>CM059265.1:11489577-11566095 GCA_030347295.1 Setipinna tenuifilis
TTGATTACACAACATGAGTGACACACAGCAGATTAAATCTGGGCCACAGCACACATACTACCTCATTTGATGGCGACAGTGCACCTTGCCTTTTTATTAACCCAAAAGATTAAATTGAAGGCAGTATTCAGTGCAGAGGATTCCTTTAGCCTGTGACCACTTCCCAAACACGTCCCCATGACACTTGTGGAGTAAGATGGATGACCCTTCAAATGTGCATAATAGATTCAATTTAGTATGGAAGTATGGAATGTAAATTAAATGCTTGTGATCTAAAATGTATTTTAGATGCCAGTTTTAGTGTGCTGTTAATGGGAGGATAACAACATATTTATCTTGCTCACTGTCAGTGGGTTAACCCACATTCTTACCAACTGTTCTCAATCATCTTTAAACAAAAGATCCTGCTATTTGTCCTTCAACACCCCAAACTATATTAAGTCAAATGTCAATAAAACTGTATTAATATTAAAAGGATAAGTCCAAGCAATCATATGGCAGCCTATTGTGACAGCAGTAACTAACAGTAATTAGCATTGTTTATAATGATTATTGCACTTTACAATAAACAAGTGTAACCACTTGGACCTACTCAATCCATCACTGATCTGAGCAAACTATGCAGTTTTGTATGTAAATACACTGTTAAATGAACAAAAAACATTGATTCTTAGTCGGCAATAGTTTCTCTGACCCAACGTCAGTTCGGAAAAAACTCAGTGTACAAGACAAGAAGTCACTCTATTTGGTGTTTAAGCTCACTGTGCCATTATGCACTTTATAATTTAATGGCAAACACATGCCTACAGTAGCAGCCACACAGCTGGGATGCACACACCAAGCACTCACAGTACAGCCATCACAGTATAATAAGCTTTATATAAATGGTCACAACCATAATTAGTTTCAGATTCACAGAGAAGTGTTAGCTATCTTTAAACTTCACTGATCAAGAATTTAAAACAAAGTAACTAGTTTCCGATGTTCACAGCCCCAAGCACTTCACCTCATTACTTGTCTGGCAGTGTCTCCCTCCATTTCTGTCTTCAGTCTCATAAGATGAGGCCCTCCTTGCTTATCCAGTCTCTCTCTCACACTTCTGTGGATCTTTCAACATGTTCATCTGCGTGCTGTTCTCTTCCCCTTCCTTCTATTTCTTGCCATCTTCCTTGTCTCGTTTACAGCCTGAATGGGAACTGAAGGGAGGGTTTCAGAGGCCATATTGGTCCAGTAAACCACATCCTGTATGATACGATAGATCCACACCTTCAAAGCGAACAATCCTCCATCTGGTTCCTGCTTTAAAGAGAAAAGTAAAAAATAGAGAGATGGCTCAGACGGTTTTGTTTTTGGTGATAGTTTGTTAATGACAATTAAAATGTAAAAGTACACATAAAATTAAGCAAATAAATTGGTCACTTGATAAATCATACTAAGTGGGCTGATAAAATGAAAGAATGACAGCCATACCTACCTACCTACATGCACACATAATGCTACCTATATTACCTAGTAAACTTATTCAGAGCTGCACAGAGCATATGCACCAATATAAGCCTAACAGTCTTTACATTGCTTTAGTAATGTACAAGCAGCATGCATTACTGTTAGAAATTACTTGCCAAATTCAGTAAAATTACTTCCATATAGCATAGCTGTTATATTAATCATTAAAATGTAATCAATTGATGAAGCGGGCAACATGATGCATACACCATCAATTTACCTCTGTCCTCTCCTGCCCTGTTACCACAGCTGCAGCGCCAACTCCATCCACTAGGAGGCTCTTGGTGCTCTGCAACAGGTGCCCGAGCCTCTCTTTGACGACTTTGCGTTGGCTCAGGTACTCATTGTCTTTGTCCCCCGGCAGCCCCAGTTCTGTATCTTCCAGGACTATAGCCCGATCCAGGAGACCCTGGCACTGCCTAAGAGCAGTGTGAACAAGCCACACCTTCTCCCCTGTTGGTAGATGTGGTGTTGGACAAGGCACAGATACAAGATGCTCCCCAGAGATGGCAGTTTGGGGAAAGCTCTCTCTCTGTTTCTGAAGACGTGCAAAAGAAGAAAAATGATGGAGGCATAAGGACAAAGAAGACAAAATAGGTTTAGTGAGAGGTTGTATAAGCAAAAGCCAGAAAGCATGCATACTGAAAGCACCTGTTCTGGTAGGTTTGCAGGTAGGCTACTGAATAATTACAACAGGGGCATGTGGATGAACTAAGGAAGGCTTCGTATCAACAGTGATCTGTAATGGAAACTAGTGGAAAAAGAAGCTCTGGCTGTGAATGAGTTACAGGAGATGAGATCAGTGAGCAGCAAATATCTGAGGAAGGGGAGGGAAGGCCTGACATGTGTGTGCATGCATGTGTTATGGGTGAGAGAGAGAGAGCGAGAGAGAGAGAGAGAGAGAGAGAGAGAGAGAGACAGACAGAGACAGAGAGACAGAGACAGAGATAAAGTGAGAGTTTGTGCTGATTGCTCTCTGTTCTGTCCTTGACATTGACGTTAGGCCTATATAAGAAAAGACGCCTATAGAAAAGCATGACTTTCTTCATCATGTATATAACCTAAATTTAAAAAGTAGACAGATGAAATTCACAAGTGCAAGAAATAACAAAACTGTTATTCACATTCTGCACTCCTGGATAGAGGTCTCAGCTAAATCAATTAACGCGTCTGTTATGTTGTCCCATCCGACGTCGCTTAGCTAATTTAGTCGTTCTAGTCTCATTTTGACAAGACACACAAGCGGTAAGTAACACGATCAAAGTGATATCGAATTTTCCTGTCTTGTAACACTGCCATGTGAGAGGCTCTAGGCTATGGTTGTTCACCTGGACGGACGGGAGATGTGAACAAATTAATGAGTTGCGTCATCCTAGGAGGAGCAATCAGCAGATTTCTAAAAACTCAATACCGGGAAACCACTAGATCTCTATGGCAATTTTTAAAAGGTTACATTCCAAGCCGCTCCCTTGCTCTTAGCAATCCTAACTGTGCCCACGCAGTAGCGGGCAATGTGTTGATGGGGCAAAATGACAGCAAAGCCCTCAGTGGAAGGTGGCCTACATGACACATGACAGCATTTTCCTTCAAAATGACATTTTCAGCATATATCTGCAAGTATTCCTGTCATCGAATCCTCCCCTCAAATAAAACTTTTTATTTTATAGGCATTCACTGTTCGCAAAAACAAACAAACAAACAAAAGAAAAACATGACGCAAAAACCAGATGCTCATACGCTACAGAGAAATGACAGGAATTAGACTTGACTTCAAGTGCTAACGGGATCACCAATCACAGTCTATAGATGCCGCACTACTCACATAGAGGTCTAGCAGTCGGACGCTTTCGGTATATAACAGCCGGGCAAGCTGAACAGCCTTTCCTCCTCGGTAGGCTCCTGACAGTTGTTTGCCATTTGCTCCTTTTCCAGCCATAGATAGAGAATTCCACAAGTTGTGTGACGCGGACAAGGACTTGAGTTCTGCTCTTCGCCAATGTGCCACTACGTACCCTAAAAGTCTTCTAATTAATATCCACAACGTCTCAACAACTGAAGTTTAAACTCTCCCTGTAGGTGTCAAAAGAAAACGTAGGTTAAACAACAGCTCAGTTGCTTTACTTTGGGTAAATGCATCACTAGATAGGTATCCTTCGAACTTTCGGTTAGATAATCATGCCAAACGCTGCCCACTCGGTTATTAAATTCCAAACTTCTCTCTCCTCCCCCTTGCAGAGGACTGAGGTGCATGGGATTTAACGGTACGTGAGCGTGGATTGGGCGGAGTTACGCTGAATACAGGGTAGGCTTGCCTGTGACAGCAATTATGACACAGTTATAACTGTCCCAATTAAATAGATTTGGCTTAGAAGTGACTTAGAAAATGCTTGCGGCAACACTTAAAGGTTTTCAAACTAGCTGGTCGACAGAAACAGAAGCATATTGGAAACAGCCAGGATTACAAGTTAAATCGCACATCAGGTTACAGTAAACTAGATTTTCGGTAAAGCATGCAACCTATTGGCGCCTACATTGTGTCATGCCGGTGAACCTCTGCCGCCGTCATGCTGTTTTCCGTCCCCAATAGCTTCCCTTTAGTCTCAGCAGTTTGTCTCATTGTGCGTCATAGGCTATCCACAGAAAACAACTATAACGGACAAACGTGTAGGAAAATTGAGCTGCCTAATTAACAACCCATGCATGACATCATGGTCTCAGTGATCAATTTAAATGCTATATTAGTTGCCCCTATTTCTGATCCTATTGTTAGGCCCACTTAAATAATTACAACTTTGGTGTAGACCAGATATACCTGTTTTTCGAGAATATTCAAAAAGATCTAGGACGGGAAAAGGTCAGACATGTCCTAACTAGTCGAATTGACATTTTCCATCTTTATTTCTGGTAATAACCACTCCGGCTCGCCTGGTGGCAGATGTGTGCTCCCGCTCAAAGAGTTGTCGCAGTGTGGCTCACACAGAGAAGCGTCTGAGCAACTGAGTGGAAGGTAGCGCCTCTCTTTTACACTGTCTATGGGTAGCACACGACCTCGAAATCAAAGGGTTGAAGTGTGAGAGTCTGCCTTACACGACAGAAGTCGCAAATTGAAAATACAAACTATCACTGTTTATATGCAACATCGAATCGCACCAAGAACTCTGCTTTAGGTTGGAGACTTTTTGTTTTCAACTAGAATCTCAGGTAGCCTACATTAGCTAGCCCGCTTGTCAACAAACATTAGGTTATGAACTCTCTCGTTTGTTATGGGGTATCGTCTGAGTCTGATAGCGACAGTGATGTGAACAAATGCCGCCAAGAGTAAGTTATTAAAGCTTTTCACCTTATTTATTAGATTATTGTTAATATTTAAACCACCGTAAAGCTGCCAAATTGAGCAATTTTAATTGCATTAAAATGCTTTAAGCCCCTTTCACGTTAAAATATTGTTGTAGCCTTGTGTCCCCACGTCGAAGGTGTTTTTGAGGTGGGAAAACTAGTCGTAAAGTTGATGCCTCTTGGGGGTGGACTTTGAATATTTTGCATTGTGCTCTGGTAAATGTAAAGTGTTTATAAACTGTAAGCAATAGCACAGGTCAACAGGGTCTTTAGGCCTACTACTGTAGACGCAGTGATGGATAACCTGACACCAGAAGCTACGGTGCAATACCATGTATTTGTTTCAGCCATTTACAAAACTAACTGGTGTTATCGCAATCGCATATGTTAAGTGAACAGGTAGAATCAGGTCATTTGTAGCCTATTCTGTGACACTACATTATTGCTTTTGTGTCCAGCTTGCCCAGTACTGTGCCGAGTTATGAAGTAAAACCTCTAATAACCTCAGATGGATGATGGTAGGCCCGAAGCTGCAGTAGTGTAAGTAGGTAACTGAAGTTTAAACATATAGCCTAATATATTTGGGGCAGGACAGCCTACAGCCTAAAAAAATAACTGCAAATAAGTACAAATGATATTCATGTAATTATTTGAATCAGACCCACCCTGAACGATATTTAATTCCTCATAGCAGGGTAGCAAGGTAGACTGAAGATAGGATAGGTTAAAATCTTACAGCTTCTGTATGTTGTATGTTTGCGTCTAATAGGCTAGTTGATTCTAAATTTGTAGTGTGTCCTCATATCCTGCAACCCCCCCTCCTTTTTTTTTAAATACTGGTACTGCTTGATTCCTCACCTAACAACTAAACCTCAGGTTTGCCATAATGATAATTTACTAATTCAAAACACATCACTTCCTTCTTTCCATCTTGGGTTGAAGGCTTATAGTACACTGCCCCCTACTGGATAATGTTTTTTTTAACCTACATCGTCTAATGTTTAAGTTGCTTATTAACAAAACATGATTTCCTCATTCATTAACAGAAGCTCATAAATGAGTAAGCACCCCCAACAGCAAACTGAAGTGTTTTGTAAACTTTTAATTTCTCATGTATACATTCAGTTGGTAAGCTTAGTGGTGGCTGCCATGTTGCACTGCCATTTTGAGACTATAGGCACCAACAGGGAAACAACACTAAGAAAATACATCCTTCGTGTTTCTTATTGTGATCAACCTCACCACTGAATAGGGTGATTATGTTGAAAAATCTTACACATAATCGCCTCAATACAAGCTAAAAGATGCAAATTGTGAGTCATGAATCATTGTTTATTCAGGGAGAATTAATTGAGCATGAAACTCTTTTGCAGCAATACCCAAAGTTTACAATTCATACAATAAAAACAAACAAATAAGCAACAATAAAGAAAACAAACAAAAAACACATCAAATCAATTAAAACAAGAACACTCTGCTATAGGCATGTCATTTAACAAAGACTTAAAAGTGTCCAATGACACAAGCTGGTGTAATTTAATAATTTGTTGTAAGCTCTATTTTGTAGGTGCAAAGAAGCTAAAAGCTCATTTACCAACCTCTGATTTTATTTCAGGGGTTTCTAAGGAAATAAAACTTTGGGTGTTGTGAAGACTGTGCTTGACTTTTATAAGTGGGTTAAGGTAACAAAACCGTATAGACAATACAGTTAATAATTTACAAGCGCATGTCATGCGCATTCTTGAGTGTGAAAGACAATCTAATAATAATAATGATAATACATTTTATTTGTGATGAACTTTACAATTGCATACAAGTCTCAAAGTGCTAACAGTAGTTTACAAAAAGGAGTACATTCACCATGCTTCTGTATACACCTGGTGCATCAACAATGCTGGACAGACTTGATAGAAAAGGTAACAATTCGGAGCAACACAGATGTTAACTTAAACTTTAATTACGGTGTGCAGCAGAAAAGGGACTAACGTTTCAATGCTACCGCATCTTTATCAGAGTCCTGACAGTGTTAACAGTAGTTTGTGTGCTACGCCTGTAGATGTTGGTGCAACATTTACCTTTAAGCTGGAAAGTGTTTTCGGTTTTCATCCACAAATGTTGCCTGGTTACCTTCTGTGGATGAACATGTATGTATAATACAGATCAAAGCATATTCTAATTCACATGCCACAGCCAATGAAGATAATCTAATTCTAAATTTTACCCAGGGTGTCAGAACTCGTATGGTTAGCTTCAGCCAATTAGCAAGGCACTTTCATATTAGCAGTATACAGTTCAGGTTTTTCCCCACTAGTATGCAGTTATTCACCACTCCTCCCATCCTGATTGGTGTTTGCCCCCAAGAGCTGGTCTATTTAGCTTTGGGCCCACAAAACGCTATTTTGAAAATGAAAAAAAAAGAGAAATGTGTTAAATTTCAGCTGAATTTCTCCTGCCTGGCATGGGTCATTGAAAATGAATTGAAACCAGTTCAGGACTTGGTTATGCTCTCTAGTTATAACATCTTGATTTTCCAATAGTAGGCCTAATGCTGAACCAAGCAAAGGTAACAGCACAAACAGAAGATTAGCATTGAACAATAGCCTGTTTGACAGTGTCTGATAATTTTGTTTCTACCTTGGTTACATTTAGAACCTGGGTTATCTGGGTTACATTCTGCATTAGTACACATGCTTTATTTGGTCTGCATTTTTGCTAAAAGATTTCAGGCTTCTTCCTAGACCTCAATATCCTCAATGTACATTTGGTTACACACTTTGGTTACAGAACAGCATAAGTATTGTGAAATCATGAAGATTTTCTTTGGTAACCACTAAATTAAATATTTTCTTATAATCTGTAGTGAGTGTAGGAAGGTTAAACACATGATTGCTTCAGTGAAGAAGAAATTTTGAAGTCTGGTCACAGTATCCTTTCAAAATGGTATAAAAATTAGTGTGTTTTTACAGAAATGCACCTATGTAAAACCCACATACGCAAAACATGAATATATTGCAGCCATATTGGCCAGTATGTGAAGCACTAAGTGCTTCTTGAAGAGTATTCCAGGCTAGACAATACAGAGTAAGTCCTAAACCTCTTAAGCACTAGGCTACAGCCTCAGTCAGTGTCCTGGCAAAACAAAGTAAGAAGACTCTACTTGGAGACTTAACACTAAAGAGTTTACCAAACTAAACTTGTCACTAATCTATGTTCTTAAAACCCATGGTTTTAATTCAGATCTTAAGACATGATTATCCTTCCTTTAACCTATTTTGTAAATATCTTTGTATAGGGCAGAGAGGGAAGGTGGAAAGATTGAAACGGCACCACAGACAAAAAGGGAGCGCAACTTCCTGCTTGAATCAGGCTCTGCTTCAAGCGATTCTGAAGCTGATGATGAAGATGGTGATGAGGAGGAAAAGAGTTATGATGCTGAAACTCTGCCTCTTACTCCCATCAAGCAGCACACTGTTGAGGAGCCAACTCCTCCTGCTGCATCCACCGCAAAGGCCAACAAGTTACCACCTCCACCTCTTGGAGTAAGTGGTTGTCTGGTGGGTAGTAGTGTTTTTGCCAACCCGTTCAAGGAACAGGCCGATGAGCGGCTTCACGTACTGCAGAAGCATGTGCCGCTTACTCTGCAAGCTAGACCTACACAGATTGGTGGTAAGAAAATTTGTATAGCCTACAGGAAGGATGGCCGCTGCCGATTTGGGAGCCGCTGTAAATACGCCCACGACAGTGATCTCCAAAACACTGCAGCCCTAGCCAGCATTGGGGCCACTGAGGAGGGGACAGAAGCATGTTCAGACCAGACTGGCCCAACACAGGCGACCTCCCAAACCCCTGACTGTCAGACTCCCACACTCTTCAAACAAGGGCAAGAAGAGGATGGTGCAGAGGAGGAGCGTACCAAGAAGAGAAGAGTTGGCCTCAGCGAGACACTCATCCCTCCAAAAAGGGCACTGAAGCAGTTTAACATGCAGAGGCAGAAGGACCGATACACTCCTTTCTGACGTGATGTATTTTTGTTTGGCATGGAGATGGACATTCTAGGGCTGTAAACAAAATAGGGTGTTGTGAAATATGATGCTGTTGGTAAATTGACTTTATTATTATTTATGCTGTATATGTCAATATTAGGGATGTAATAGTATCATCAGTTCCGTGATCCCAAGACAACAAAAGTCTCTCAACCTTGTGGACCAATTATGGTATGAAAGGATGGGTGTTTCAAGCAAAAATGCAGTTTTGTTTTAGCCACAGTGACACAGAATAAGTGAAAACTACATAGACCATTGTCCATGCATGCCTATCACCTCTGCCCATTTCACAGCCACTTCAACTTCAGTTAGGACTGTGCAACTAACCATGTTAGATAGCAGTTACTTTTTATAGCATCCAGTGATAATTTTGCTACTGTTGATTTTGTTACCACATTCACACTTACTTCCACTTACAGCCACTGCCTAAGAGCTTAAGTTCTCTCATGGCAGGCAGGTTTATTCCGGCTCAAGCTGACCATAAGTCGATCTTTTAGTTACTCATGTCTTCCAAAAATGTCAAAGTTTATTAATAATTATGTACTAATCTGTGTTGTAGCCTTTTTTGTTTTTTAAAAATGCCAGTGCACAATTATTCAGTGTTGGCCCATGTTGCCTAGTGCTCATCTTCATCTTTTCAACCGATTATAAAACAGTAATTAGTAGTAGTACAGTTCTTAAGAAATGAACAAAATATTTTTTTAAGAAAGACTGGCTGTGGTATACATATTAATCTAAGGACAAAATGTAGACTGATATATTAGCTAACACATGAGCATAAAGTGCATTGATTTGATGGGTCAAGTTTTGTGGGCTCATGCATGTCCACGACTGCAGGAATCATGTTAAGGGAAATCTGAATGTGTAATAGCAAATAACTGTGATGACATTATTTTCGGAGTTTTCATTGATATTTTTTATCGCAATAAATATAGTATCTTGGATTTGTTACTAAGGTATTACCATATTCTGAGGTTTTGATATTGTTACATCCCTAGTCTTTACTAAGAATTCACTGTAATGTTTGCTTTATAAATGAAAGCCAGTGTTTCCTAAATAGTTTCTGGGTGGCCAGAAATGAAACTGCAGTTCCCCAACAACATTAATGTTATAAGTAGCTTACTGCCATTTTGCCAATCCACAACTCGAAAGAGTTAAAACCACTCTTAAAATCACACTTTTACCAGCTATTTACCCTTTTAACAGAAACCAACGCAAAACCAAGATGTCAAGAGTCTAACAGCAAAATTGGCTTTTCAGGGACCTTTTTTAGAACACACATGGCTCTGTGAAGGATGAAGTGTACCCTATGCAAAAGGATGTTTTTAAAGGAACTATTTAAAGAATGCAAGCAGCTCTCAATCTAGCTGCCATTAAAGGGGAAATTCAGTGTTAAATGAACTTAGGGTTAAAACATGATAATGCGTACACTAGCCTGTTGCATTTCAAACTATACTATTTTTACCCTTTAGTCGAAAAGACTCACACTGTTGGTGATCAGGGCACGGAGGAATCTTGAAGACATTTCAACCATTAAAAAAGCTCAACGTGATTGTACACTCCCTTGGTTAGTATAACAAGGGCCATGGCATTCAACATGAGGCATTGAGAACTTTTTAAGTGTACAAGTCATTTATTAAAAAGACCATTTTTATAGGTAATATCTTGCGGTAGTTTCTGGTTGCCGCCATGTTGACCCCCACAGGGACTGAGTCTGACCAGTGGTCACTTCCCAGTGCCAGCCGATCTCTTCCACTCTCCTGCTTCCACAGCGATGGCAATGCAGTTTTCCATGAAAGCAGTGGGTTTTACTTGGGACTCCAAGGGAGTAGAATCGCCTCTGCCTACAATCAACGATATTAATCAGATAATATTATGCAGTGTTTTCAAACCTTTTTTTGACAGGCATGTTGTTTACTATGATAAAAGGTCATGACTCGAAAACATAGACAAATACAAATGTTGGAAAATAGCAGGTTTATTGCCTTATGCCCCATAGCAACCAAAGCAGGCACATTATGTTTGCAGTTGGTTGCACATTTATAGGTGGGGTAAAGTAAAAAAATATTGTGTTGAGTTCGTCATACTAAACACATAGTTATCACTAATCAACATGTCCATTCTCAAAGTGGTGAAAATAGGCAGTACTTTCTATGCTGAGATACTGTGGGTGTGTTGGCTCAAAACTGTGCCATGCAGTGCTATAGGTTTAATCCTCATGACATAAGCAGGATGTGTTTTAGTCCTGCCCTCCTTACGCCAACCTTGAGAAGAGGTGAAAAGCTGTTAAACTGCATAACTAGATGTTGCCAAAAATGACTTTAGAGTCTGCATCTTTCACAGTTTTCCATATGACACCGAACCACATATGATTTTTTACTCTAACCCACCTTCTTCTTCCTGAACAACATCGCTACCAGGCAAAGCGTCCTTTTCTGTGATGTGTCTGATGCACCTGAGCTTGTTGAACATCACAGAAACAGATTGTATGCACAATAAGGGATTTAAACACTACTTTGACATGTTCCTATGGAGGCTGAAATGTGCCACGGATAATTAATTGAATAGACCTTTAAATAATTAATTAAATGTGTCATTAATTTATTAAAAATGCTAACACCTGATCATCGGACACACAATTACAGTTGTATACACTGGGTGGCGCTGTTCGCTTGTATCAGCCAGAGCCATAAATATCAGTCCCACAGCCATATCGTGACATGTGCTGCCTGCCAAACAGCCAGTGTGCTGGACATGGTACCAGTCCGACCGACCAGACATATGAAACGTATAACATCACGAATAAACCATGCGAAAAAGCTGCCCAGAGCTCCTCAGGGAAGCAGCTAATTTAATTGAAGAAGCTATAAGAAATGCTCCAGAACAAGGAACATCCTCATAGACGTCCAGCGTCAATGCACTTCAGTGGGCCAGCACGGACCACTAATTTTCTATGCATGGAAACTGGATGGTCATTGGAGAAATGCCATTTTTTTCTCCCGCCCCCGGACGCAGAGCGTCTCTGAATGGAATGGTGGGCGGGAATGGTTACTTGGCTGCTCAGTCCCATCGCGGATGTTGCATGCAAAGTCGTAAGACAAGCAGTGACCAATTTGTTAGCATTTCCTCAGCGAAAATACTTGTTCCTTTCTTACAAGGATACAAGGATAATTTATTGGTCACATACATAGAGTCACTTTCGTGACACATGTAGTGAAATGAATTGGCCTCTGCAAAAAGTGTGCTGAAGGTGGTGGGGGAGGGGGTTTAGGTTGAATTCATAAGATGAATGGCCTGAGGGAAGAAGCTTTTCCTTAGTCTTTCTGTCTCTGTTTTATGACAACGTAGTCTCCTTCCAGACTTAAGCTTCTTAAATAGTCCATTGTTTGAATGAGTATTGTCTTTAATCATTTTTTGCGCTCTGGACTTAACTCTCCTTGTATAGATGTCCTTCAGTGCAGGGAGAGGAGCACAAATACACTGCTCAGCAGAATGCACTACTCTTTCTAAAGCACTACAGTCGGGCACTGTGGAGCTTCCATACCATGTTGTGATGGACCCTGTTAATACACTCTCCACTGCTGAGGAGTAGAAGGCCTTCAGGATGGGTGTCGAAACTCTGAATTTCCTCAACAGGCGCAGGAAGTACAGTCGTTGCCTGGATTTATTGATGATGCTTTGGATGTTTACTGTCCATGTGAAGTCGTTAGTTATATGTACCCCAAGGTATTTGAAACTTTCTACCCTCTCAACAGGCTGCTCAGAGATATATAGTGGCGTGTAATTTCCCTGTTGTTTTCGGTAGTCCACTACCATCTCCTTTGTTTTGGTGACGTTTAGTGGCAAGTTGTTGAGCTGGCACCACTGTGTGATGTCTTTTACTTGTTTCAGGTATGCCTGTTCGTTGTTGTTGCTGATTAGGCCCACAACCACAATGTCATCAGCAAACTTAATATTGGAGGTCTGACTGCTGCTGGCTATGCAATCATGTGTGTATATGTTGTAGAGCAGCGAGCTTAAAACACAACCTTGGGGAGCACCAGTGCTTATGGTTAGGGGCGTTGATGTCATTCCACCCATTCTGACAACCTGTGTTCGATTGGTGAGAAAACTGAGGATCCAGTTGCAGAGTGAGTTGTCAAGTCCCAGAGACTTCATCTTGCTGACAAGAGTGAGAGGGATTATGGTGTTGAAAGCTGAGCTGTAATCGATGAACAGCATCCTCACATAAATTCCTTTTCCTTCATCTAAGTGAGACAAGGTGGTGTGTAGCAGATTAGAAATGGCATCATCTCCAGATCTGTTAGCTCTATATGCAAACTGGAGAGGGTCAAACGAGCTGGGTAGGGATTTACAGATGAAGGACTTCGCCAGCTTTTCAAAACATTTCATGACTGTTGATGTGAGAGCAACAGGGCGGTAGTCATTAAGGCATGATGGACTTTTTCCTTTTGGCACAGGTACAATGATGGATTATTTGAAGCATGAAGGAACAACTCCCATGGCTAAAGACGCATTGAATATTTGTGTAAACACAAGGGCTAGTTGATGGGCACATGATTTTAAAAGTCTTCCAGAGATGCCATCAGGACCTGCAGCTTTTCTACACTTAGCTGTCTTAAAAACGTTTATAACATCTTCGTCAGAAACAAAGAAAAGATGAACTTCAATTGAATATGATGGTTCAACTGAATATGACGATGAAGAGTCTTTAGTTTCAAAACGTGCATAGCATTCAGCTCATCTGCCAGGGTGACACTCACACATGCAACTGAAGGGGGTTTGCTTGAAAAACCTGTGATGTTCCGCAGGCCACTTACACTGTATATAAATCACACTCACACTTATTTCCGGTTTGGTTTATTACAATTTTCTTGTTCGTTTTTCATTTCGTTTCGTTAGAATCATACTGTCAGGTAGGCTGGCGCTAGTGCTACTTAACTAGCCCACTAGCTCTCCTGAACTAGCCCGCTAGCGCACCGGCACTAGCCCGCTAGCAAAGCACTATGGCAGACCATTTTCTAGAGAAGGAACGAAGGGTAGAATTAACGTAAGTAAATGGACAAACTTTATAATTAAGTTGGCAGTGAGCTTCCCCTCTTTGGAATACCAGCATCCGCCACTGCTCTACAGATTTGATTAACATCATCTGTACCTGCCATGTTTTCTGAACATCGTCGTCAGACTGCGAAGTGAAGATCAAAGCAATTGATCACACCAGATTGGCGTTAGCTCCGCCCACTGACTTTGATGGGTGGGGTTGACAGATTATTTCATGAAATGCTGCAACACATGCACTATGAAATAATTAAATAGAATTCTATAATTAATTAAATAGCAAAATAAATATATATAAACAATTACATTAAATAAATCAGGATTCAATTCATTATATACTTATTTAACATCAATTTTAATCATTTCATTAAACTTTTAATAAATTAACGAGACATTTAATTAATTATTTAAAGGTCTATTTAATGAATTATCCGTGGCACATTTTAGCCTCCATATGTTCCTCTCTGATTGTGTAATTAATTATTAATTAATTCACACACATATAAAAGTTACACTAAACTTTTAGGATTCCTTTGGAGTAAAACATTGGCTATAAGCAAATGCATACAGATGCAAACTTCACACTATTTACAATTATGTTACGGTTTGGTTAATCGAATCTTATCCACTCAGTTGGGATCAGTATCCTAATTTTTAGGAAAGGATTTGACAACCCCTGTCTCCTCTTTAAACAAGCCGTTTCAAGATTTGTTCCATTCCAATAACTGAAATTTGATCTGATTACTTTTAAACAAATGGGCCCAGAGTTTTAGTTGAAGGCACTCATCTACTCATCTATGGCTGACCTCGGGACTGGCTACGACTGAACAGTATTGATGTTGCGTGGGCCAGGGCGTAACCTGTCCTTTGAGATCACACGGCCAAGAAACACCACATGATCACTGGCCAGATGGCATTTCCTTGCATTCAGCCTCAGTCCAGTTCTATTCTACTACTTAAAGACTTCATCCAAGTGTGCGAGGTGATCGTCAAAAAATCTGCTATATAAAAGAATGTCATCCAAATAGATCATGCACAGCAGGCCTTTCAACACCAGTTCCATAAAACGCTGAAATGTAGTGAGAGCATTACTAAACCCCATGGACATAAAACGAAACTGGTATAATCCACAGCCTGTTGTATACTTCTTCAGTGATTTCCAGTTCTCAATAGCCATCTGAAAAATCAAGAGTGCTTCTGATAATGACTGTAAGGTGTCGTTGATGCGCGGGAGAGAGTGTGAGTCTTTTAGACAGAGTTAAGTTTTCTGTAACACAGAATCTGAATAGATTTTTTTTACCATGATTATGGAAGATGACCAAGGACTACAACTCTCCTCTATCACCCATTGACGTTCCAGTCACGGTAGGTTGTGTGGTTGTTTATAGTTCCTCAGAAAAAGGTTAAGGACAGAAAAAAACAAAATTCAGCAACTGACAACTCACATGAAGAAGATTAAAATTGTGTGCTGCAGGGATAGGGACACAAGCTGCACATACAGCCAGTTTTTAGACCAACCCAAACTCGCCAGCTTTCAGTCTAATCTGGAATAAAAAAAGTTTGAAAGAAAAACACCTTCCTTAGAATCCTAAATCCTAAAATAACAAACACTGCTGTCAACATAGTATCCGAGGTAAAATGATCATTCCTGATGAAGGTCTAGGACCGAAAACCAACTACCACTCAGTTTAGCCTGGCAGCTGTCAGGAAGACAGGTGGCAGGCCAAGGAGGTGTGGATCAACACTATTGGCACAGACATGCTTGTCAAAAGAGCAATAGAAGAAGATGAGGGGAGTAGAAAAAGGGTGAACGATCGGCCAAGAGAAAGATCTTGAGTTCAAGGTCTGTAGTTTGTGTCCTACAAATCATCATGGGATCTCGATGAAAAAAGTTACAGATAGCCAATCATGATACATTTCTTTGTCCAGCCATATCCAGTCTTAATGTCAAGTAAAAGAGGCCCTGAAGACCACATTTGAATCTCTAAATATCATATGCACAATACCAAGTAGAAGTGTGTGTGTGTGTGTGTGTCCGTGTATGTGTTTAACTTAACAAGGAAGACTCAACTCCAGCTACATCCTCCAACACCTATCCAAGCTCTTGTGGTCCTCAAAAGAATACAGATGAAGGCAACTGTATAGTGTGTGGGGAGGATTATTGGTCTACCCCCTCCGATGAATATTCCGTGCAGTGCGGGGGTTGTTCAGGGTGGGCACATCATTTGTGCACAGGTGGAGATGATGTTTTTATGTGATGCATGCAGCGAGGAGAGGAAGAGGAAGAAGAGTAAGACAGGGGAAAGGAGCGGAAGGGTGGAGGAGCGAGAGTGAGCAGCAGGATACTTTACCAATGGTGACTGACCAAAGGCAAACTTTTTGTTAGATTACTTTTCTGTTCTGTTTCAGAAAGCTTTTGTTATTGTAATGACTCATACATGCAAATTATTAATTATTAAAGCTTTTTTGAAAGTCCTCTTCAACTTTAATTTTTTAAAAATACCAATGTTTTGTTTATAGAGTGTCTGTTAGTATCATAGATGGATAAACAATCAGTTTTTAGATTATTGTACTGAGTTCATTGTTTAAATAAATGTTTCCAGCATGCATTACTACCAAATCCACCCCCCATTTTAACGTACCCCACCTGAGTGTGGGCTAAGTTGTAATGTTTCACTTCCTCCACCTCTGGTGAAATTGTATAATAATGGTAAGTTCTGAAACAAACTTCAAGTGGTCATTTGTAGCATAGATGTGTGTGTTGCTTGTGTAAAAAATGATCTTACTCAAATATATCTTCAGATATCAACCCAAAAGCAAAATCAGTTAAGGTGTGTCCCCTCTCCCCTACTTCAATAATGCTTTTGGAAAATACAGAGTAATTGATTCTGTTAATAATTCGTGTATTTAAGATATCACATAAGATTTTATAATTGAACAGTGGCTTTTCCTTTAAGCTTCATCACAGCTTAGTTTTTTATCCTGTAGAACAAGGCTATGTAATCAATAGGTTTTCATGTCACTGGTGGTGAACAGGGCAGTTATTTTGTCTCATTCTCTGGAAACCATAAAAGTGGTCTTTTGTATGTTTACTTTAGATGTCCCTTTTTTATTTTTAAACAAAATCCCATCAAAATGTGTCATATGTTTTTGTGCATGAACAGTTGTAAAAGCTCATTCCAAACATGCCAAAGGGAATTAACATTAGCTGCGTGCACACATTCCAACTTTCTTTCTCTTTTTGATGTCACCTTGTCCTACAATTCTTATATATTTTGTCTTTAAAACACACATTTTAGGGCTATCTAGTCAAAATCTATCTATCAGTTTTCTATCTTGTAACAGCAAGACCTTACTACAGTATGTCTGAAAATTCTTTCATCCAGGTCATGGCCAGGTCATTCTACATCATTAGGTCAGAACTGAAGTACCATTTTGGATCAACAGTGAAATGTCTCCAAGCTCCAAAAAAAGTCCAGTTCCATACAACTTAGCTCTTTTGACATCACTTTAGTCAGATCAGATTGATAGCAAACTGACCAATCAGGGCACAAGGCTGGCAGGTTCTCAGACAAGGGCTGAACAAAGATGTGCAAAATGAGATTTTTTTAACCAGAATACCATAGTGTCTAATTGTGCCTTACTGTCTGATTACGTACTGTAAGAAAAGGACAGTTGGGGTATGTGAACTATTAGGTCATGATAAGGTTAAAAAGTGGGTGTTTTTCCCGCATGTTGAATAAAGCCTTGAAGTTAGAATATACTGATGAAATCAGGTTACATAATCGTGTTACTCTTGTAATCTAATTTTGGAGACACAACATCATGTTAAATGTTAACACTGAATCCACTAAATTTTAGAAAGGTAATATCATCCATCTGTGATTATTCCTGAAGAGATCAGCGTATTTCTGTGAAACAAGACAAAACATTTTTCTACCTTAGCTTTTATTTCATTCTGATGTGGTTAATAAATATGTTCTTTTGGTGCTTTCTGGTGTGATTTTAACAAATGAGTACACAGTAATCCACAAGTATGAAGTAACAACTGGGGAAGTCAGAATGAAAAAAGGATACATAACAGATGTCAGAGGACTTTCATATTTTATACTGAAAATCCATATACCCAGTGTCTCACTCAGCTAAAACACACAATATTGCAATGGTTATAGAGAGCTAAAACTGTTTATGTACAAAAAAACAATGAAAACTTAAGCACAGTTTCCCTGATAGTTCTAAAAACCTACCAAATGTTATGCTGATTACATACAAGATATTCGTGATCCTATATGGTGTTGTGTCATAATACAGTAAGGAGATGGGAACAGGGCATAAAGTCTTCATTTAGGCCAGAGTGTCTCATCAGGCAAAAATGTTTGACCAAATCCCACTGCATCTCGAGTGAGTTTGTTGGTTAAATATCTGCATGACAGAATTTCTGATGGATCTCTCCTTCCACTATAAGCTTCTCATACCTGCTACCTATATGAGTCCATGTTGTACCTGACCTTCTGATCCATGGGTCAAAACTGCCCCTCCCCCTTCTCCACCCCTTTCCCAAACCCCTCCAATGTCCCCGGTCTCCCCATTCTCACCTCTCTGCCATGCCACACCTGTGCCGCCCGGCTCTCGGGCAGGGGAGGAATTTGAGGGAGGGGGTGGCGAGGAAGAGGGTGCCGGGTCATGACCAAACCCCAAAGTTTCCCGGCAGTCAGTGGGGTCCTCCTGTACAACTTGGGTGAGCAGAGTGGGGTTGGGAGGGTGTCCTGGGTCGTGAGGCCTCTGGAGAGTTTGACTGGGCTGTTGCTCCTGATGCTGGGGCATGGGCTGTAGGGTCAGCTGCTGCTGAGGGGTGGCGGAGAGAAGAGGAAGCTGCTGGATGTGAGCCTGCTGCTGCTGCTGTGCAGGGACGCTGTGGGGCACGGGCTGGAAGGTCATGTGGAGGATCTGTGTCTGCATCTGAGGGCTGTAGGCTTGCAGGGTGATCTGCTGGGGCTGCTGCTTCTGCTGGGCCACCAGGGGCTGGCTGGAGTGCAGCGTCAGCTGGTGAATCTGGGGGGCCTGAGAGACTGCTGGTGCGACTGTGGAAACGAACTGAAGGGGCATTTGCAGCGCGTGTGTGTGGGCAGGCTGAGCGGTGTGAGAGGGCTGCTCCTGGGTGCTGCCACTGTTATCCTCCTCCTCTGTGGCCGGCTGCAGAGCAAGTGTGACTGGCACCTGCATTGTGTGGAGAGTATGGGCATCCTCGGCCACTACCACCACCTGGGCCTCTGGCTGCTGTGGCTGCTGGTGGTGCTCCACAGCAGACACTGTGTTGGAGGAAGATGCCTCCAGCAAAGCCCCCGGAGTGGTGATGAGGGCTCCAGCATTTGCGGCTAGTGCTTCAGCTATGAGCACTTCTGGGTGGCTTTTTGCCTTATGAGCAACCACGCTGTCTTTCTTCTCAAACTTTTTGCCACAGATGCCACAAGAGAATTGATAGAAGGTATCGGCATCGTGCTTCTTCATGTGCCAGTTCAGAGATGCCTTCTGGCGACACGTGAAGCCACAGATCTCACATCTGACACATAAAGAGAGGGACACTTGCATGAGTAGGAGTAGAGAAAGAAACTGAAGCAAAACAAAGACAACCAACAGGATGTGTGATGTGTCTAATTACAGCTTCCCAATTATTTCTATATTCTCAAACCCTGCAAACTAAAAATTGTGCTCACAAACATGTTACTATATTAAGTTATATGAGACATCTATAACACAGATACAAATGCAAATGGCCCTTTCAAACAGACAACTGTTCATCAAGTCATGCTCCCCAGTATTTCATACTCACTGCAGTGGCTTCTCTCCAGTGTGAATCATGCGATGCACAGCGAGGTTGTGTGAGCTTTTGAAGGCACGGGCACAGAACTCACATATGTAGTCTCTCTGATCTGAGACACAAAGCAGGATTCTGATGTAAACACCTAGCAGTAACTACTGCAGTGATATATAAATGTATGCTGTACCTTGTGTTGACAAGACAAGTTCTTTAACAATTCTTTCAAAATATAGCCTGGTTGAGGTTTAACTTAAAAAAGGGGTTCTGGGGTCTGAAGGTAGAGCTTTCTCCAAGATATTTCAGACACCAGAGACCTATCCAAAGAGATAAAAGGGTCCTACTGCATGGTGTTGCTGCATTTTCACAGTAAAGCACCATTCCTAATTGGTTTGTATGTCCTGCTTCTGTGAATCTTTTTGAAAGCAAGTTGTGAAAGCAACTTTTTTAATAGTGAGTAGGTATGACCAAAGATGTCTTACACAGAATCTCTCAAGGAATGGACAAGGAATGGACAAAATCTAATCTTAACAAATATGGTTATGCAGATATTAGCCAAAAGGCCATTTTTGACATTACACTGCCCCCTGTGGACCAAAAGTCACAACATTACTTCTTAAGGTTATCAGTGATAAAATCAGTGAACATATTTGATGCAGTCGTAATTCTTGCCTTTTAATAATGGCAATTAAAATTACGAATTTTTGCATTTATGGCTTCTTACTAGGTGGTGCTACACTATTAAACCAATTGGGTCCAATAGTTAATAAGTTATTAGATGAAAGTTGCTTTCAAGGGACGATCACCCCCCTATGGACCATAGTTTCTATTCCTCACCAGTCTAGCGACGGCTATCTGTCCACCAAGATTCATGTTCACTTTCAGTGTTTCAGTGTCTTGGAGATCGTCGGCACACAATCCTTGGAGTACCTTGTTCATTTCACCTCAATCAAATGAGCCATCCAATACATGCCTTGGTTGTTTACTTGGAGATTCCAACAAGTTGACCATTAAAACACTCATTAGTCACTTAAAGTATCAATATACTCTAATGGACAATATAGCAGCTATTGTTATAAAAAGTGCTGCGTGGTTAAAGACTAAAAAATTCTGTGGTCATGTGGAATAAAGTAGTCTTAGCCACTTAGGACAAAATTAGGTCTGTTTCACAGTAAGGTGTATGATATTTGCAGCCAGGGATACTGAAAAAAGTTCAAATAAAACACTTCCTGCCAGCTTTTTGAATGAAAAAATAATCTTGAATTGCATCTTTAGCAAATTTTGCAGGATAAATACTGCTATTTGGGTGTTGATGAGTAAACAACTTGAACTGATGACCTGTATTTTAAATGCCTTTTTGGAGTAATAAATCATTAATATAATCATCCAATAGGTGCATATGTAGTTGTACCTGTATGATGCTTGGCATGACGGAGAAGCTGTTTTTGCAACCGAAACAGTCTACCACAAGAGGGATGAGGACACACATACTTTTTCTTCAGCAAGTGCTGATACTTAATATGATGCTGAGAAGAGAGCACAGAGTAGAAGACAAAAATAGTTTGAGAATCACCAAGAAAAAACAAAAACAAGGAAAACAAAACACAAACAAAAACAAAGCAGCTATTTGTATAATTGCTGTGGTTTCCATGACAAACCTGGAGGTAGCGAGGGTGAGCCAACACTGTCCCACATCCCTCCATCTCACAGCGCACATACTGCACCGGTGGCTTCTTCCTGTGTGGGCACAAGCAGATGAGAGGCAACGTCAATCACTGAGGAGCCACACCCCCCAAAATACACACTACGAAAGTTTAAATCGAGATAGAAATCAGACACAGTGGGTTTAATAGATAACCACTTCAGACTGCGTGGGCTTATTTTTCTTCTTTTTCGAAAACAAATTACATTCCAGAAATGGATTTTCCGACACATATCCCTTTTGAACATGTGGGAGAGAGAAAGGAACTTTACCTTCTTTTTGGGAGCCGAGGACTCTTGTCATCCTTTCGCCGCCTACCCCTCCTGGAGAATGTAGAAGTCTGATTATTGTAATTGAAACCTTAAAACCATATTACTTTAACCTTCAAATTCAGCAGACTGGCAACACCATACCAATATGTTTTTAACATTTTCTGATCTGAAAGACCTTGCTTTTCAGTTATAATTGAACATGTCGGAGAACAGCATTCTTCATTACATTCAGAGCTTCAGAGAAGATTATGAGCTACACTTGCTCCTTCAGAGACCAGAGTCAACATTCTGTTGAAAACTAAATACTGTCCTCTCCAGTGCTCCCACCAGTTGTCTGAAAACTTTTTTTTAACTGGGCACTTTATGAGCCTTTATGGGCTCATCTCATTTCAGTTTACGGTGTGTTTTTATAGGTGAAAAGTCAATTATTCCTAGGTGTTGGTTTATAGACATGTGAAGGCATGATACACACACCTTTTGTTCTTACTCACTGCCTTGGGTATTGACTTTCTAGCTTGATCCTCTAGGGCAACGTTTGTGTTTACAAACCTAAAGCATGTTTAATATCTACTGTGTAGCTTGCCAGTTTTGCATAAAACCTGTGGTGCTTCTTCATCTCCATCAATAATGCCAGAGGTGAAAGATTTCACTTTTTTTGTGAGTACAATGCCCAGTAATAATCATGCCTAATGACAATTAAACCAAACAATGTCAATACAGTCAAACTCACTTAGATTTCATTAGAGGTCTATGACATGGAGTAAACCTAATATCCAGAATTGTTTGGAAATGGTTGGAGTGCAATGTGAAGACTTAGTTAAACCAAATTCAAGCAAATTTTAAACTCACTTTCTAGGTGGCTCTGCCACCTCTCCAAACTCATTTTCCAGCTTTACATCTCCACTTTCACTCCCCTCGGTCTTTATCTCAGGTTCCCTGTCCCTGGGTGGAGCCTTCTCTTTCTTTTCCTTATTTCTGGAAAGGGGTTTGCGCCTCGGCTTGTGTGGATCCCTGTTGTGGGCAAATGTAAGTAATATAGATGATAGAGGCTGCAATGACTTCAACACAGGCATACACTAACACATTTTTTGTTCATGTACACACAGTCACATGTAGTGTACCTCTCAGCCTTAGGGTCATAGCTCTGGTCATTCAGGTCATCCCTGAAGGGTACATCTTCATCACTGCTCAACCCCTCCTCTTCTCCACTGTAAAAGATGATTTGTAGTAGATTTCAGATTCTCTGGCTGAGCCTCACATCACGTCTTTCCACTGCCCCTGGCAGGCTGGGATTATGATTATATAGGGCTTGTACATAATTTGTTAACAATTGCTATCTTTTATTATTGAATTAAGTTATGGAGTGATAACCCAAGTCTCCTGCAAGTCTCCCACATACTGATAGCAGCTTGTGAACCTATTTTGTAGGGGCCCGATCCAAAGTATAACTGGTAGTTTGTAGTCGGTAGTACCGAGAACATACAAAAGCCTATTCCATTTCATTGACAATGATGGAGTTAACCCTGAACATGCATTTATGGATAAACTAAACCATCAAATAATCCTCTAAATGTACCAATATATCAACAAATGTTTTTTGTTTAAAGGGTGAAACACCGCAAGAAAGTCAATATTGTGCAGTAAACTCCAACAAAGTGTTCGAGAATAGTCATTAAAAGAAGTGGTGGCAACAAAGTCACATAGAAACACAAGTACAAACTCAGTCAAGGCACCTTAGAGACCAACTACTTTACCTCTATGAGACATTATAAGACACTTAAGTATTAACTGGTTAACATGAATATTTATCAAACTGGTGAACACATGACCATCAGCCGTTTTAACCACTGCCAAATAGTCACAGGGCTTGTTTGACTGGTTGTCTGACTGGCTTAACATTATGTCAAAAGAGGTTGACTAAGATTTGCCAAAGGCTACATTATCTGAAGTCAGCTGGCATAATCTCATCCAAATGTCACTGTACCACATGGCACTAAAACATTCTAAATTTGTATTAGACATGAGTTTTTTTTTTTTTTACTTTACTACTGCCATATTTACACTTGCTGTGTCTCCGTACAGCGAACCAGCCAAAAGGGACCATCTCCTGGAACTTTTACAGGGCCAACAAAGTATGTACTTGGGGTATGTACTCAGTTTAGCCCCGAAAGGTTTAGCTGTCTGGCCTTTGGTTAACTCGGTACGAATAAGTTGTTGGTAGTCTGTACTTTGAGCTGTTGTTAAACACTACCAATTAAATATGGCCGATATAAAATATTCAGGGCCGCTGTTACTATAACATGCATCACGCACTGCAAGTAGGGCACGAAAAAAACAAATCAGGCTAATAAAAAAATGTCGATCATAATGGCGAAAATTAAGTTAAAAATATATTCAAAATTAGAAATATATGCTGTGTTAATAGACATCAACAATGCAAAACTAACACACTTTTTTGAGAAAAAAAAAACCAAAACATTATAGCCTTGCCTTTGAGATGGAAAGGCTTCTCCATGACAGTCATTTTCAAAAGATATCATAAAATCTCAGGCTTACTTCTTAAATTTCCCCTACAGTGACAGAGTTGTTTCTGTTGATCGAAATTTGTCAAGCCTCAAGATTTTTTGCATTCATTAATGGAGCAGGGACATTTAAGTGGCCTGGCTGTCATTAGCATCAATTGTGATGTTGCTCAGAAAGTGTAAAATGATAATTTTGCAGATAAGAAATGCAGACCTCTAACAAGCAGTGCTTGTTACATAGGCTAGTCTCTTCGCACAGTTTGTAAAGTTTTCTCTGCTCTATTTTTTTTATCTTCCATTTTTATCTTCAGACTTGCATGCTTTTTTATCTTCAGACAAGCATGCTAACTTAGCATGCTAGCAGGTTAACACACTAAGCAAAAGTTATGTTAATACTAGCTTGATAGATGACATACTTAAGGGTCACTTAAAGGAGAATTCCGGTGTAAAATGAACTTTAGGTAACGTGCAAAACTACACTAGCCTGTTGCACTTGGAACTTTTATATTTTACAGTTTTTGTCAAAAAGGCTCAATGCTAGTGAATCTCTTTTTAAGCATATTTTAAACCATTAAAAAAGCTCAAAGGAGCCCCAAACTTTCTTGGTATTATAACAAGGGCCCTGGCATTTAAACCAAAGCACTGAGAACTACCTCAAAAAGGACAAAAAGCGCATGGGGAAACCAATACTATTAGTACTACTAATAATAATAATCCTTACAAAAACAAACAGCCTGCACCGTTGGTGCTCGGGCCCTAACAAGATGGACAATCAGATGGACAAGTACCTCTGAGGCTGAGGGTGGTAGTTCTGGTCTTGTGAGTCAGCTTGAAATGGAGGTTCTTCTTCCTCTGGTACTTGTGCTTTCTCAGAACTGACCTCATTCTCTTTTATCTCCCTGCAGATGTTAGTGAAGACAATCCCCATAGTTTAAGGAAAAAAAAAACATGGAAGCTGGCAGCCAGACCAATGCATACCCTGCCCTAACTTATTTCTATTCCCAGTTACACCAATGAAAAATTGACAGTCCACTTCATGAATTATGACTTTATGAATTAATTCATCCCTTAACTCTCCAACATAAGCTGGTGTGGTGAGCGTTGTGGAGAATAATGGCTGTTCTACATCACTCGGGTGGGTGCTACACATAGAAGATGGTCAATGCGGTGCCCAATAAAGTGGTTTGTGTGCCTTAAAAAAGCCCTATAAAATACAATTACATGTTTTCTGGATTAGCTACAAGGTCAAAGCTAGACAACTCCATGTTTTTGATTCCATTGTTTTTCAGAGGAGCTACTCACTTTCCTACAGCTCTCCTCGCAGTTGCCTTGTCTCCCACAACTAAACAAACAGTAACAAAGACATTATTTGTGTCAGTATAATCGTTTCAGACATTCAGTTATTATGGATACTGGTATTACCTGAAGAAAAAAACGAACTTATGCCTTTACACACACTTTGTCTTTACGTACCACAGGATGTTTCAGAGTCTGGCTCACTTTTACAGATCATCCTGGGTGACCCCCCCGTCTGCCGAGTCGAGGTGGTTTTGGACCGGCCCTGGTTCTGACTTCGCCTAGAACGAGGGCCTAGAAAATGGCAAAAGTTAGGAGCCATGACAAAACTCTATTGAACACAAACATGTTCAATGTTCAACAGAATGTAACAGAAGATGTACTTACCTCGTGTAACTGTTGAATCCCTGTCACAATCCTCACTGTAATGCAAATGAAAGGCGGAAAGCAGGGAGAAAAATGGCAACTGTGATTAGGTTTGCTATATCATGTGTTGTTGGCAAATATCACTCATGAGTATCACAAAAAAGACCCGTGGTTTACACCAGTGATTTAAGTATTTACTAGGGTGATTCTGATGATGTTGCTAATGCATGCTGCGGTCACTAGGCGATGGGTGGGCCTACTTGGCGATGGGTGGGCGTATTTTAATGTTGGTCACATCTCATAAAAATATCTATTCAGCATATCACATTGTCTTGGGAGTCATTATGTTTTGGGATGGAGCCGCCAACTATTGTGTTCTTGGGAAGAGTTTTTATGTCCTCTTCTACCTTTATCTACTTCGTAAAGCATGTTGCCACCTATCCTACCTAACCACTGCTAATGGACGTGGCCTAGACAAAAGGCCAATTGACCAATTAGAGCCTTTGTAGCATGCATAACTTTTAACACGGTCATAATTCTTAAGAGGTGTGCTTTAGGATATAGCCTGATGGACTAGACTGTCATTTTATTTCACTATATATTAGCAGTCTGGCAACACCCCATAGTCATATGCTTGCTTCCTGGTGGGCAGATACTTCCTGTGAACTTAAAAAATATAAGGCCTGCCGTTGACCACTCACAAATGTCTGAATGTAGCATGCATATTTTAACGTAATTTTCAATGTCATCCCTTTCAGTCTTCCAATCAAACCCCTGTTCGCTGACTGGCAACCTAAAAATTAGTTCGAGCTAAGACAGAGTCTTAATGGGGTAGTCTACTGCTGCATACGCAGCTATGCCTCGATACAGATACAGAGGTTCGTATCCGCATGACTGAGGTATGCTTTTGTATGACATGCAGACACAAAGTAAGCTTCACGCATGCGCACTCTGTCCTACAATTTGGTTTTGAGAGCGTCTTGACCATATGTCTAGGCTATTCTGTTAAGGTTTCATGGTATTATGTTAGCGCATTGTAAAACCATACCAAGTAGATAAAGCCCTCTCAATGTTCACCTTGTTAGACAACTTGCTCCAGCTTGATTGTCATAATATAATATAATATATAATTTTTTCACCCACACAAGTCAATTTCAAAGTAGTGAGTGAACAAACTTGTCAAATCTATCAATTTCCTATTGGATGAGGCTTGTATTGCTATGTTTTATATACATATATGTTTTAAAACTCCATTTTGCTTAACAGCTTGCTTACATTTGCATGTCTTCTATGGATTTTTCAGCTATTGGCCTCGTGATAAGGTTTGCACATTTGTGGTCAATGCATACACCCAAATGTGTACCACATACATTTTCCAGGGTGCAGAGATGTCCACACAGTCTTTGTACATGAGAAAATGTATGCCATACGTATACTTTCCCCAGAAGTATACCAGGGACTTTGGTACTTAGCCAGCACTAGCCTGGCTGATCAAGCTGAAGTGAAAGGGGCTACATGTGATTCTACAGTGATGGCATAGGTCAAGCTGACAATTTTACAGAGGCATGCATGGGCCTTAAGTTGTGGAGAATATGCTTTTATGTGAATTCATCCGCACCGAACAGATCATCTTTCATTCCAAGTATGGCTTTCCCTGAATTTGAAGTCCAGCTGTCTGTTTTATTATTATTATTTACATGGAGTGTAATGAAAATGCAATAAAACGAAAATAGCTTAATTTAAAAATAAATGATATTTTCACTAAGGGAAAGAATAACACTACCATGGTTAAATGACAATATATATATATATTTTAACATAACATCATGAAGACTAGCCTATGATTGTTGTCTGCATACACAGGAAGACATTGAAGCCCCACATTCTGACACACGCCCACCACATTCCGCATTTCCTAAGAAATCTACTCTTGTTAAATGTAAGATCAAGTTAACCTCATTTCTCTACCTTAACCGTGCAATTTTCATTGCCTATGTAACCTGAGGTGCACACACTCTCAAGTTCAAGTTGTTGAAGTTCCTACCCCTCCCATCTTTAAAGAATTGTGCGGTGAGATAGTGTCAACACACACTCCTCATCGAAGAGGTGGACCATTCAGATTTATCAGTTGAGGTCAGATAGACTGAGTTAAATTCAACTACCCGTTTTATCTAGCATATTCTGACCGATTAGCTACGTTGTACTGATTTCGAGGCACATTCAAACATGGGTTTTGAAAACAGCTCAAACCACAACGTTAGCTTTGCATCTCTTCTGACTATAAATAGTGTAGTTAACGTTACCCTGTAGCCGGCCTGGAATGATCCCCAGTCTCACTGACCACCTCTATGGTGCTAGCGGCTGTAGTGTTTCTTCGCCGCCGAGGATTTGCAGGTTTTCTCCGTCGGTTGGAATCGGCATCACGACCTGGTTCCTCCGTATCCTCGCTGGCCTCATTAAGCCTCCATGCTGGTATTGCTCGGGTTGAGCGATCACGTAAAACCCGACCAGAAGCGGGAGTATTTGGTGTAGCGCCGTTCTTATTTGGCGAGTTGGAAACCTCGGTCTTTGAACGACATGCACCGCGTCCTCTTAAAGCTCTACGCGGGGTGGGAACGGCACCCTGGGACGAGGATGTTTGCGCGGCCTCCTCATTAGCTGTTGCTAGTGGCTTCTCCTCTTTGTTACCGATTATATCAGACATTTGCGGTTCCATAACCGCTAAAATGTTGTAATCGATCTTACCTTTAATCCTGAAGAGTTAATTTGAATTTCTTGCCTTGAGAATGCACAAAGGTTGAGTGTAAAATAAGATAACAGTTTGATTATTTAAGGCCCTAATCCGACTAGCAAACATATTTCTCTGAGGGTTTCAGTCCGTTGAAAAACAGATGCATATATTTATTTAACAATAACTCAAAACTTGGTTAATAACTATAATAACTATGCAAAATCCATTTTTAAAGAACCCGACACTATTTTTATGTTCTTAAAGCTATAGCAAACCACACTATTTGCACGCCCCTATACCGTCGTCCTCCAGTGCGCTTTGTTGCGTCTCCTTTAAGCAAAAATAAAGCAGGGGTGATCTCATGAACAACACCCATGCAGCACCAGCCGCTCAGAGGTGAACAAAAGTACGGATGTATACAAGATGTGTGTAGTGTCATTGCAATGCCATCAGCTTATCCGAATGAGACGTACTCAGTTCTGCAGCGCAGGATAGCCTACAGATTTAACTTGACTTTCATGTTTTATCCAGTCATTGGTTTTATCATGGTCGCCGTAGCCTAGGCCTACGCCTTTGCGTCCCACTAATTAACTGTAGATTTATTAGAATATAGGGTATCTTTGTGATATTCTCGCATAAATTATCTGCGAGGGGGATAAATACATAGCCTAGCATGTCTTTTAATTTCTGCGCACGTTAATTATGAGGAATAAGCCAGGGCTTCTCCAAACAATCAATGTAATGTCTTTATTCTTAGCTAGAATCTAGATAATTTCTGGTGGGGGATTTTAAAAGATACAGAACTTGTATAAATGGAATGATATTAGCACAGCAGCTCTTCATAGTAGGCTCCACATAAGAACATCGTAGCCTACTTATGGTATTGGTTGGTCGGATGCCGCTGTCTGCATTGTCCTTGAAGTCATTATTTTTTAACCATTTAAACATACTTAAACGGGATCACGAACTTTAATTCTGTTAACCAGGTTAACAAGCCTGCCGTGCGATAGGTAACCACAGCGGGGTATTAACTTCTATCTCCTTATTGTGTCAACATTTGTCACATCGCGCCGCCATTTTTGGTTCAACTCGATATAAACCCTTACTGTCTATGTGTAGACCGTATGTGTTGGAGTACTAGGCTACTTGTAAGATCCTACTTATGATTCCCGAAATCATATTTACTAGCTGTCACGCATATGACAACAAAGACTGTCTTCATGACAGAAGGACTTTGCCAGTAAGCGCAAAATACGGGAGTAGGCTAGTCTTTTGCAAACATGGATGGTTTTCAAACCTGTTCCCACTATATAAAAGAAGCTAGCTGGAATCATACTCTTGCAAATGTTTGATATAAGAAATAAGTTAACACAGAAAACAAGTGTGAATTGACACAGAAGATATGGCTATGAGCATATATTTCACAAAATAGAGGCATGTTTTTAAATGACATTAAATACTGCATGCCTTAAAACCTGCAGTTAAATGAAAACAAAACTAGTTAGTTATGTTATTAGGTAGGCCTAAGTTATTAAGTTATTAACTCAGTTATTAAAATATATTTTTCTGTGGTGAAGAATCTTGGTATTTTTCTTTTCAATTCTAATAAACAAAGTGTAGTTAAAGGGAGCATTGACTCAGAATCTTGGCTAAATTGAAGTTTTCATCTTGGCATGCCTTCATTCAGTTGTGTTGCTAGAAATTGTAATAATAAAATAATGGTGTGCTTAAAGCGCCTCCTATGAATGGTTCGTTCTAACTCTTCATTGTTGCTCTCTGTCAGCAAAGTCATTACTACACCATGGGCACCACCTCTGCACCCTCCCCCAGCATAGCAGTAAACGTCAAGCATGGTGACCTTGGGCACGAATGTCCCTTGCCCCCAAAATGTTGTTAGTAGCAAACCATTTTGCAGTTTCAGGGAGTGCTGCATCATATTTTAGAAAGCTCTGCTTTGAAATGGCATGTTTGCATGGTGTGCTCACTCTGGAATATCTGATCACTGAGCTACAATACATGGCTTTTACTTGTAGGTCCCTTGCCATAGCCCAATTGCCTCTGAACCCTGGGCCTAGCCCCTTTTGGCTCATTTGCCAATTGGCCCAGAAAAAAAAAACATATTTAATTAAATGAACAAATAGGAAAAGTACATTTTAAAAGGTTAATGCTAGTGCCATTGAACTTCATCCACTTTAGAGCAGATTATCCCAAAGCCTATTGACCAGCTGGTAATATTGAAAAACTGAAGCCAGCATGTCAAGTCTACAACTTATATGCCCTATGAAGGTTGGTGCATTAACTATAAACACATTATTGTTTGTTAAAAGAAATATCCAACACTGCTTTCTACACTTTAATGTAGACTGGTGCATAAATACCATGATCAAGTGAAAACACAATAAACTACAAAAGCAATTAGAGAGCGCAGACCTCTGCCCCCCGGCCCACCCCTTTTTTTCCCATATTAATGTTCTACAGTGTTTGTGAGGTAACTAATGATCTGATTTCCACAAAAAATCACCTGAAGGCAGTGACAACACTAACATACTGTCCAAATTTCAGATTAATACATTCATAACCTATTGAGTTATTTTGCTAACAGACAGACAGAAACACAACTGCTGGCAAAAACATAACCTCCTTGGCAGAGGTAACAAATCCAATAAATTATTTCCAATACAAACATCTTTAGGTCGATTTCTTGTTGAACCACTGAGCACCCTTTACACAGTGCTGCTTAGGGAGAGCTGAGAGCCCATCTTGTACCAGGCACTGTCTGGTTTGGCTACAATGTCGCTTGTAGGCAGTGAATTTTGGCATTTTTCTTTTGGATTCCACTGTCTTTGGATTCCACTGTCTTTTCCAACCTCCATGTGACCATTTCCTTTCACCATGACATCTGACCTGTCACTTGCTCTGGAGTGGAACATGAGGGGACACAGTAAGTGATTTGCAGCTCACGTTCACAGCCAGCCACTTTCCCATGGTCCTGCATGCCAGAAGCCAGTGTTCCAAGAAGTGGCTGGTCATGCGCATATTTGTGGGCTGGAGCTGGAGCCAGATGTTAGTATTAATGTGGTCATTATAATTATAACATTACCTTAAACTAGGCTAACATAAGGAAACCAAGTGAGAAGGGGATAACAAGTGATTTGCTGAAATAAGCAATCCATCAAGCAATAAATACAGCTGGTAAAATGACTACAAAATATAAAGCAAAGAAAACCCTTTAACTCATTAACCCATAAGAAAAAGTTCTGGCTCCCGCTGGCAAACAAAAGACAAAGAACTGATATGTGTCTTCCGGGCCTTCTGCACTGACTAAATCTAAACTAATGATGTCAAAACTCATCATCCAACTCAACTCCAAAAATTTACCAACAAACAAACATAAACTAGACGCCTACGGAACAGTACAGTATTGCAGAAATCAGCGAAGTGCTGTATGCCGCCAAAGACGGGGGTGGGATGGAAGGAAGAAAGAGAGATTCCGCAAATGGGCCATCTTATACAGTGCTGTACTTAAGTATTTGCCCCCTGACCAATTTTTGACTTTATCTGCACTTCTGTCAAGGTCATTCATTTCAGATCAAGCAAACCTAAATATTATCCAAGAAAAAAACACAAGTAAACACAAAATGCAGTTTATATGTGCCGATTTAATTCATTAAGGGGAAAACCTGCAAGGAACCTGCAAAGGCCCATGTGAATATGTAATCCCCCCCCCCCAAATCTAGTAGCTGGTTGAGCCCCCTTTTGCAGCAATAACTGCAAACAAGCGCTTGCGATAAGAAGCGATGAGTGTTTCACAATGGTTTAATGGGATGGCCCACTCCTCTCTGCAAAATTGTTTGAGCTCAGCCAGATTGGATGGTTTTTGGGTTTAGAAGTGATTTTTGGATCTTTTGTGACTTCAGCAGTTAGTCTGCACCATGCTTTTGGAGTCATTTTGGTAGGTCGGCCACTCCTGGGAAGGGTCACTACTGTTCCATACCTTCTCCATTTATGGATGATGGCTCTGACAGTGCTCCGATGGAATCTCAAAGATTTACCAAGGGCTTTGTATCCCAGACTGATACATCTCTATAATCTTGTTTCTTGTTTGCTCTTGAAGCTCACTGGAACACGGCATGGTGATGTGTGTTCAGTAGGGACTCTCTCACCTTGTTAGACAGGTTTTATGTTAGTGATCTCCTAATTGGAAATGTCTGAGAGCAATCAGGCCTGGGTGTGGCCATGAAATTGAACTCAGCTTTCCCCAATATTAACATTATGCACAATTACTCAGCTTTTTAACAAGGGGGAAATTACTTTTTCACAGAGGGTCATGTAGGTTTGGATAGGATTTTTCTCTTACCAAAAAAAAAAAAAACAATCCAGGACAACTGCATTTCCTGAATACTGAATATCTTCCAATTTGTTTGATGATATGTAAAGGTTAAGTGTGTCAAACAAGCAAAACGAGTAAAAAATCAGCAAGGGGCAAAAAAATTTGCACAGCACTGTATAGCCAAAGGTCCAACATCCTGAACATTACTAACAGGAGCCACCTAGAGAAGGACAGAAAAAACAGTGAGCAATAATGCAGTGTGTACACTTCACAAAACACCATAAGGGTGTAACACAGCATCTGTTCCATCATGGAGTCCAACTTGACAAACATTGTGTATTTCTGTCAAACTCTCATAAACAGATTTTCTAGCTGAAGATCTGTTGGTGTTATCTTGTAAATGCACAATAAACCACTAAATCTAAAGCGTTACAAACATAGGTACAAACATTGCACTCACAATAGTCTATATTAAAACAAAATAGACTATGGTATTCTGTCAGTGGACTATTATGTGCCCTATCATATGTGCCTTCGGCAGTATAGACCTGCCAGAAAATAGTACATTCACTGCTAGGATGGGGTGTTATTTGTGTGGGTGGTGGTGGTGCTGGTGGGGTTTGTCCAGTTGCTAAAAGGGATGGGGTGTTATTGTTCCAGTTTACTGTTTTTTTTTTTTACTTAATTTTATTTACGGTGATCATATGCAGTCATACATTTTATACACAATTTGATAAAACAAAACAAAATGACTATATCCACAGGTATGAGAGTCTTGAAGGAGAGTCTTGAAATTCTACCCATTCTAACCCATCCTAAACAGATTATAACATGTGGAAGTTATACATATTGGTTTTGACCAAAGCCACATTGGTTGCTGAATATAAAGGTGCACTGACCACATTACACAAATGATCAATGTTATAGTCTTATTCAGGGGGAAAAGAAAAGAAAAGGAGAACGAAAAAAGAAAAAAGAAGTACATACTTACACAAATACATACAAACACATATGCCTAAATATATACACATACATACATACATACATACATACATACATACATACATACATACATATGTATGCAGAAATCTCATGGGAACTCAGGACACATCAGTCAATGTATTATTTCAAATTAAAACGTCAACAGTAGTTCATTTCTTTCTCACCATTGTACTGCTGTAGGTGAATGTGGCTTTTACATGGAGGCTGTGTTAGTACTAGTTAGATAAGCATGTTTTTATTATTATTTCTTTCTGTACCATTTGCCATAGTTCATAGTTTCATTTTTTGATGAAAAGTAATGCAGACTAATTTGCAACCCTCATAAACGTTACCCTGTTAAATCAAGCGCATCTGTGATCCCTGTGAGAGTGGGATGATGATCAAAGATGTTGTTCACTAAGAAAATGCATTGTATTCTTCAAACCACATTATTTCATTACACAACCAGCACACTATAATGTAGTGAATGGAGTATTCATTTCATGGACCAATTAACAAAAAATAAACACCATTCCATACTGAGCCCAGGTCTCCCCCACGTGGCCAGTAAAGAAACAGCCACGTGGCCATGAACCATTTCCTGTTCATTTTAAATGGAGTTTAACCAATGATTGCATGAATTTAAAGGACATGGATAATTCTGTGTCATGTTAAGCCTTTACACTTTGATTGTTTTCCACATTTTGTAATATTCATTTTAAGGTATGAACTGGTGCCTTTGCTTGAAAGTTACAAAGATCATATTAATATGCACAGATGGGTGTAAACCTTTAATTTGAGTGACTGTTTCTCTGTGATAACTATTTTTGGCCTGCCCCCGCATAAGGAACTGGATACAATCGCCCTCACTTGTTTGTTTGTTTGTGTGTGTGTGTGTGTGTGTGTGTGTGTTTTAGCAAAGTAAGACCCAGATACAGAACCAGAAGAACCAAAATATAGTTTCAACAAACTTTAATGAGCAAAACCAGGCAAACAGATCCACAAACTCAGAGAAAAGTGAGGGTGTAAGCAGTGGTCAGAGTATTCAAAGCAGGCAAACAGATCCGAGGTTTATGATAATTAAACAGGCCAGGCTAGGTTTAGAATCCATGGGAAACACAAACACAAAGAGTCAAGCAGTAAAAAAAACAAGACAACTCATGGCTCAACCAATACCCTGTTCAATTACCTATGCTCACATTAGCTAGTTAATAAAGCAGTTAATTGACACAAGCAGTTACAGGGCACAAAAGTGAGCAGAATACAACAAAATACAAAAAGGAAATATAGCCACAAGCGGCAATGACAGGCCCTCGGACCTGTGATCTTTCGCCACCAAACAATAAGCTCACAACCTCCAATATAAAGAAAAAAGAATTTTGGTTTTAAACCATATTGTCAGATAATAGCCAAAATGTGATGTTGTAAAATTATAATACCTTTCTGTGCATGAAATGTAATTGTAATTGGCATGCTTTCAGAGGTTCCCATGCTGATTGCACATGACATATTTTGTGCAGTTGCCGCCTTCGCAATTCAAGATATTGGCAATTCATAATTCCAATTTTTGCATTTACCCATTTCACTAAGTGGCACTATAGCTATAGTTTGGCGTTTACGTGTCAAATTTGACCAGATTTGGGAAATTAGATATGGACTATCAAACAATTTTAAGCTTCTTTTCAATTTTGCTTGACATGTAACTTTGAAACGGTTCATCTCAAGATAAATTCATTAATAGTTTTTAAGCAGTGTCTGGAGATGACATATACCAAATCTGGTGAGGTTCACATGAACGCAGTATGAGGACTTAACGCATATAGGCCCAATTGCCTCACTTCCGGTTGGGTGCAGGTAATACAATGTACAATGAAAGAAAGAAAGAAAGAAAAAAAAGAAAAAAAATAATCTTTAATAAACAATAATCTTTCGAAAAACAGGTTGGAAAAGTGAACAAATACAAAACAAAGTCCTTTGAAGACATTAGATCGAACTTATTATTTTTCAGTCTATAAATTGGTATCATACAACATTTCACCTTTTTTTGTACCAATTCAAATTGAAGGGAAAATGTATGATAGCAAGAATCAATAGATTTATCAGACATACATATCATATGCAAGCCTCTGCGTAAAATGTAAGTCCCATTGAAATCAACTAACTTCCCCAAAGCGGTACGTTGCCAGCAGGGGGCAATGAGAGTACTTTCTCTTCAGACTTTGTCCCTGGTGCAGGCCACAGCCTGAGCCTCTGATGCTCGTGCCCTACATACAAATGGACAGAATGCCGCCATCTGGTGGTAGTACTGAAGAAGTGCAGAAAACTTCCTAGCAGATGCCAATTCCCCTAACCTGACCTAACTGAAACCAATTATTTCTGATGAATAGGACTGCTTAAAGTATAAACTATCTAATATGTAGGATATGTGAGATGTGTGAGATATAGGCCTACTCTTGTGACAAACATATATATGTATGTCAAGCCAAAACATTACACCACAGCTCCTGCTGAATATTCTGTGTACCGCCTCTGACAATTCTAATCTTTCTTGTACTATGCCTGTTTCCACAGAATACAATATATACTGTAATGCCAAATATCTACCATCTTTATATCATAAGATATGTGTCTGTTTGGATATAGTGTTAGATGTTAAATGGCACAGAGATGTCATGCTTGTGTTTGTGTATGTATACATTTGAATAGATTGTAGATGGTGTTACGTCCCTCTTCCACCTGTAGGTGGCTGTAGTGCTTCCTATTACTTAACGTTGTTTTTAATGATTTTCAGGTGTTACCTGTTAAGAGGTGGAGTTCTGCTTCCTACCTGGAAATTGCATTCCTTTAAAAGGGAGGCTGTGACCAGGAGAGATGGGGGGATGCCTTCCACACTAGCTATTGCCATTGTTGTTTGCTGTCTGCTAATTTAGATGCTTGTCTTTATTTTCGAATACCAGTTTTCCTTTCATTGTTACATTTATGATTCAATAAATCCCCTAGACTTGAGCCAGACTTACTTTGTTGGTCTTTCTGTGTTACGCTGGGTAACTGGTTGTAACAGATGGTGTGTCTAGATGGTAAGCAAAGGAAGTCACAAGCTTAGTGAGTGTATCCATGCAGGAACATTACCTGGCATTCCTCTTGGATGTGCCCGTCTGATAATTTGCTCTCCAAAAATAGAGAACAGCCTAATACTGATACAGAACATAAAGTGTCATAGATTCAGAAAGGCTCATTTTTGGGCTTTTAGATAAAAAGGCTAATTTTAAATTCATTTGATTCAAAATCATGTATTTGATATGTAGAAATATTGACCTCGTCTAAACTTTTCCTTATTATTTACTTTAATTTGGAGGAATTGACTTTTTATGACATTCAGGATGTTGTGGGCCTATGTATTATACAGTAATGTATACAGAACACCGTCTATTTATGTGCACTTATAAAAAGTTAATCACATCTCATGTTCCCGTGTGCATAGTGTCTATCGAGGGATGAAGGAAACACCTGTGGTCTTGACCAAAGGACTAGGCTATCTCTGGTTATTGTAAACAACCCAAAAAATACATTTTATAGGACTTTCCATGGCTCTCAAGGTCATTTAACAAATACAACAGATACAGGTTTTCTACTGTGTTTCATGAAAGTGTTAAAAGGAGCCATTTTACTATGATGTATTTTTGGTGTCTTAGTGTGATGTATCTTTGGGTGTTTTACAGTGAAAATGTGTAGTGGTCTCCTCTAAACCACACAGGGCTATGTCAGAAGCGTCACCTTTTTGGATGTATAATATTTTGTTTTTGTAATAAGTACAAAAACAAAAAAATAAAAGCATCCAGTTTTGAATAAACAAACCAAAGTTAAATACATCACAGCAGAGCAAAATATATCACCTTTCCATATATTTTACATCTTTCAATACCACATGCTTCCCACATTGTGTGTGCTCCATTTATCACCACCTCTTCATTCTTTCCTCTTCCTCTGTCTTTGAATACCCATACTCCATTACCTCCCTACCATTCCCTCCTTCACAGATGTTCCACGGCCTTCCCTCCACCACCTTCTGACCGACCCATCCCTGTCCCATATACGTGACAGACAAGTGAAGAGACTGCCACTCACACTCACTGTATGACGTCTTAACAGACAACAAATAGGGGCAGGGCAGCTCGACAATTGTATTTGGATTGGCAGCCACACAGTGATGCGGGTAACAAACAACAGTGTTTCCAGCTTACTGTTTTGACTGCTTGTAGCTAAATACATTACTTGACGTCATTTGAGCAATATTTCCTGTATGATCACTATGTTAAGCACACCGTGATATTTGACAGGTTTACTTGTGAAGTTGCTCTCAGTTTCAGTTCAGTTGAATTTGCATGTCTTCCAGTTTAGTTTGATTTGAAACACAATGCAAAGAGTTATTTCATTAAAAGCCTAGATATTTAAATATAATAGTTATATTTTCTTCACTGACAAAGATGTAAAAAACTACATCTGTCCAAGCTTTGATTTAGGAAGAAAACATGAGAGAATAAAGGACAGGGGAGGTGATTGAGATGGGGAAAGGAACAGGCAGCCTCTGGCCCACAGCATCAAAGCGGCTGAAGGTTATGCCAAACTATAGCCTAGGTTAATAATATTGGACATGGCCTCAGTAATATCACTTGTGAAGCAAATTTATTGTTAGAGTTCTATTTTGGCACATGCTTCTGTTGAAAACACTACACTCTGTGATGCCCTCCAACTCAAAATTTTTAAATGTTATAAAAGAAAGTTGCCACTCTTAGTTTCAGTATCAGTTTAAAAAATTCCCAACCGCCTTACATTTTTTTGAAAATATCACAGATATACCTGTTTTCAATGGTTTCAGATTATACACAAAGAAGTCAAACCACTACAGTCATTTCACACTTCATTAAAAATGGAAAACATAGGGTCATAACTCAGTGGAATCAAAATGTACTGTATAATAATAATACGTCCTGGAAAGGGTACCTTGTGATGTTGTAATGTAAAGATTACAGTACTTTACAGTGATTGTAAATGGGGCAAAAAGCAAGGATGTGTAAAGAAGTAATGAGTCGTTGTGCTGCATCACATTTTTTTCTTAGGTCAGGCTACAGCACTTCCTCTGTATCACATGTTGTCCTCTCCCTCAGGCAGAGGGGAAAAAGCCCTCTGATGTGCCACCCAGCCTTGACACACTGCACACCTGTGTCACCACAGGCCATTTCCATAGCCTGCTGTAGACATAGTTTAGGGTTGTCTGCCATTGCTCCATTGTCATTCGATTGACAAGAACATTTATTCAGAAATTACTAATCTTTCTCTTGCTCCTTTACCTATTTCCTCTTATGTTTGTAAATGCTAACTGACAAGGTTAGTCAATGAGTGGTAAGCTACATTTTAATCAGCATTCTATGTCTTTGCTGAGGTTTACCCTAGGACCACATGTGGCATAGACTACTACTTGTGCTATAATAGCACCTGTAACACCAAATAAAGTTTAAGAGTGCTTCTGAACTACCTGATCCTGACTCATCCCAGCTTTACTTGAGGCTCTACAAAAATGCATTATTATGTCAATATGGCATGAAAATAGGATATGCCGTTCTGACAGTGGTTAGGGAAACAACCCATTTGGGCCACTGTCCTGTAGTGATTTAATGACCTTTATCAAACAATTTAAGCAAATGAAAGGGTGCCATTGGACTACATGACAGAAAGACAGGAGATTTGTGTTTCTATTTCAGTGCACTTGTACCAATAACTTAGTACACAGCTGATAACACTCCAGAGTTTAAACCAAAGTGTATATATATTATGTGTGCAAAATCTTCTTGCCCGCACAGCAAGTCTTGGCATATTCCGTACCTTGACAAACAAACCTTTGTTCGAGTGGATCAGCTGTAGTGTTAAATATGGTAGCGCTTTTCAGCGTAGTCATAGCTGGTCTTTTGTTCTAAAGAATGTGACCAATCTGTGTTGGTTGTCTATAGAGAACAAGTAATGTCTGCTGCTCATGAGCAGTGCCCCCAACCCATCCGAACACATTTTGTCTCCTAAGTACATGATTTAGGAGGGTGGTGTCAGGAAAAGCATGGGTGCAGGTTTTTAGGAATGCAGTGCATTATGATGACTGCCCCAAGCACATTCAAGAGGAGAATATTGCCCTTGGTATTCTCCCTATGGGCCTTCAAGCCAGCTTAGACTGGTGTATGTATGACGTTGGTTACTTGTTCTTCTAGGGTGTGGGTTGCACACAAAAGGAGGTAATGACAGCAGTAGTGCAGACAATTCATGTTATGTGTTGTAGTTTTGGTCCTGTTTTTACTGAACTAAAATAAGCTATTAAAACAAGAAATTACCTTTCTTGGTTTTAAATGAGACTTTCATGAGGCAACCTAATAGAGAAATTGTCATTTTTCAAAACAGAAAATACAACTGAAATCACTGTATTAATTTTAAAGCAATATTTTTTTGTCATTAATGCCAAGATGGGATTCCTCAAAACCTTCTGTGCATGCAGAATCTGGCAGCAAACATAAAGCATGCTTTACAACAGCTTGGGTTACAACAAAGTTGATTACAATTACTTTGTGCAATCAGAACTGATTATCAAAATCCTTATTTGTTTTTCACATCTCTCAATGGCGCTTTTTTACATTTGAGACAGGCCTTTAACATACAGTCCTTCAAGTCCCCTAATCCTCACAGCCTGGCTTTCGGGCTGTTCCTAAGGTGAAGACAAAGACACACTGGGAGGTTTTGTTTAGTAACTATGTATGTCAGTTGTCTTTGCAACAGTTTCAGTCAAGGGCAAAAATCTGATGATCTGATCTGATGATCTGATCTGATGAAAAATATGAAGACAATTGTCTTTAGTCTCATTTTAGATTGGTTCCATTACTATATTTTACTATCAGTGTTACCATTATAGCCGTGGTAATTTGCCAAGTGTATATTTATAATGATACTTCATTAAACCATGCCCTAATCAAATGCATGCCTAAGCCAAGCTCAGATTTTTGTATGACAGCTCCAATATTAAATGGTTATTTGAAACAACATCTGTGCATTTCTGTCCCTTTTATGGATAATGATTTTTCACAACCAAAGCTCAGTCCATTTTGTGATGCAACATCTCTGCTGTTGCTGTTGAAAAGCTGTGTTGGCCTGTTTGGCTCTTACACTGAAAAAGGCTAACAGCTGAAGGCCATAAGGCACAGTCCATTAAAGCTTCACTTATTTTACTGGTTGTTGATTCATACACTTGACTTGTTATAGGTGTTTCTAATGAGACAACCCAACTTATAAACACTTATAAATAGTAAAGCAGTGAAAAGGCTGTACCTGTCTGCCTGTGATTACAGACATACACACACACAAACTTGACTTATGAACAATGAAGACTGTGCCTGTCTGTACTCTTTCTTCCCTTTCCTTTGCTCTGTCTGTCTGTCTGTCTGTCTGTCTGTTTGATTGTCTGACCGTTATTTGAAACCAAACCTGTATCTATTTGGAGTTTGGTTGGTTTTGTTTACATAGGCATAATTGAATAACTTTTATATGATAAGTAACCACAATGGTTTTAGACAACACCATATAATTACCATGGATGTACTGAGCATGGACTTACTGGGCTTCAGCACAATGTTGAAGAACAAGTATGTAAAACCTGTCCCTCCTTAGATGACAACATTGTGGAATGTTGTCATGTGGCTCTTCCAAAACCAGTAGAAAAGCCTCAGGGGTCATTCTAGCTGTATACATATAAAAGGTTTCTTGTCATGACCCAGTGTAAGCAAGTAATCACAGTCTGTTAAAAATTGCTAGAGCTAGAACATTCTTAACATACTGTGGTTACTTGTTCACACTGAAAATACATCTCTGGTCATTTTAATGTTTAATATAATTTATATTAAGCTATAATGGACAATTCTTTACTTTGGACAATTCTCTAGGTTGTGTTTTAAGAAGCAGAAAGCAGATGTAGTGGTGAGAAGGCGCATCATTCAAGCTCTGAACAATGCTAGTAATTAGACAGTAAGGACTCACTCATGCAGGTGTATAGCTGGGGGTTGGGGTGGGTGGGCACAGTATTGACACTATTAATATTGTTATTCTGATGACACTATTAATAATGTTATTATTATTGTGAAAAGAGCCCAAAATTATAATCTTCCAGACATAGGGCCCAACATTTCTAACCAAAGCACTGAACTTTGGTGGTGTTACCCTGTGGCAGAGCGTAAACCACAGGTATGTAAACACTTAACTCACTGTGTATGGTAGCTGTGAAGTGGTTTCATGTTATCCATGACCAAATACAAATCCTCTACACTTGTTTACACATGGTACTTTGAACTAAGTATGCAAGGGTGCAGTCCCTGGCAAACTAACTGAACAATTTGTAAAGAATTCAACAATTTCATTAACCTGTGTTTCTTTATATATAGTGCACTATATATATCTAGTGCACACGTGTCTGTTTGTTGAGAGCAAAGAAAGGTGGTCATTGACTTACACCATAACAACAAGGTTATTTTTTTGTTTTGTTAGTGAATACCAAGTATGACGCACAGACCACAATGGTACTTCATGGCGCTGAAAGAAAACTATCACCATAACAGAAGACAAATAATAGTGGGTACACCTATAGGCCCTATAGCTTTTTCACAAAGACACTAAAGGGTGTGGCAATTAGTACATAAAAGACACAGAGGAAATGAGAAAGCCTGGTAAATCAGATCCCCGTACTACACTTCATTTTATACAGAGAGTCTGGCTGTGCTGTATTGAGAGACCTTTTCTACCTGGAGGTGTAGACGATTGGAACTGCCTTTACGCAATCACTACCTTTTGGTCGTGACATGCAGTTAGCCTGCCTAAGCGCTACAATTGAAATGTAGCACACAAAGTCAATGTCATTGCTCAAAAACATTCTCTCGGTTCGCTGATTGTTTACGCAATATTCTGTCTGAGACAACCATGTCAATGGATACTTAGCCAGACTCAAAAATGAAATGAAGTAAGAGGGGCTGGTTTACCCGGCTAATGAGAAATAAGACTTAAGCCAAAAACGTAATATCAGCACGTGTCACAGCTACTGCAGTTTTGTTCTGTAGGCCTATGTCAAGTACTATTGAAAACAGCCGTCTTTTCCATAAAAATGTAATTTGCTGAAATGTTAGCCACAGAAAGACAATTTCACCCTAAAACAGTTCTTAAAATTAGTGTAACATAATATTAAGTAAAAAAGGTATTGAAGCTAGATGTATACGAAATATAGAAAAAGGGGGCCGCAAAGACTGCTTGTGTGTATGGCCCAGATGCAACTGCTGTGTAGTGTGGAGTTTAGCTTTCAATACTTTTATCCACACTTTAATTCTAATGAAATTAATTTTAAACTTAATTTCATTTACTGATACATTTGTAAAGAGTGTATTCTGTTAGGAAATTTTCAAAATGTGATTGAGATTTACCCTACACCATATAACAGCTTTACAAATGACCATTTCAGTATGTATATTTCCTGTTCCTACTAAGACACCATCCGCCCTAACCTTGCTCTTAGCTTGTGGACCCACCGCATTTTTTGCTTGACAGTGACAAAGCATGTCTGGTAGGATAGATCTACAGCTACACGGAGAGAGTTGTCTTAAGTTTGGGGCTCCAAATATCTGACATCACAAAATGTAGGAACTGAGAAAATGTCATTTATAAGTTTAGATTTTGATTTGATTGTAAATGTTATTTTAAAATGCTTCTAGTTTGAGACTATGCTCATTTATTCACAGGATTACTTCAGAAACAATGGGATTTCATGCAACTACCAATAATAACTTAATAAAAACAAATAAACAGTTGTGCTTGACAAGTGCTTGTGAAATTAATCTTGATCTGCATGTGCAATAAGTGAGGTTTAAGGGTAGAAAATGACTGCGTAAACTTTGGAGGTATATCTGCAGAGTCCATCACAGAGGTTTTCAACTTAACTGGCTTGGTTAAGAAACTAAGACATTCAATCCAACGTTTTAGGCCAAAACAGATCGTACACCATTTTGTATTTTCTTAAAAAATAGATAAATACCCATATTTCACCCTTACACTGGGCCCATTATAGTATCTCTGATATGCCTGTGTAAACTGAATAGGGTCCTAGGTAAACAATGTAATTTCATCTGCTCAAAGGCGTTCAATGGATCTGATCACATTGTTTCACTAAAATGGACATAGCTTAGCTTGTCAAAGGTTTTTTTCCTGTGGTCTTTGCCCTATGATGATGAGTTGTGTGTTAAGACGCTCATAGTGCCTGTAATGGTGTTTGGAACATGCTTATGTCAGACCATTTTGCAATGCTGTCTTGCAATGTCGTCTTCTGGATAATTTAACAGATTTTATCTGTGTAGGTGTATGTCTTAGTTATTTCTAAATATGTTTTAGTTATGTTTTATGGTAGCAATTCCTTGCCCACAACACACTGGAATTTTTGTGCTGAACCTGGATATCTGCATTCACAATATTAACAATCAGATATTGTGCTATTGACAAATTTTTCTCCAATTACCGGTATACTGTGTAAACTGAACAAACATAAAAACAGAAATGTGTTTGTTAGGTAACTGCAGAGAAATTGATCTAAAACTAGTGAGCAAACTATAAAAGCCCAAGAAACTTTCAGACACACAGGCTTGCCATGAGCTATAGACAGCAATGCTATACTACAATAATCTAGGGATATATTAGGCCGCAGTCAAATCTTCCATAGTTTCCTTTACCCCCTCTACTTCCAAGTCTCAAGCCACACCATCCAGGATGAAGATTTAGTCACAAACATTATGTCAGTTTTAATTGGTTACATATTTAACTCCAGACACATGCAGACAACAAGCATGAACAACAGCCCTGAAAAAATATTATCGACACACAAGGTTTCTGCCTGACAGTAACAAAACAAATATTGACCCAAATTTAGAGAGAGGAGAGGGTCTTCCATTTCTTCACCTGTCACAAAATTTTAGACAAATCATTTCTACTTTATGGAGACACATTTAACACTAAAAAACAAATTTGGTTCCAGTAACAAGTGACCTACATCCATATTGTTCATGTTTGCTTGTCATACAATTCAGCTCACAAAAGTGTTGCTTAATCGCTTAATTAATTGTTTGCAACCACATATACTATGGAATTTAAGAAAAGTAAGAAAATCTGCAGATTGCAGCAAGGCTGTCACAATAACCATACCCAGCAAACATTATATTTATCGTCAGCAGGGCAGGCAACTTTGGTGTTTACCTTTTGCCTGCCATCTTACCCCCTCCAAACCTCAGTGTGAGGGCTACTCCAGCATCATGCCTCAAGGGTCACTGGATGATTTCTATACCACTTGACAACATGCAAAGGTTTCTTCAATCACAGCAATCTTCCCTAGGAAAACCCTTTTGCTTTCGAGGAGTAAGTGGTAAGGGGTAGGTACTTTAAGGGGTAGGTAGTTTAAGGGGTAGGTAGTTTAAGGGGTAGGTAGTTTAAGTAAAGACATATACAACAGTAGTGACCAACTGCTCCATTATTTTGTACTGAGGTGAACAAGGTTGTTTGTGTCATATTTTGTTACATGTTGTAACGTTTCTATGATTGTTGTGTATCTTTAAACTTATGTAAGTTAACTTCCAGTACTAGTTCATGTTAGTACATGATTTGACTTTATCCATAACAAGACACATCCTACTACTCAATACTAAATACTCGACTACTACTGCTACTATGGAAAAATGTGGTACAGTCACAGTAACTCATCAGTAATTTTGATAACTGAGAACTGACCATGTTGTGGAGGCAAGAAAAGGTTGTTTTCAGAGAAGCCAGAGTGTCCTTACACCCATGTTTCCCTCATCAAAGCTGAGACTTGTCAGCGATGGGTAAGGCATGCTGCCCTTACTACCCGGATCATGCTAATGTAGTCTGATATTGTGACATTATAATGATTTTGTTTACTGCATTCACCTTTTCCATTTTATTTTTATTTACTCGTCCCCGGGATAGTGTCTCCACCATTTGAAAACCATTGATTTACAACATAAACGTTTACACTGTATGATTGAGTACATTTACAGTTTTTTTTTTCAAAATGCTTAAACATTAAGAGTGATTCTCAGATCAAATTTTCTAAACCTATTTACTTGACTACCTCTTTACTTGCACCTTTGTGGCCTTGTTGTCTAATGTCATTGTACAGGCAACTGTTCAATAACAATAAAGGTCTTGAATCTTGAATCTAGATATGGATAATAACACCTATTGAATTGTAGACCATAATCCTAGTTCTACGTTTTTAGTCGAAGTGACATTAACATTGACAAGTCAATAGATATAATTTCTAGCAACAAACTGTAGAAAAGTAAGATAGTCGTCCTAAATGTCTGCTACTATTTTTGGTCAAATGACTGTGACAACTTCACAGTCTCCCACACCACAACATACAACCACTGTTTAAAAATCATGACCAAGGAAATTGCCACAATTGTTTCATGGTGGTTACCTTTTGCCTAGAACATCCCAAAATTGTACAGTGTATAAAAGCCATTCACAGTCAAGGAAAACGGGAAAAATGCCTCTATAGCACAGCAAGTAGGCCTAGTTGAATGTCAACAACATTATATAAAATTAACTGACATTGAGCATAATTAATTTCAACTGGACTGCTGAACTAAGAGAATGGGTGCATAATGATAATACTACTACTAATAAAAATAAAACCTTCTATTTGTTATTGTTAAAATGAATCATACACTGGTCTTTTTGTTTTATTGCCTAAAGCTCTTTCACATGAGCCCCATCCCCGAGAAATGCCCCATGGCTATTATTGTTAGCAGAACAAGTCACTCAGGTTAAAAAAAACAGAGTTACTTCTTCACACAAAAGTCTTCACATCTGCAACCCGTGCATCACTTTGTCACAGGCACAGGCTGGCTTTGGCTGTCACAGCTTGTAAATTAACTCTTAAGCGTTTTGTCAGAACTACTGCACAGGTATTTGGATAAGGTCAATCAACAGGTAAGATATCCTTTAAATAGCATTATTCACAGTTTCGTGGTAATGTTCCTGGTAATGCTCTGATTTTAAGAAAAACTGTCTTTATGCTGTACCAAAGTCATTCTGAATTTAAGGCATCAGGCATCAGGTGCTGAGCAGAGGACCAGTGGGATGGTTAGGTGATCATGGCTTCAACTGGCATCTTTAAAATTTAATTGACTTTGTAGCTTTAGAAAAAACAGCTTACTGGTATGAGAATAGAGGGATGATATTAATTAATTTCTGCCCCAAAGGCAGAAGTTTTCACTATAATGCAAAATGTGACAAAGCCACCAGCAAGAGAATAAAAGTTGCTGGTTGGGATTCTACTATTTTAGCAAAGGGAGGTCTGATCCCAAGACATTGTAGAACTCATTGAAATTAAAGAAACATGTGGGCCTTTGACAGCAATTTTCTAAAAATAAAGAAAAAAAAACAACTTAAGAACTTATTGACAAACTTTTGGAGTAAATTCCCCATACCAATTATTCTATCATTTCCAGGGTGTGGCTGATACACCCCAAGAATAATGCACAGTGTATTTGAAAGGGAATCACTTGTACTTTGCCATTCATGTTATGCTATTTAGAAAACTGTCAGCAACGTGGCATTTTAAAGCATTATTTTAAGCTTTAATATGTGGCCAGGAAACCGGTATTAGAATTTTTTAATATTGGCCAGTTAATGTGCATGTGTCCAAAAGTCTTGATTAATATCTAAATGACAACATGTACGAAACATCGGTCATATAGTAGCAGTAATAGAACTGAATGTTTAACTCAAATGTCAGTTTGGTGAACATGTTGAACAGATTAGTTGATAAATGAAAGGTTAGGTAGTAAGGGTAGTAGTGGTGGAATTTCCGTTCCGCGGTTGATTGACGAATGTTATCACATGTCAGAATGGACTGTTTTTGGAATGTTGCTGTATGGGTTCATTGGGTGTGTAGCAGCAGAACGTGCAAACAGGTTTGATGTGATTTGCTGTTAGATAGGCCTATCTAATGAGCCTGATCATTGGATAGTTAGTTGTTGTACACCTTGTTTAATACTGAAGGAAATGGGTTTCTGTGATTCTGTAAGTGTGAGGACATAATTTTCTATGCCATGTTATCTCAGTATTATTTTCATCCGTTGTATTTTGGAATGTCACATCCATGTCTCAAAATCCACTATTTCTAGGCAAACAATGTAAGTAGGTGAGCCTTTAAGGAAAGAAAAAAGTCTTGACAGAAATTGAACAGAAATTGTGGTAAGAAGCAGTGTATATTACAATTGCAGTTTTGCCAGTTATTTTTACACTTTTCTCAATGCAATGTCCACTTTTTCCAACATACATTTAAGTTCATCAGTTCACATTTGCTGCAAAGTGCACTATACCAAAACTATTCACACTTCACCCAAAACTACTTCTGCTGTGGTAACTAGCATAACACATTCTGTCAGTCAGCAAGACAATGGCGCAGGCAGGATTAAAGTGCAGATCCACGTAGATCTACCCGACCTCCCATGACAATTGAAGTGAGACAATTGAAACAGCTATTCGGGTCAGAGAAAATATAGGCTACCATCTGTAGATATTTAATGATAACCACAATATTGGTAATATACAAAAGAGTAAGGGATTGAGGTCTTAAAGCGCTGACACCTGACACACCTGACTGGGAAATTTAAATGACATTTTGCATGCGTGGCATGCGGTAAACTAGATTATTGTTCTGCTCAGCCAGGCGTAGTGAAATGGCTTAGGTTAGACTATGAGCCAAAATGCTACATGTCGCCTTCAGGCCTATTTGTCACGGTCCTTTCGTGTTTACGTCCATCTAGTCATCGTTTAAGCTGTTACAACATAACATTTCAGTCCACCGGGAACTTGGCCAATTGACACACAAGCATAAGACGGTTTTGTCATCACAAAACCACAGCAGCTCGGTCCATGTAACGCGTTATAAAGTTCTATTTGCACTATTCCATATAGTATAGAAATAAAGCAACATAGGCTTTAAATCCAATTGGATACTGATACTTGCTTTCATTTTTTCATTAGTATTTTAATTTTCCATGTTTGTACTCGCTGCTGGACTGAACCATTCGCACCGGCAGCTTGATTTTCGCTTTAAAATACTAGTAGTATGGGCAGTGGGGCTGGTAGGATTGGATTCCATAACACGTCCAAGTGAATGCGGTGATGCGCGCGCAGCAGGGCAGGAGCGCAGTCAGCTCCAACTTCTCCAGCAACACCTTCCTGATGGCGCCCATGGCTCTAGTGATGACCATAGATCATCCTAAATTGTTGTCCTATAATGTTTAATATTCACCGTCGCAGGAACAAGTTGCTGTATCATACATAATTGCTTTGACTTTAAATATGACATTCAAGAAAAACTTGTACATCTAAACTGCTTTAAAATAGATTGCTATTTGTCATGCACGACCTTCTGAAGACCGAAGTTGTTTCATTCAATGGATGGCTTGTTAGCACCATTCGGTTATGTTGAGACAGAAAAGGTCACGTCTAAACGTTTTTAAATTAAGGAACCTACACAGGTTAACATGGTAACAGTGTGAACTCAACGTGCGGAGGTAGACAATATGGGCAGTCACAGTAGCCAGTCAGTTGCCCTGACTTCATACACTAGATATTTTTCACACATCTAGATGTGTTCAAAGCTGTAATGATTCCTCCCAGTACTTGCATCTGAGATGGTTGTTGTGAATATTATGGTTGTTGCCAGCATGAAAGTCTAATGTCTCTTTGTCTGTGTGGCCAAAGGCAATAAATTAGTGAACGTAGAGGCATAAAACAGCCATATAAGCTGTTTCACACTGAATATTTGAGAATATTATGTCTAACAAGGTATAGAGTAGCATCCATCACCATTTTTCAAATGGCCAGTGGCAGCAGCAACATTAACACTGATTAAACACACAAAATTAAGCCACCACACAGTTCCACCACACAATCATTATGGTTATGTGAAAGGCAATGTGAAAGATGCCTAAATGTTATTGTGAAGTGGTGAGGGACAAATTAAACTGACTCTTCAATCAAATCACTGTTTTGTCTATCACCAGTAAATGTGTAGATAAATATGTAAAATTGAAAGTAAAATGAGAGAAGGCAGATATATGGAACACAGAAGGAGGAAAATGGCTGTAAATTATTTAACAGCGTATTATACTGTTCTTCACACCATATTTACAGATACATTGTAACTAACTGTGACATTTATTTTAAAGGAAATTTGCCATGATGAGGGCAGTCCTACTCCTGGTCCTCATCTCTTTGATAGGTAAGTTGGACATGACCTTGACGTTTTACAGGTTATTTTGTGGTTATACAAGGTTTGTGTATTTGGATTGTAATTGTTTAGTGTAATTAACTCTGTTAGAAAGTGAACACGTACTTCATAGTTTCTGAGTCTTGACTTAAAGGTGTGGAAAACCTGCCTCATGTGTTGGTAGTGTAGTGTTGAGAGGCTGTCCATGTTCATAAGAACCATTAGAAGGTGTTTTTCTAACACATGTAAAAAGTCACTGAACTAACACAAGTACATAATTATGAGTGCACAATAGGCAATACATCAGGAATGTCACATATATGCACTAAAAGCTTACACGTGTACTACTTTTCCTTATACATGCACATTAAATGCTTGTGCATACACTACATTTTCTCAGCTTTTCACATGGACCTACAAGACAAAAGTGATGCATGTGCGAAGTGGTATGTGTGTGAGCTTTTGACGTGAAGTTGCAAGTGAAAAGTAGTGTATGTGTGACATAAATATAGTTTATGTGTACACTTTTGACAGGCATGCTAATAAAAACTGGTTTATGTGCAAGCTATTCATTAGCATGTGCAAGAAAATGCAGTGTATACGCAAGCTTTTCATGAGCATGCACAAGATAGTGTAGTGTATGTGCAAGGAAAAGTAATATGTGTAAGCTTTTCGTGCATATGTGTGACCTATTCCTGACATATTCCCTAGGGGGCACCTCATCCATTGTGGTCAACAGATTGCTAAATAAATTGCTTACAATAACACATAAGAAAACATATTTAATCATACATGTTTTTTTTAACTTGAAGGGCTTTGCAAGGAAGTTCAAACACAAGCTGCAACTTCATCAGGTGAGTACTTATACATATGCATAGCAAGCTTGCTATATGGACTTGGACCACACTGAGGACCTACAAAAACATGAATCCAACAAACAATTTTCTTGGAGTGCTGTTTGAGTGTGAAAGTCTGTCTGGTGCTCTTTGGCTTAGGGATTCCTAGTATTTCAGAGAAACAAGCAATCTGAGGCATTCAAGAAGGATGTAGTTAAACATTTCATTTACTGGGTAGCAATGGTACTAATAGTGGACCATTAGTAGCCAGTTAATATATATTTTAACTATATCCTCTTGGAGTGCCTTAGATTCTTGGCACTCTTGGAGTGCCTTGTTTCTCTGACATATCAAAACATGACTTCTTAGTCTTAGTTAGATAGTGCTGTGGTGAAGAGGGATATAATCTTTAGATAAAAGTCTAAGGCATTTGCCTAAAATATCTAAGTCTTTGGAAGGTGCAAACATTAAGATTGCCTAGTTGTCATGTTAACACTTAAAAGTGATACTGCTAACATCAGCTTTCCATTGCAACTTTCACTTGCTTGGCTTATAAAAGGTTCTAAAATATATAGAATAACTGTTTTCCCCTCTCAGCTGGTAATAAGCAAATGTTTTAGTTTGACCTTTATGTTCTATGCACTTTATTTATTAACATTTGATGCATACATCACTGGTAACTTCATACTGAAACATGTATGATACTAATGAATAATTTTTGAACTTGCAAAGAACTCTGAACTCCCAGCCTTGTCTCCACTGTAGACATTGAAGGTAACTGTTTTTGCTGTTGATGGGCACCTCGGAAACCTGTGTTAATAAAAAGGCAGATTACAATATACAGTGTTTTTCACTGGGGATGTGTTAGTTAAGGTGGTGGTTGTGGGAAATGTAGTGTTATGGTTGAGAAATATACCCTATGACTCCAAAATCGCATTAGTCCTTTATACTGTGTTTGTTTTAAGCCTTTAAGTCAGAATAAATGAGAGGCAATTGATGGAAGTGTCTATTGTCATATATATTCCTATAATTTAATCACCTAAATGCTGAACAAATTTTAGTGTTCTATTGAGAAAACTTAGTTAAAGTGGGAGGGATGTGTGACTGGCTGCCTAAATAATAAAGTACTGGGGGGAACACTGCCTATAGACCACTAATGACCTGACAATGGTGATCCTGCGTTGTGGCATGAAGCTTGAATATTGTGATTCTTCTGATTTGTGTGAAAGTAGTTCCAGTTTGTGATGCCAATCCAATTGCAAATTTGCAAATTCGCTGGGAGGATTAAAGAAACTGTAATAAGTATAGGACAAGTATAAGAACACTTTCAACAAGTCAAATATGCATTTTTATCAGGCGTCCTATGTAGCTGCAGTATGATGATTAACATCATAGTATCAAATAATACCCTCAGACAAATGTGGTATGTTTCTCGACTTTTTAAACAATTTAAGCTCCCCACAGGAACAGATGAATGGTATGGATGATTTTGTCTTGCCAAACCATGTTGTGCAAATATAAGCAACTATTTTATTTTACTCTCATCTGGACAATGTGGCAAATTTCTTAGGTTTTCAAGCAGGGTGACTTAAAAAGAGCTGATGTACAGCATAGCAGTAAGCGTTAAAACAGATGGCTGTTTCTTTTAAAAGTAAAGAACAATTTCTGATTGGTTTGCATATTCATCTTTCTTGTGTCATCACATGTTTTCCAAAGTTATTTATACTTACAGATTTTGTTTTGGTAAAATGTATGATTTTATGTGTCATATTTCCAGATTTCACTTTGGATCCTGTTGATAGAGGCTTCTGTAAACAGTTTAGATGTTTTTTTCAAGTTGCTGGATGAAAAATGTGACGAGGCAAGGGTCTAGTTTGTGTGATGGTGAAGCTCTTAAGAAATGCGAAGAAAGAATATTGTCCTACTGATATCGTTCTACAGGGGTCAAAATATAATTTTGTGAGATTACAGCACCCCCCTATTGATTCAAATTATTTAAAAAAGGAATCCAGAGGTTGTTCTAGTGATTCTACAAAACAGTTTGGACGCAGTTATTACTTTCTCTGCTGGGACACAGTTCTCTGAAGAGCTGGGTAAATGAAAAGAAGTTATTCAGTGCATGCACATGGACGAGTTGAATCCGATTGTTAACGGATTGGGATCGTATTGAATTTATGTGCACAGGCTAAAGATTGTATAGGGATTGGTTTTGCGAATCCGATTGCAACCCCTGGCTTAAACTGATGTTAATCTGCTTATTGCTGCCTTGTGCACGGTATCGGATCGCATTTGTGTATTGCGCATGTATCAACAAGGCCAAAAACGCTGTTTGTTCCCTCATAGACTTGCAAACACAGCAGAATGCAGAACATGTACGCAAATGCGGCAAACTCCTCGAACACCATCTTTGTATGCCGCCAGATAGTTTGTTTATTGTCTTTATTTAGTAGGACTAGTGCAGAACCCATAGAAGATGTGCCAGAGTATTATGTATTTTGTTTAGACTACTAGTGGGTAATATCAGGTGAAAGGAGGAGGCTATATAAATACATTTGCACTGAATGACTAAGATTTTCTTTAGCTGCTGTGTTGCGATGTGGGATAACTGGAATGAGAGGTGAAAAGTTCAGTCTCCTCTACGTGTCGTCTGTATGCACTGTAGGCATATGTGAAGTGCTGTAGTTTGCTGTTGTGTATCTTACCTGCATAGCAGCTTTGTTGTGGGCAAATGTTTACTCGTGTTATGTCTATCATTGTAGTTATGTCGTTAGTTGTGTTATGTCCAACATTGTAGCAGCTAGCGTTGTAAATCCTATCAGCCTGGGTTGTCATGGCTACAGCCAGAGCGGCACTAGACAAAAGGCTGTCAAGCTTGTTTAACCAATATCTTTGGCATTTTTTGCCTGAACAACACGAAACTTGGCACTATGCACACTGATAGCATTATGCTGACGCCCTCCAAATTTGAGATCAAGCGGATAAGTGGTTTGATAGTTATGCGTGGAACAGATGTTCCTTGCATTAAAAGATAATAATAGATCGATAGAAGTAGTTATAACACCACTTGTTGACTACAGTGCCATCTACCTAGCGTAGCGGAAAGGGCCAGATCTCTGACCATTATCCGATTACAGGAACTCCATGTGCACTTGGATTTTGGGACAGACCACCTGTTGGGTAGCAACACTCAATCCAATCCCAATCCAATGTGCACGTAGTGATTGTGTATTGTGCATGTGCCCCAGTAAATCAGCGGTACCCCAGAAAAAAAATGTTTAAAGATTTTAATAACAAACTAGTTTCTTTGGCAGATTAATTAAGATCAGCAGTAGGCTGTAAGAGAAAAGTAGCTTCTATCACTTCTACTTACTAACTCGCGAAACAGACAGCGATATGATGCTAGCGCATAGCTAAGATATCAGTTGTTGAATACGATGGAATTTGTAGTAGTGCTTCTTAATTATAGCTGCCCTTACCAAACTAGCTGCCCTTACCAAACTAGCTGCACTTACCAAAGTTAAGGTCGGCAATGTGCAAAGCACAATAGGCATAATTTTACTTTTGGCGTTTGTTAGGAGACAAACTTACTACCATTATGCAGCTGTGTCACATTTTCCAATATAAAGCCATTAATCTTATATTCTAAATAACACAGAATATAACTACAAGCGGTGATCATCGTGGTCCAAGGAGTTTGCAGCTGAAATAGCTGATCTGAGACGATCCACCCCTGTAATTTGACTAGACTTAGATAGCAGTGAAGACAATCTTTGCATCAGTTAATGGCATTTAGGTGACTCATGGTAATAGTGCATCAGCAATGCATCAGAAGAGCACACCTTATTTTGAGTGAATCAGAACCGCAGGCACACAGGTGAGCGCATCATCATCTGTCAGCTATGGGACACATGTGCATAGTGCAAAAATAAGCAAACGGTTGAGATCGCGCATTAAGACTTACACTGATGGTTTTTCAATAATGTGCCAAGTGTAAAATAGCGTAGTAGATTAAAGTGAAAATCATTCCCATTGCTCATTGTGATCACATGGCGCATCACAGTGCACACAACGAAATTCAACCTCTGCATTTACTCCATAACACACATAAGCAAAGGGCCAGCTTTGAAAACGGGAAGCAGTGTGTGGGGACGGTACCAGGTGGCACTATTAGCAGTTGTTGGATTCAAACCTGCAGTCACAAGTCTGTTACCTTAACTGCCAGGCCACCCCTGCCGCACAAAAGCACATAGGTGTTTGATAGCAATTCATAATAACTACTCCTACTTAACACTGTTAGTGAGTGCGTTCACATGGACGAGTCGAAACCGATTGGAACTGGTTTGGGATCGTACCGGCTTCATGTGAACGGGATAGCAATTGGTTTGATATTGGTTTTCCGAAACCACTTGGAACGCCAGGCTTGGGCCGGTTCCAAACCACTTGGTGCTGCCATGTGTACGGGATTGGATTGGTTTCGGGTATTGCACATGTATCAACGAAATAAAAAACTCTGTTTGTTCCTCCATACAGACTTCCTAACACAGCAGAATGCACAACATTGCAACAATGCGTCAAACTCCTGGAACATGTCGTCTGTATGCACTGTAGGCATATGTGTGCAGTGCTGTAGTTTGCTGTTGCGTATCTTACCTACGTAGCAGCTTTGTTGTGGGCAAATGTTTACTCGTGTTATGTCCATTATTGTAGTTATGTGTCGTTAGTCGCGTTATGTCCAACATTGTAGCAGCTAGCGTTGTAAATCTTATCAGCCTGGGTCGTCATGGCTGGGTCGGCAAGGTTTGACCGATATCTTTGGCATTTCTTGCCCAAACAACACGAAACTGGCACTGCACACACTGGTAACATTATGATGACGCCTTCCGAATTTGAGATCAAGCGGATGAGTGGTTTAAGAGTTATGCGTGGAACAGACGTTCCTTGCATTAAAAGATAATAATAGAAAGATAGAAGTTGACTACAGCGCCCCCACTGGCAAAAAGTGTAGTTGCCAGTCCAAAAAGCCTGTGAACCTAGAAATTTACACCAACCTGGAAAGTACACCAAAGTTTTATGTTATAAATGTAGAGTATGGGTCCCTACCATATATAAACCACTAGATGCTAACTTGCATATGTTGCGTAATTGGCATAAATTAAAAATCAATGTTCTTTTGAACATAATAAACAAGTGTAAAGTTTGGGTACACTGGTATTGGGGATAATGAAATTACAGACCATGGCTAAGACATTAAACTTTATTGGCACACATTTTCAAAAGAGTTTCAGATGTTCATCATTGGTCTTAACTCATTTACAGTAAAGTCTTCAAAAATTCTCTTAAAACATTAAAAATCTTATTTATACACAATTGCTTCTGAAGTCCTGAACTATCACACGCCTATTCTGCCATGTGTATGGCAAGTAGTTACAGCTATGTTTAATTCAGTAGCAGAAAGACAGAGAAGATGAACAGACTTTTGTGGAATTATTGATTATTCTGTAATGGGTGCTCCTTGACGATGTGACACTCCGAAATCACTATTACATTCTGAGTGATGATGATCTTTATCGTTTTGTAGTTTTTTAGCCAAAATTAAATTTTTGAAAATTATAGTGCCCCCTATGGGAGAAAGTCGGCGAAACATAATGTGCTTTATGTTGTAGTAGTGGTTTTACATGGCAAATCTGATGTGATAAAGATTTTCTCCAGCCAAGATACTGGCAATTCAAAACCTCAATTTTTACATAAACAATTTTCCCTAGGTGGCGGTACACCCCAAATGAAAATTTAGGGACTGAGTACATACACCTTGTCGAGTTCAAGGTCTAAAAAATGTTGGTATTTTTGGTTATGGTTGGCAGGTTATTCCACAAAAAATGATTTTAGCTTCACATTTTGTAAGAGAACGGCCACCCCTACACATGAAATATTACATAATGTGGTGTAGTTTTCAGGAATGTTGTACCCATTGAGTATGGGAGGTTTCATAAATTTTAGACAATTACAAGGCAAGACATTGTGTAGTGTAATTACAAGCTCTGTTAATATTGAAATATTGTTTGGTTCATAACTTTGTAATGCTTGAACTTTTGAAGAAGTTTTATAAGATTTTTTCAATACACTGTCAGCAGACCAGACAGACCAGACAGTACACCAATGCCCTCATCTCAGGGTATATGAGTAAATATGAATTGTGTTTCTATACCTTAGCTAGTTTTGTAGTTATTAGTCAAATGTATGTTTGGGAATTATAGCACCCCCTATGGAACAAAGTTACAAAACATAATGTGCTTTAAGAGGTTGGAGTAGTGACATGCAATGATGACTTTCTTTGGCCAAGATACTGGTGATTCAAAACTTTAATTTTAACACATACAATATTTCCTAGGTGGTGCTACACAGCAAATAACCATTTATTGGCTGAGTGTATAAGCATTGTTGAGCCCAAGGTGCAAATGAATTTTGCTCTTCTAAATTGCAACGGTTGGCGAGTTATTTCGCGACAAATGATTTTGGTCTCCCAGGCTTTTTGGGGGGCCAATGCAAATGGGGAGTGCACCCCGAACAACAAAACAGCTTATTCCATATGATCTAGATCCCCAACAAGTTTCACTTTCAGTGTTCCATTAATCGTCGATAAAAAACTCAGACTAAACCTATATGACCGTGCTAATGACAACGCTAACACTAGAGGCGGTCATAATAATCTTTATTTGTTTAGCACTTTTTATAGCATGTAGCTCAAAAAGCTTCACCTGCTTGGCAAAAGTGGACAAGACTATAATACACATGACAAGCTTTGTTATAGTTCATCAGGCTGCTCATTTATGTCAAAAGCAAGCAACAGGGTGAGGAAAAACTCCCTGCTTACATTGATTTATAAACATACTGACACACATCTGCCTGAATGTATGTTGGCTATCTGTCTATGTCTGACTCTTTGTCTTTATGCTATCTGCTGTTAGCCCGCTGCCTTTCTGTCTATCATCTTCTCTGTCTGCTTTAACATTTGTAGGAATGTTTAGAAAATACTAATGACAATGTAAAAGCAATGGTTACCAAATGCTGAGAGTGTTGAGAGCTAATAGATGGGAAAAAAACTTTTTCGGATGTAGTTATTATAAAGTGCTACCGTTGAAGTCCTTTTTCTGCAGAATGAAATTCTTACAAAAACAAATATAAACTGATGACACACCTAAGCTGTTGTGTTTTTTTGAAGTTTAGAAAATACTAATGACAATGTAAAAGCAATGGTTACCAAATGCTGAGAGTGTTGAGAGCTAATAGATGGGAAAAAAACTTTTTCGGATGTAGTTATTATAAAGTGCTACCGTTGAAGTCCTTTTTCTGCAGAATGAAATTCTTACAAAAACAAATATAAACTGATGACACACCTAAGCTGTTGTGTTTTTTTGAAGTTTACACATGTCACTTATTGAAAACAGTCTGGATACAAAACCAGTTTTGAACACAGTCTCTATCTTAGGCTCCACCTCAACATCAGCACAGCCATCAACATCAGAATCCATCACAACCTCACCTCAACCCTCCACTTCACCACAAGCTACATCACTTCCCCCCTCCTCTGTAACTATGACAACACAGCCTTCATCAGCCTCCACCTTTGTTTCCTCTACATCAGCATCTCCAACTCCTACATCTGTGTCTGAAACTGCCACAACCCCTGCATCATCATCACCAGCTGTCACATCAGAATCAGTAACACCAGAAATTACCTCAACAACTCTGACAAGTCAAACTGGTAAGTCATACCATGTGATGTGTCATAATTGTGTTGTTGTTCATGGGACATGTTTTACATACACATTTTCTGCATACATAAATGCATATACATGTATGTTCCACACATCTTAAAGATGTCAGGATAGTATCAGTATTCTATATATATATATAGAATACTGATACTAACATACATGTATATGCATTTAGAATTTGTTTTGCTTGTTTTTTTATCCCAAATTTCGAAATGCAACGCCCAAATTAATCAACGCTTCATTTTTTTCTGTGGCAAAGTTCTAACACTAATAAAAGGTGCAGAATTGGTGGGTTAAATGGTATTTTTAAAACTGTAACATAGCTGCTTTCTGAAGTAACCCAGTCTCATTTTTCTGTTTTTTTTGTAGAAACAACTTAATATATGGAATCCACTTTTGATGTGCATTTTCATTAGATAATTACAAATTGTTTAGTTGCAAGGGATCGCTAAAATGTCAAAAATAACTAACGTCTAAGAAACCATGTCAAAAATGAAAAAAAAAATCATGTCAGTAATTTAATGGTGTACATAATGATAGTAGTCACAGTATCTTCATTATTGGTTTAAATTGAATGGTACAGTACAGAAAATCTGAGGGCATAAAAGTTATTATTGTATGTATGCTAAGTGAGCTACAACAGTCGAACAGTATTTTTGACACACTTCCATGAACATAGCACATCTTAAAGTCATGCCAAAATCTTATTCTATGTTAGTCATAAGAAACTTGTCACCAGTAGCTGACGTATGATCAGACAAGCTAGTAATGTTTAGAGTGAAGAAATGATTTATGTGCTGTACTAGTGCATTTTATGTAAACGTCATCTGCCAGAGCAGCATATACGCAGACATTAAAAATACATCCTGGTGTATCTCTAAAGTTTAAAGATTTTTTTTCATTTGCAGGTCATTACCGCATGTATTTTACTTAGCATTAAATAATTCCTGTCCTCTTTACTGTAGTAAAATATTATCTCATTACAGTTACTGGAAAATATGTTATAACCACAAAAACTTCAGTTCAACCAAAGATTAGGCATCAATTTTATAATGACTATTTGTGACTATTTGTACACATTTGTTTCCAGGGACATTCATGTCCAAAGAATCTACCCAAACATTACCTACAATAATGTTCTCAACACCACAGCTCACTACATCAGAAGATTTAACACAAGTGTCAACATCAGAATCCAGCACTACATCATTTATGCCATCAATGTCAACTTTTGACCAAAGTACAGCTCAGCATTCATCAAACACAGCTTTAGCATCAACATCACAAGCTCAGTCATCAACTCCCTCAGGCTCCACCAATTCCCCAGATCCACAATCATCTTCCAAACCCTACACAATGTCACCACAATCATCAACCCAAATACTAGAATCTACTGCATTATCATCAACATCAGTCTCAACATTACAAACCACCCAAACATCACTAAACACAATGTCTACTTCGGGCTCCACCTTCACATCAACCACCTCCACCACATTCCCAGATGAACAGTCATCTTCTAATCCCTCCACAATAACACCACAAACATCAACTAAAATAACAGAATCTACGGCATTCTCTTCAATATTACCCTCCACCCAAACATCATCATTTAACAAAATCTCTGCCTCAGGCTCCACATCAATATCAGCACAACCATCAACGTCAGAAGACATTACAACCTCACCTGAACCCTCCACTTCAGCATCACAGTCTACGTCGCTTTCACTCTCCTCTGTAACTATGACAACACAGCCTTCATCAGCCTCTACCTTTGTTTCCTCTACATCAGCATCTCCAACTCCTACATCTGTGTCTGATCCTGCCACAACCCCTGAATCATCATCACCAGCTGTAACATCAGAATCCGTAACACCAGAAATTACCTCAACAACTCTGACAAGTCAAAGTGGTAAGTCATACCATGTGATGTGTCATAATTTTGTTGTTGTTCATGGAACATGTTTTACATACACATTTTCTGCATACATGAATGCATATATGTTCCACACTTCAGGATAGTATCAGTATTTTAAATATTTACTCTTTTTTCAAATAATCCCAAATTTCGACAGTCATATTCATTACCTTTTCATTTTTTTCTGTGACCTAGTTGTAACTAACATTGATAAAATGTGCCAAATAGGTAGGTTAAATATAGGTTTGCATCCTCTGCTGTTGCCTCAAAGTTTGAGCTACAGAGTTGGAACACAGAAGCTTTCTGAAGTATACTTAATAAATGGAATAAAGAGACAGTTTTAAAATATATATCCACTTTTGATGTGCATTTTCATTAGACAATTACAAATTGTTTATTAGCAAGGAAACATTAAAATATAAAAAATAACCAACGTCTAAGAAACCATATCAAAATCTTTCACCCACTAAAAACAAAAAATATCATGTCAGTAATTTTTGCAGATCATTACCGCATGTATTTTACTTACCATTAAAATAATTCCTGTCCTCTTTACTGTACTAGAATATTATCTTATTACACTTAATGGAAAATATGTCATAACCACAAAAACTTCACTTCAACTAAAGATTAGGCATCAATTTTATAATTACCACGAAGAAATTCTAACTATTTGTACACATTTGTTTCCAGGGACATTCATGTCCAAAGAATCTGCCCAAACATTACCTACAATAATGTTCTCAACACCACAGCTCACTACATCAGTAGATTTAACACAAGTGTCAACATCAGAATCCAGCACTACATCATTTATGCCATCAATATCAACTTTTGACCAAAGTACAACTCAGCATTCATCAAAAACAGCTTTAGCATCAACATCACAAGCTCAGTCATCAACTCCCTCAGGCTCCACCACTTCCCCAGGTCCACAATCATCTTCCAAACCCTACACAATGTCACCACAATCATCAACCCAAATACTAGAATCTACTGCATTATCATCAACATCAGTCTCAACATTACAAACCACCCAAACATCACTAAACACAATGTCTACTTCGGGCTCCACCTTCACATCAACCACCTCCACCACATTCCCAGATGAACAGTCATCTTCTAATCCCTCCACAATAACACCACAAACATCAACTAAAATAACAGAATCTACGGCATTCTCTTCAATATTACCCTCCACCCAAACATCATCATTTAACAAAATCTCTGCCTCAGGCTCCACATCAATATCAGCACAACCATCAACGTCAGAAGACATTACAACCTCACCTGAACCCTCCACTTCAGCATCACAGTCTACGTCGCTTTCACTCTCCTCTGTAACTATGACAACACAGCCTTCATCAGCCTCTACCTTTGTTTCCTCTACATCAGCATCTCCAACTCCTACATCTGTGTCTGATCCTGCCACAACCCCTGAATCATCATCACCAGCTGTAACATCAGAATCCGTAACACCAGAAATTACCTCAACAACTCTGACAAGTCAAAGTGGTAAGTCATACCATGTGATGTGTCATAATTTTGTTGTTGTTCATGGAACATGTTTTACATACACATTTTCTGCATACATGAATGCATATATGTTCCACACTTCAGGATAGTATCAGTATTTTAAATATTTACTCTTTTTTCAAATAATCCCAAATTTCGACAGTCATATTCATTACCTTTTCATTTTTTTCTGTGACCTAGTTGTAACTAACATTGATAAAATGTGCCAAATAGGTAGGTTAAATATAGGTTTGCATCCTCTGCTGTTGCCTCAAAGTTTGAGCTACAGAGTTGGAACACAGAAGCTTTCTGAAGTATACTTAATAAATGGAATAAAGAGACAGTTTTAAAATATATATCCACTTTTGATGTGCATTTTCATTAGACAATTACAAATTGTTTATTAGCAAGGAAACATTAAAATATAAAAAATAACCAACGTCTAAGAAACCATATCAAAATCTTTCACCCACTAAAAACAAAAAATATCATGTCAGTAATTTTTGCAGATCATTACCGCATGTATTTTACTTACCATTAAAATAATTCCTGTCCTCTTTACTGTACTAGAATATTATCTTATTACACTTAATGGAAAATATGTCATAACCACAAAAACTTCACTTCAACTAAAGATTAGGCATCAATTTTATAATTACCACGAAGAAATTCTAACTATTTGTACACATTTGTTTCCAGGGACATTCATGTCCAAAGAATCTGCCCAAACATTACCTACAATAATGTTCTCAACACCACAGCTCACTACATCAGTAGATTTAACACAAGTGTCAACATCAGAATCCAGCACTACATCATTTATGCCATCAATATCAACTTTTGACCAAAGTACAACTCAGCATTCATCAAAAACAGCTTTAGCATCAACATCACAAGCTCAGTCATCAACTCCCTCAGGCTCCACCAATTCCCCAGGTCCACAATCATCTTCCAAACCCTACACAATGTCACCACAATCATCAACCCAAATACTAGAATCTACTGCATTATCATCAACATCAGTCTCAACATTACAAACCACCCAAACATCACTAAACACAATGTCTACTTCGGGCTCCACCTTCACATCAACCACCTCCACCACATTCCCAGATGAACAGTCATCTTCTAATCCCTCCACAATAACACCACAAACATCAACTAAAATAACAGAATCTACGGCATTCTCTTCAATATTACCCTCCACCCAAACATCATCATTTAACAAAATCTCTGCCTCAGGCTCCACATCAATATCAGCACAACCATCAACGTCAGAAGACATTACAACCTCACCTGAACCCTCCACTTCAGCATCACAGTCTACGTCGCTTTCACTCTCCTCTGTAACTATGACAACACAGCCTTCATCAGCCTCTACCTTTGTTTCCTCTACATCAGCATCTCCAACTCCTACATCTGTGTCTGATCCTGCCACAACCCCTGAATCATCATCACCAGCTGTAACATCAGAATCCGTAACACCAGAAATTACCTCAACAACTCTGACAAGTCAAAGTGGTAAGTCATACCATGTGATGTGTCATAATTTTGTTGTTGTTCATGGAACATGTTTTACATACACATTTTCTGCATACATGAATGCATATATGTTCCACACTTCAGGATAGTATCAGTATTTTAAATATTTACTCTTTTTTCAAATAATCCCAAATTTCGACAGTCATATTCATTACCTTTTCATTTTTTTCTGTGACCTAGTTGTAACTAACATTGATAAAATGTGCCAAATAGGTAGGTTAAATATAGGTTTGCATCCTCTGCTGTTGCCTCAAAGTTTGAGCTACAGAGTTGGAACACAGAAGCTTTCTGAAGTATACTTAATAAATGGAATAAAGAGACAGTTTTAAAATATATATCCACTTTTGATGTGCATTTTCATTAGACAATTACAAATTGTTTATTAGCAAGGAAACATTAAAATATAAAAAATAACCAACGTCTAAGAAACCATATCAAAATCTTTCACCCACTAAAAACAAAAAATATCATGTCAGTAATTTTTGCAGATCATTACCGCATGTATTTTACTTACCATTAAAATAATTCCTGTCCTCTTTACTGTACTAGAATATTATCTTATTACACTTAATGGAAAATATGTCATAACCACAAAAACTTCACTTCAACTAAAGATTAGGCATCAATTTTATAATTACCATGAAGAAATTCTAACTATTTGTACACATTTGTTTCCAGGGACATTCATGTCCAAAGAATCTGCCCAAACATTACCTACAATAATGTTCTCAACACCACAGCTCACTACATCAGTAGATTTAACACAAGTGTCAACATCAGAATCCAGCACTACATCATTTATGCCATCAATATCAACTTTTGACCAAAGTACAACTCAGCATTCATCAAAAACAGCTTTAGCATCAACATCACAAGCTCAGTCATCAACTCCCTCAGGCTCCACCACTTCCCCAGGTCCACAATCATCTTCCAAACCCTACACAATGTCACCACAATCATCAACCCAAATACTAGAATCTACTGCATTATCATCAACATCAGTCTCAACATTACAAACCACCCAAACATCACTAAACACAATGTCTACTTCGGGCTCCACCTTCACATCAACCACCTCCACCACATTCCCAGATGAACAGTCATCTTCTAATCCCTCCACAATAACACCACAAACATCAACTAAAATAACAGAATCTACGGCATTCTCTTCAATATTACCCTCCACCCAAACATCATCATTTAACAAAATCTCTGCCTCAGGCTCCACATCAATATCAGCACAACCATCAACGTCAGAAGACATTACAACCTCACCTGAACCCTCCACTTCAGCATCACAGTCTACGTCGCTTTCACTCTCCTCTGTAACTATGACAACACAGCCTTCATCAGCCTCTACCTTTGTTTCCTCTACATCAGCATCTCCAACTCCTACATCTGTGTCTGATCCTGCCACAACCCCTGAATCATCATCACCAGCTGTAACATCAGAATCCGTAACACCAGAAATTACCTCAACAACTCTGACAAGTCAAAGTGGTAAGTCATACCATGTGATGTGTCATAATTTTGTTGTTGTTCATGGAACATGTTTTACATACACATTTTCTGCATACATGAATGCATATATGTTCCACACTTCAGGATAGTATCAGTATTTTAAATATTTACTCTTTTTTCAAATAATCCCAAATTTCGACAGTCATATTCATTAACTTTTCATTTTTTTGTGTGACCTAGTTGTAACTAACATTGATAAAATGTGCCAAATAGGTAGGTTAAATATAGGTTTGCATCCTCTGCTGTTGCCTCAAAGTTTGAGCTACAGAGTTGGAACACAGAAGCTTTCTGAAGTATACTTAATAAATGGAATAAAGAGACAGTTTTAAAATATATATCCACTTTTGATGTGCATTTTCATTAGACAATTACAAATTGTTTATTAGCAAGGAAACATTAAAATATAAAAAATAACCAACGTCTAAGAAACCATATCAAAATCTTTCACCCACTAAAAACAAAAAATATCATGTCAGTAATTTTTGCAGATCATTACCGCATGTATTTTACTTACCATTAAAATAATTCCTGTCCTCTTTACTGTACTAGAATATTATCTTATTACACTTACTGGAAAATATGTCATAACCACAAAAACTTCACTTCAACTAAAGATTAGGCATCAATTTTATAATTACCACGAAGAAATTCTAACTATTTGTACACATTTGTTTCCAGGGACATTCATGTCCAAAGAATCTGCCCAAACATTACCTACAATAATGTTCTCAACACCACAGCTCACTACATCAGTAGATTTAACACAAGTGTCAACATCAGAATCCAGCACTACATCATTTATGCCATCAATATCAACTTTTGACCAAAGTACAACTCAGCATTCATCAAAAACAGCTTTAGCATCAACATCACAAGCTCAGTCATCAACTCCCTCAGGCTCCACCACTTCCCCAGGTCCACAATCATCTTCCAAACCCTACACAATGTCACCACAATCATCAACCCAAATACTAGAATCTACTGCATTATCATCAACATCAGTCTCAACATTACAAACCACCCAAACATCACTAAACACAATGTCTACTTCGGGCTCCACCTTCACATCAACCACCTCCACCACATTCCCAGATGAACAGTCATCTTCTAATCCCTCCACAATAACACCACAAACATCAACTAAAATAACAGAATCTACGGCATTCTCTTCAATATTACCCTCCACCCAAACATCATCATTTAACAAAATCTCTGCCTCAGGCTCCACATCAATATCAGCACAACCATCAACGTCAGAAGACATTACAACCTCACCTGAACCCTCCACTTCAGCATCACAGTCTACGTCGCTTTCACTCTCCTCTGTAACTATGACAACACAGCCTTCATCAGCCTCTACCTTTGTTTCCTCTACATCAGCATCTCCAACTCCTACATCTGTGTCTGATCCTGCCACAACCCCTGAATCATCATCACCAGCTGTAACATCAGAATCCGTAACACCAGAAATTACCTCAACAACTCTGACAAGTCAAAGTGGTAAGTCATACCATGTGATGTGTCATAATTTTGTTGTTGTTCATGGAACATGTTTTACATACACATTTTCTGCATACATGAATGCATATATGTTCCATACTTCAGGATAGTATCAGTATTTTAAATATTTACTCTTTTTTCAAATAATCCCAAATTTCGACAGTCATATTCATTAACTTTTCATTTTTTTGAGTGACCTAGTTGTAACTAACATTGATAAAATGTGCCAAATAGATAGGTTAAATATAGGTTCGCATCCTCTGCTGTTGCCTCAAAGTTTGAGCTACAGAGTTGGAACACAGAAGCTTTCTGAAGTATACTTAATAAATGGAATAAAGAGACAGTTTTAAAATATATATCCACTTTTGATGTGCATTTTCATTAGACAATTACAAATTGTTTATTAGCAAGGAAACATTAAAATATAAAAAATAACCAACGTCTAAGAAACCATATCAAAATCTTTCACCCACTAAAAACAAAAAATATCATGTCAGTAATTTTTGCAGATCATTACCGCATGCATTTTACTTACCATTAAAAATAATTCCTGTCCTCTTTACTGTACTAGAATATTATCTTATTACACTTACTGGAAAATATGTCATAACCACAAAAACTTCACTTCAACCAAAGATTAGGCATCAATTTTATAATTACCACGAAGAAATTCTGACTATTTGTACACATTTGTTTCCAGGGACATTCATGTCCAAAGAATCTGCCCAAACATTACCTACAATAATGTTCTCAACACCACAGCTCACTACATCAGTAGATTTAACACAAGTGTCAACATCAGAATCCAGCACTACATCATTTATGCCATCAATATCAACTTTTGACCAAAGTACAACTCAGCATTCATCAAAAACAGCTTTAGCATCAACATCACAAGCTCAGTCATCAACTCCCTCAGGCTCCACCACTTCCCCAGGTCCACAATCATCTTCCAAACCCTACACAATGTCACCACAATCATCAACCCAAATACTACAATCTACTGCATTATCATCAACATCAGTCTCAACATTACAAACCACCCAAACATCACTAAACACAATGTCTACTTCGGGCTCCACCTTCACATCAACCACCTCCACCACATTCCCAGATGAACAGTCATCTTCTAATCCCTCCACAATAACACCACAAACATCAACTAAAATAACAGAATCTACGGCATTCTCTTCAATATTACCCACCACCCAAACATCATCACTAAACACAGTGTCCACCTTAGGCTCCACGTCAGTATCAGCACAACCAGCAATGTCAGAAGCCATTACAACCTCAGCTGAACCCTCCGCTTCAGCATCACAGTCTACGTCACTTCCCCCCTCCTCTGTAACTATGACAACACAGGCTTCATTAGCCTCTACCTTTGCTTCCTCTACATCAGAAACTTCGAACCTTACACCTGTGTCTCAGACTGCCACAACCCCCGTATCATCATCAGTTGAAATATTATCAGGAACACCTCAAATAATCTCAACAGTGCCAACATCTACAAGTGGTAGGTCTGACATATGGCAAAATGTTTTTAATTAGGCTATTTTGTGGATATCAGGGGTGCAGTTTTTACCAATATATTTGTATAGAAATGAGTAAAGCACTTTGTTGTTTTAACTGTTCCAAACAAGATAGACAGAGTTTACGTTCTTGAAATTAACCACAGCAATGGTGCATGCAAACCAAGCTCTTCACCAAAAACTTTATGTGAATATTCTCCTTACAACTATATGAGATTTTGGTATGCTAAATATCCTGTCTTTTGCCTGTTCTGGTTTCATTTTGTTGATTTACATTGCTTGGCCTAACAGTATATTCACAATTAAAGTGAGACTTCTGGCAGGTGCAACCAATCTGCATTTTTAAACCAAACTCTACTAAACAGAAGTGCTACAAATCAAAATCCCTCAATGTGAAAACTAAAACACTGGTATTGCCAGCTGCCATAATTTTCTTTATGGGGCTCCAGTTTCCTTAGGCTCGTAAGAAAAAGAAGTTAGGTAATTGTTTGTACCATTTAATTAGAGACACTTTAACTATACGTATAAACTATTTAAAGAGTTACATCTTGAAGGTACAAATTGATGTAGTATATTCACTAAAAGAATATCCCATATATACTGCTGTATTTTTCTTTATTATCAACAGATTACTGCAGTTTAGAACTGTTTATGTAATATACTGTTTTATTTCACGTGAACTTAGATATTTATACTGAATATTCCTCAACAACAGCTAAGACATTTCTTCAGATTTTACAGATTCTAAATATTCTTGATAAAACAAACAGTTCAGTGTAAGTGAACAAATGGCTGTTCCCATTGTTGGGCTATAATGTCCTGCCATGTTACTAACTGTACTATCCATAACTTTGTCAGGAAACACATTCTTCACAACTCACATAATGACTTCCACCCAGGATTTTAAATCGATTTTGTCTTTATCAACAGCCACTATCATGACAGCAACTATATCTTCAATTCCAACACCATTCCCCAAAACAGAAAATACTGCATCAAAAAGTCCAATCATATCCTCAACACCTCTGCCCACTACATCAGTAGATTCAACACAAATGTCTACATCACAGTCTAGCAGCACAACATCTCTTTCAATGTCAACTTCTGAGCTAAATACAACACAGCCTTTAACAAATACAGCTTTAGGATCAACATCACAAGGTCAGTCAACAACAACTCCCTCAGGCTTCACCACATTCCCAGACCAAACTTTATCTTCTAACCCCTCCACAGTGACACCAAAAACATCAACCCAAAAACTAGAACCTACTGCATTACTGTCAACATCAATGTCAACATTACAAACCACCCAAACATCACTAAACACAATGTCTACTTCGGGCTCCACCTTCACATCAACCACCTCCACCACATTCCCAGATGAACAGTCATCTTCTAATCCCTCCACAATAACACCACAAACATCAACTAAAATAACAGAATCTACGGCATTCTCTTCAATATTACCCTCCACCCAAACATCATCATTTAACAAAATCTCTGCCTCAGGCTCCACATCAATATCAGCACAACCATCAACGTCAGAAGACATTACAACCTCACCTGAACCCTCCACTTCAGCATCACAGTCTACGTCGCTTTCACTCTCCTCTGTAACTATGACAACACAGCCTTCATCAGCCTCTACCTTTGTTTCCTCTACATCAGCATCTCCAACTCCTACATCTGTGTCTGATCCTGCCACAACCCCTGAATCATCATCACCAGCTGTAACATCAGAATCCGTAACACCAGAAATTACCTCAACAACTCTGACAAGTCAAAGTGGTAAGTCATACCATGTGATGTGTCATAATTTTGTTGTTGTTCATGGAACATGTTTTACATACACATTTTCTGCATACATGAATGCATATATGTTCCACACTTCAGGATAGTATCAGTATTTTAAATATTTACTCTTTTTTCAAATAATCCCAAATTTCGACAGTCATATTCATTAACTTTTCATTTTTTGTGTGACCTAGTTGTAACTAACATTGATAAAATGTGCCAAATAGGTAGGTTAAATATAGGTTTGCATCCTCTGCTGTTGCCTCAAAGTTTGAGCTACAGAGTTGGAACACAGAAGCTTTCTGAAGTATACTTAATAAATGGAATAAAGAGACAGTTTTAAAATATATATCCACTTTTGATGTGCATTTTCATTAGACAATTACAAATTGTTTATTAGCAAGGAAACATTAAAATATAAAAAATAACCAACGTCTAAGAAACCATATCAAAATCTTTCACCCACTAAAAACAAAAAATATCATGTCAGTAATTTTTGCAGATCATTACCGCATGTATTTTACTTACCATTAAAATAATTCCTGTCCTCTTTACTGTACTAGAATATTATCTTATTACACTTACTGGAAAATATGTCATAACCACAAAAACTTCACTTCAACTAAAGATTAGGCCTCAATTTTATAATTACCACGAAGAAATTCTAACTATTTGTACACATTTGTTTCCAGGGACATTCATGTCCAAAGAATCTGCCCAAACATTACCTACAATAATGTTCTCAACACCACAGCTCACTACATCAGTAGATTTAACACAAGTGTCAACATCAGAATCCAGCACTACATCATTTATGCCATCAATATCAACTTTTGACCAAAGTACAACTCAGCATTCATCAAAAACAGCTTTAGCATCAACATCACAAGCTCAGTCATCAACTCCCTCAGGCTCCACCACTTCCCCAGGTCCACAATCATCTTCCAAACCCTACACAATGTCACCACAATCATCAACCCAAATACTAGAATCTACTGCATTATCATCAACATCAGTCTCAACATTACAAACCACCCAAACATCACTAAACACAATGTCTACTTCGGGCTCCACCTTCACATCAACCACCTCCACCACATTCCCAGATGAACAGTCATCTTCTAATCCCTCCACAATAACACCACAAACATCAACTAAAATAACAGAATCTACGGCATTCTCTTCAATATTACCCTCCACCCAAACATCATCATTTAACAAAATCTCTGCCTCAGGCTCCACATCAATATCAGCACAACCATCAACGTCAGAAGACATTACAACCTCACCTGAACCCTCCACTTCAGCATCACAGTCTACGTCGCTTTCACTCTCCTCTGTAACTATGACAACACAGCCTTCATCAGCCTCTACCTTTGTTTCCTCTACATCAGCATCTCCAACTCCTACATCTGTGTCTGATCCTGCCACAACCCCTGAATCATCATCACCAGCTGTAACATCAGAATCCGTAACACCAGAAATTACCTCAACAACTCTGACAAGTCAAAGTGGTAAGTCATACCATGTGATGTGTCATAATTTTGTTGTTGTTCATGGAACATGTTTTACATACACATTTTCTGCATACATGAATGCATATATGTTCCATACTTCAGGATAGTATCAGTATTTTAAATATTTACTCTTTTTTCAAATAATCCCAAATTTCGACAGTCATATTCATTAACTTTTCATTTTTTGAGTGACCTAGTTGTAACTAACATTGATAAAATGTGCCAAATAGATAGGTTAAATATAGGTTCGCATCCTCTGCTGTTGCCTCAAAGTTTGAGCTACAGAGTTGGAACACAGAAGCTTTCTGAAGTATACTTAATAAATGGAATAAAGAGACAGTTTTAAAATATATATCCACTTTTGATGTGCATTTTCATTAGACAATTACAAATTGTTTATTAGCAAGGAAACATTAAAATATAAAAAATAACCAACGTCTAAGAAACCATATCAAAATCTTTCACCCACTAAAAACAAAAAATATCATGTCAGTAATTTTTGCAGATCATTACCGCATGCATTTTACTTACCATTAAAAATAATTCCTGTCCTCTTTACTGTACTAGAATATTATCTCATTACACTTACTGGAAAATATGTCATAACCACAAAAACTTCACTTCAACCAAAGATTAGGCATCAATTTTATAATTACCACGAAGAAATTCTGACTATTTGTACACATTTGTTTCCAGGGACATTCATGTCCAAAGAATCTGCCCAAACATTACCTACAATAATGTTCTCAACACCACAGCTCACTACATCAGTAGATTTAACACAAGTGTCAACATCAGAATCCAGCACTACATCATTTATGCCATCAATATCAACTTTTGACCAAAGTACAACTCAGCATTCATCAAAAACAGCTTTAGCATCAACATCACAAGCTCAGTCATCAACTCCCTCAGGCTCCACCACTTCCCCAGGTCCACAATCATCTTCCAAACCCTACACAATGTCACCACAATCATCAACCCAAATACTACAATCTACTGCATTATCATCAACATCAGTCTCAACATTACAAACCACCCAAACATCACTAAACACAATGTCTACTTCGGGCTCCACCTTCACATCAACCACCTCCACCACATTCCCATATGAACAGTCATCTTCTAATCCCTCCACAATAACACCACAAACATCAACTAAAATAACAGAATCTACGGCATTCTCTTCAATATTACCCACCACCCAAACATCATCACTAAACACAGTGTCCACCTTAGGCTCCACGTCAGTATCAGCACAACCAGCAATGTCAGAAGCCATTACAACCTCAGCTGAACCCTCCGCTTCAGCATCACAGTCTACGTCACTTCCCCCCTCCTCTGTAACTATGACAACACAGGCTTCATTAGCCTCTACCTTTGCTTCCTCTACATCAGAAACTTCGAACCTTACACCTGTGTCTCAGACTGCCACAACCCCCGTACCATCATCAGTTGAAATATTATCAGGAACACCTCAAATAATCTCAACAGTGCCAACATCTACAAGTGGTAGGTCTGACATATGGCAAAATGTTTTTAATTAGGCTATTTTGTGGATATCAGGGGTGCAGTTTTTACCAATATATTTGTATAGAAATGAGTAAAGCACTTTGTTGTTTTAACTGTTCCAAACAAGATAGACAGAGTTTACGTTCTTGAAATTAACCACAGCAATGGTGCATGCAAACCAAGCTCTTCACCAAAAACTTTATGTGAATATTCTCCTTACAACTATATGAGATTTTGGTATGCTAAATATCCTGTCTTTTGCCTGTTCTGGTTTCATTTTGTTGATTTACATTGCTTGGCCTAACAGTATATTCACAATTAAAGTGAGACTTCTGGCAGGTGCAACCAATCTGCATTTTTAAACCAAACTCTACTAAACAGAAGTGCTACAAATCAAAATCCCTCAATGTGAAAACTAAAACACTGGTATTGCCAGCTGCCATAATTTTCTTTATGGGGCTCCAGTTTCCTTAGGCTCGTAAGAAAAAGAAGTTAGGTAATTGTTTGTACCATTTAATTAGAGACACTTTAACTATACGTATAAACTATTTAAAGAGTTACATCTTGAAGGTACAAATTGATGTAGTATATTCACTAAAAGAATATCCCATATATACTGCTGTATTTTTCTTTATTATCAACAGATTACTGCAGTTTAGAACTGTTTATGTAATATACTGTTTTATTTCACGTGAACTTAGATATTTATACTGAATATTCCTCAACAACAGCTAAGACATTTCTTCAGATTTTACAGATTCTAAATATTCTTGATAAAACAAACAGTTCAGTGTAAGTGAACAAATGGCTGTTCCCATTGTTGGGCTATAATGTCCTGCCATGTTACTAACTGTACTATCCATAACTTTGTCAGGAAACACATTCTTCACAACTCACATAATGACTTCCACCCAGGATTTTAAATCGATTTTGTCTTTATCAACAGCCACTATCATGACAGCAAGTATATCTTCAATTCCAACACCATTCCCCAAAACAGAAAATACTGCATCAAAAAGTCCAATCATATCCTCGACACCTCTGCCCACTACATCAGTAGATTCAACACAAATGTCTACATCACAGTCTAGCAGCACAACATCTCTTTCAATGTCAACTTCTGAGCTAAATACAACGCAGCCTTTAACAAATACAGCTTTAGGATCAACATCACAAGGTCAGTCAACAACAACTCCCTCAGGCTTCACCACATTCCCAGACCAAACTTTATCTTCTAACCCCTCCACAGTGACACCAAAAACATCAACCCAAAAACTAGAACCTACTGCATTACTGTCAACATCAATGTCCACATTACAAACCACCCAAACATCACTAAACACAATGTCTACTTTGGGCTCCACCTTCACATCAACCACCTCCACCACATTCCCAGATGAACAGTCATCTTCTAATCCCTCCACAATAACACCACAAACATCAACTAAAATAACAGAATCTACGGCATTCTCTTCAATATTACCCTCCACCCAAACATCATCATTTAACAAAATCTCTGCCTCAGGCACACAATATCAGCACAACCATCAACGTCAGAAGACATTACAACCTCACCTGAACCCTCCACTTCAGCATCACAGTCTACGTCGCTTTCACTCTCCTCTGTAACTATGACAACAGCCTTCATCAGCCTCTACCTTTGTTTCCTCTACATCAGCATCTCCAACTCCTACATCTGTGTCTGATCCTGCCACAACCCCTGATCATCATCACCAGCTGTAACATCAGAATCCGTAACACCAGAAATTACCTCAACAACTCTGACAAGTCAAAGTGGTAAGTCATACCATGTGATGTGTCATAATTTTGTTGTTGTTCATGGAACATGTTTTACATACACATTTTCTGCATACATGAATGCATATATGTTCCACACTTCAGGATAGTATCAGTATTTTAAATATTTACTCTTTTTTCAAATAATCCCAAATTTCGACAGTCATATTCATTACCTTTTCATTTTTTCTGTGACCTAGTTGTAACTAACATTGATAAAATGTGCCAAATAGGTAGGTTAAATATAGGTTTGCATCCTCTGCTGTTGCCTCAAAGTTTGAGCTACAGAGTTGGAACACAGAAGCTTTCTGAAGTATACTTAATAAATGGAATAAAGAGACAGTTTTAAAATATATATCCACTTTTGATGTGCATTTTCATTAGACAATTACAAATTGTTTATTAGCAAGGAAACATTAAAATATAAAAAATAACCAACGTCTAAGAAACCATATCAAAATCTTTCACCCACTAAAAACAAAAAATATCATGTCAGTAATTTTTGCAGATCATTACCGCATGTATTTTACTTACCATTAAAATAATTCCTGTCCTCTTTACTGTACTAGATATTATCTTATTACACTTAATGGAAAATATGTCATAACCACAAAAACTTCACTTCAACTAAAGATTAGGCATCAATTTTATAATTACCACGAAGAAATTCTAACTATTTGTACACATTTGTTTCCAGGGACATTCATGTCCAAAGAATCTGCCCAAACATTACCTACAATAATGTTCTCAACACCACAGCTCACTACATCAGTAGATTTAACACAAGTGTCAACATCAGAATCCAGCACTACATCATTTATGCCATCAATATCAACTTTTGACCAAAGTACAACTCAGCATTCATCAAAAACAGCTTTAGCATCAACATCACAAGCTCAGTCATCAACTCCCTCAGGCTCCACCACTTCCCCAGGTCCACAATCATCTTCCAAACCCTACACAATGTCACCACAATCATCAACCCAAATACTAGAATCTACTGCATTATCATCAACATCAGTCTCAACATTACAAACCACCCAAACATCACTAAACACAATGTCTACTTCGGGCTCCACCTTCACATCAACCACCTCCACCACATTCCCAGATGAACAGTCATCTTCTAATCCCTCCACAATAACACCACAAACATCAACTAAAATAACAGAATCTACGGCATTCTCTTCAATATTACCCTCCACCCAAACATCATCATTTAACAAAATCTCTGCCTCAGGCTCCACATCAATATCAGCACAACCATCAACGTCAGAAGACATTACAACCTCACCTGAACCCTCCACTTCAGCATCACAGTCTACGTCGCTTTCACTCTCCTCTGTAACTAGACAACACAGCCTTCATCAGCCTCTACCTTTGTTTCCTCTACATCAGCATCTCCAACTCCTACATCTGTGTCTGATCCTGCCACAAC
>CM059265.1:11566195-11843214 GCA_030347295.1 Setipinna tenuifilis
CACCACAAACATCAACTAAAATAACAGAATCTACGGCATTCTCTTCAATATTACCCTCCACCCAAACATCATCATTTAACAAAATCTCTGCCTCAGGCTCCACATCAATATCAGCACAACCATCAACGTCAGAAGACATTACAACCTCACCTGAACCCTCCACTTCAGCATCACAGTCTACGTCGCTTTCACTCTCCTCTGTAACTATGACAACACAGCCTTCATCAGCCTCTACCTTTGTTTCCTCTACATCAGCATCTCCAACTCCTACATCTGTGTCTGATCCTGCCACAACCCCTGAATCATCATCACCAGCTGTAACATCAGAATCCGTAACACCAGAAATTACCTCAACAACTCTGACAAGTCAAAGTGGTAAGTCATACCATGTGATGTGTCATAATTTTGTTGTTGTTCATGGAACATGTTTTACATACACATTTTCTGCATACATGAATGCATATATGTTCCACACTTCAGGATAGTATCAGTATTTTAAATATTTACTCTTTTTTCAAATAATCCCAAATTTCGACAGTCATATTCATTACCTTTTCATTTTTTTCTGTGACCTAGTTGTAACTAACATTGATAAAATGTGCCAAATAGGTAGGTTAAATATAGGTTTGCATCCTCTGCTGTTGCCTCAAAGTTTGAGCTACAGAGTTGGAACACAGAAGCTTTCTGAAGTATACTTAATAAATGGAATAAAGAGACAGTTTTAAAATATAATCCACTTTTGATGTGCATTTTCATTAGACAATTACAAATTGTTTATTAGCAAGGAAACATTAAAATATAAAAAATAACCAACGTCTAAGAAACCATATCAAAATCTTTCACCCACTAAAAACAAAAAATATCATGTCAGTAATTTTTGCAGATCATTACCGCATGTATTTTACTTACCATTAAAATAATTCCTGTCCTCTTTACTGTACTAGAATATTATCTTATTACACTTAATGGAAAATATGTCATAACCACAAAAACTTCACTTCAACTAAAGATTAGGCATCAATTTTATAATTACCACGAAGAAATTCTAACTATTTGTACACATTTGTTTCCAGGGACATTCATGTCCAAAGAATCTGCCCAAACATTACCTACAATAATGTTCTCAACACCACAGCTCACTACATCAGTAGATTTAACACAAGTGTCAACATCAGAATCCAGCACTACATCATTTATGCCATCAATATCAACTTTTGACCAAAGTACAACTCAGCATTCATCAAAAACAGCTTTAGCATCAACATCACAAGCTCAGTCATCAACTCCCTCAGGCTCCACCACTTCCCCAGGTCCACAATCATCTTCCAAACCCTACACAATGTCACCACAATCATCAACCCAAATACTAGAATCTACTGCATTATCATCAACATCAGTCTCAACATTACAAACCACCCAAACATCACTAAACACAATGTCTACTTCGGGCTCCACCTTCACATCAACCACCTCCACCACATTCCCAGATGAACAGTCATCTTCTAATCCCTCCACAATAACACCACAAACATCAACTAAAATAACAGAATCTACGGCATTCTCTTCAATATTACCCTCCACCCAAACATCATCATTTAACAAAATCTCTGCCTCAGGCTCCACATCAATATCAGCACAACCATCAACGTCAGAAGACATTACAACCTCACCTGAACCCTCCACTTCAGCATCACAGTCTACGTCGCTTTCACTCTCCTCTGTAACTATGACAACACAGCCTTCATCAGCCTCTACCTTTGTTTCCTCTACATCAGCATCTCCAACTCCTACATCTGTGTCTGATCCTGCCACAACCCCTGAATCATCATCACCAGCTGTAACATCAGAATCCGTAACACCAGAAATTACCTCAACAACTCTGACAAGTCAAAGTGGTAAGTCATACCATGTGATGTGTCATAATTTTGTTGTTGTTCATGGAACATGTTTTACATACACATTTTCTGCATACATGAATGCATATATGTTCCACACTTCAGGATAGTATCAGTATTTTAAATATTTACTCTTTTTTCAAATAATCCCAAATTTCGACAGTCATATTCATTAACTTTTCATTTTTTTGTGTGACCTAGTTGTAACTAACATTGATAAAATGTGCCAAATAGGTAGGTTAAATATAGGTTTGCATCCTCTGCTGTTGCCTCAAAGTTTGAGCTACAGAGTTGGAACACAGAAGCTTTCTGAAGTATACTTAATAAATGGAATAAAGAGACAGTTTTAAAATATATATCCACTTTTGATGTGCATTTTCATTAGACAATTACAAATTGTTTATTAGCAAGGAAACATTAAAATATAAAAAATAACCAACGTCTAAGAAACCATATCAAAATCTTTCACCCACTAAAAACAAAAAAATATCATGTCAGTAATTTTTGCAGATCATTACCGCATGTATTTTACTTACCATTAAAATAATTCCTGTCCTCTTTACTGTACTAGAATATTATCTTATTACACTTAATGGAAAATATGTCATAACCACAAAAACTTCACTTCAACTAAAGATTAGGCATCAATTTTATAATTACCACGAAGAAATTCTAACTATTTGTACACATTTGTTTCCAGGGACATTCATGTCCAAAGAATCTGCCCAAACATTACCTACAATAATGTTCTCAACACCACAGCTCACTACATCAGTAGATTTAACACAAGTGTCAACATCAGAATCCAGCACTACATCATTTATGCCATCAATATCAACTTTTGACCAAAGTACAACTCAGCATTCATCAAAAACAGCTTTAGCATCAACATCACAAGCTCAGTCATCAACTCCCTCAGGCTCCACCACTTCCCCAGGTCCACAATCATCTTCCAAACCCTACACAATGTCACCACAATCATCAACCCAAATACTAGAATCTACTGCATTATCATCAACATCAGTCTCAACATTACAAACCACCCAAACATCACTAAACACAATGTCTACTTCGGGCTCCACCTTCACATCAACCACCTCCACCACATTCCCAGATGAACAGTCATCTTCTAATCCCTCCACAATAACACCACAAACATCAACTAAAATAACAGAATCTACGGCATTCTCTTCAATATTACCCTCCACCCAAACATCATCATTTAACAAAATCTCTGCCTCAGGCTCCACATCAATATCAGCACAACCATCAACGTCAGAAGACATTACAACCTCACCTGAACCCTCCACTTCAGCATCACAGTCTACGTCGCTTTCACTCTCCTCTGTAACTATGACAACACAGCCTTCATCAGCCTCTACCTTTGTTTCCTCTACATCAGCATCTCCAACTCCTACATCTGTGTCTGATCCTGCCACAACCCCTGAATCATCATCACCAGCTGTAACATCAGAATCCGTAACACCAGAAATTACCTCAACAACTCTGACAAGTCAAAGTGGTAAGTCATACCATGTGATGTGTCATAATTTTGTTGTTGTTCATGGAACATGTTTTACATACACATTTTCTGCATACATGAATGCATATATGTTCCATACTTCAGGATAGTATCAGTATTTTAAATATTTACTCTTTTTTCAAATAATCCCAAATTTCGACAGTCATATTCATTAACTTTTCATTTTTTTGTGTGACCTAGTTGTAACTAACATTGATAAAATGTGCCAAATAGATAGGTTAAATATAGGTTCGCATCCTCTGCTGTTGCCTCAAAGTTTGAGCTACAGAGTTGGAACACAGAAGCTTTCTGAAGTATACTTAATAAATGGAATAAAGAGACAGTTTTAAAATATATATCCACTTTTGATGTGCATTTTCATTAGACAATTACAAATTGTTTATTAGCAAGGAAACATTAAAATATAAAAAATAACCAACGTCTAAGAAACCATATCAAAATCTTTCACCCACTAAAAACAAAAAATATCATGTCAGTAATTTTTGCAGATCATTACCGCATGCATTTACCATTAAAAATAATTCCTGTCCTCTTTACTGTACTAGAATATTATCTTATTACACTTACTGGAAAATATGTCATAACCACAAAAACTTCACTTCAACCAAAGATTAGGCATCAATTTTATAATTACCACGAAGAAATTCTGACTATTTGTACACATTTGTTTCCAGGGACATTCATGTCCAAAGAATCTGCCCAAACATTACCTACAATAATGTTCTCAACACCACAGCTCACTACATCAGTAGATTTAACACAAGTGTCAACATCAGAATCCAGCACTACATCATTTATGCCATCAATATCAACTTTTGACCAAAGTACAACTCAGCATTCATCAAAAACAGCTTTAGCATCAACATCACAAGCTCAGTCATCAACTCCCTCAGGCTCCACCACTTCCCCAGGTCCACAATCATCTTCCAAACCCTACACAATGTCACCACAATCATCAACCCAAATACTACAATCTACTGCATTATCATCAACATCAGTCTCAACATTACAAACCACCCAAACATCACTAAACACAATGTCTACTTCGGGCTCCACCTTCACATCAACCACCTCCACCACATTCCCAGATGAACAGTCATCTTCTAATCCCTCCACAATAACACCACAAACATCAACTAAAATAACAGAATCTACGGCATTCTCTTCAATATTACCCACCACCCAAACATCATCACTAAACACAGTGTCCACCTTAGGCTCCACGTCAGTATCAGCACAACCAGCAATGTCAGAAGCCATTACAACCTCAGCTGAACCCTCCGCTTCAGCATCACAGTCTACGTCACTTCCCCCCTCCTCTGTAACTATGACAACACAGGCTTCATTAGCCTCTACCTTTGCTTCCTCTACATCAGAAACTTCGAACCTTACACCTGTGTCTCAGACTGCCACAACCCCCGTATCATCATCAGTTGAAATATTATCAGGAACACCTCAAATAATCTCAACAGTGCCAACATCTACAAGTGGTAGGTCTGACATATGGCAAAATGTTTTTAATTAGGCTATTTTGTGGATATCAGGGGTGCAGTTTTTACCAATATATTTGTATAGAAATGAGTAAAGCACTTTGTTGTTTTAACTGTTCCAAACAAGATAGACAGAGTTTACGTTCTTGAAATTAACCACAGCAATGGTGCATGCAAACCAAGCTCTTCACCAAAAACTTTATGTGAATATTCTCCTTACAACTATATGAGATTTTGGTATGCTAAATATCCTGTCTTTTGCCTGTTCTGGTTTCATTTTGTTGATTTACATTGCTTGGCCTAACAGTATATTCACAATTAAAGTGAGACTTCTGGCAGGTGCAACCAATCTGCATTTTTAAACCAAACTCTACTAAACAGAAGTGCTACAAATCAAAATCCCTCAATGTGAAAACTAAAACACTGGTATTGCCAGCTGCCATAATTTTCTTTATGGGGCTCCAGTTTCCTTAGCTCGTAAGAAAAAGAAGTTAGGTAATTGTTTGTACCATTTAATTAGAGACACTTTAACTATACGTATAAACTATTTAAAGAGTTACATCTTGAAGGTACAAATTGATGTAGTATATTCACTAAAAGAATATCCCATATATACTGCTGTATTTTTCTTTATTATCAACAGATTACTGCAGTTTAGAACTGTTTATGTAATATACTGTTTTATTTCACGTGAACTTAGATATTTATACTGAATATTCCTCAACAACAGCTAAGACATTTCTTCAGATTTTACAGATTCTAAATATTCTTGATAAAACAAACAGTTCAGTGTAAGTGAACAAATGGCTGTTCCCATTGTTGGGCTATAATGTCCTGCCATGTTACTAACTGTACTATCCATAACTTTGTCAGGAAACACATTCTTCACAACTCACATAATGACTTCCACCCAGGATTTTAAATCGATTTTGTCTTTATCAACAGCCACTATCATGACAGCAACTATATCTTCAATTCCAACACCATTCCCCAAAACAGAAAATACTGCATCAAAAAGTCCAATCATATCCTCAACACCTCTGCCCACTACATCAGTAGATTCAACACAAATGTCTACATCACAGTCTAGCAGCACAACATCTCTTTCAATGTCAACTTCTGAGCTAAATACAACAGCCTTTAACAAATACAGCTTTAGGATCAACATCACAAGGTCAGTCAACAACAACTCCCTCAGGCTTCACCACATTCCCAGACCAAACTTTATCTTCTAACCCCTCCACAGTGACACCAAAAACATCAACCCAAAAACTAGAACCTACTGCATTACTGTCAACATCAATGTCAACATTACAAACCACCCAAACATCACTAAACACAATGTCTACTTCGGGCTCCACCTTCACATCAACCACCTCCACCACATTCCCAGATGAACAGTCATCTTCTAATCCCTCCACAATAACACCACAAACATCAACTAAAATAACAGAATCTACGGCATTCTCTTCAATATTACCCTCCACCCAAACATCATCATTTAACAAAATCTCTGCCTCAGGCTCCACATCAATATCAGCACAACCATCAACGTCAGAAGACATTACAACCTCACCTGAACCCTCCACTTCAGCATCACAGTCTACGTCGCTTTCACTCTCCTCTGTAACTATGACAACACAGCCTTCATCAGCCTCTACCTTTGTTTCCTCTACATCAGCATCTCCAACTCCTACATCTGTGTCTGATCCTGCCACAACCCCTGAATCATCATCACCAGCTGTAACATCAGAATCCGTAACACCAGAAATTACCTCAACAACTCTGACAAGTCAAAGTGGTAAGTCATACCATGTGATGTGTCATAATTTTGTTGTTGTTCATGGAACATGTTTTACATACACATTTTCTGCATACATGAATGCATATATGTTCCACACTTCAGGATAGTATCAGTATTTTAAATATTTACTCTTTTTTCAAATAATCCCAAATTTCGACAGTCATATTCATTACTTTTCATTTTTTTGTGACCTAGTTGTAACTAACATTGATAAAATGTGCCAAATAGGTAGGTTAAATATAGGTTTGCATCCTCTGCTGTTGCCTCAAAGTTTGAGCTACAGAGTTGGAACACAGAAGCTTTCTGAAGTATACTTAATAAATGGAATAAAGAGACAGTTTTAAAATATATATCCACTTTTGATGTGCATTTTCATTAGACAATTACAAATTGTTTATTAGCAAGGAAACATTAAAATATAAAAAATAACCAACGTCTAAGAAACCATATCAAAATCTTTCACCCACTAAAAACAAAAAATATCATGTCAGTAATTTTTGCAGATCATTACCGCATGTATTTTACTTACCATTAAAATAATTCCTGTCCTCTTTACTGTACTAGAATATTATCTTATTACACTTACTGGAAAATATGTCATAACCACAAAAACTTCACTTCAACTAAAGATTAGGCCTCAATTTTATAATTACCACGAAGAAATTCTAACTATTTGTACACATTTGTTTCCAGGGACATTCATGTCCAAAGAATCTGCCCAAACATTACCTACAATAATGTTCTCAACACCACAGCTCACTACATCAGTAGATTTAACACAAGTGTCAACATCAGAATCCAGCACTACATCATTTATGCCATCAATATCAACTTTTGACCAAAGTACAACTCAGCATTCATCAAAAACAGCTTTAGCATCAACATCACAAGCTCAGTCATCAACTCCCTCAGGCTCCACCACTTCCCCAGGTCCACAATCATCTTCCAAACCCTACACAATGTCACCACAATCATCAACCCAAATACTAGAATCTACTGCATTATCATCAACATCAGTCTCAACATTACAAACCACCCAAACATCACTAAACACAATGTCTACTTCGGGCTCCACCTTCACATCAACCACCTCCACCACATTCCCAGATGAACAGTCATCTTCTAATCCCTCCACAATAACACCACAAACATCAACTAAAATAACAGAATCTACGGCATTCTCTTCAATATTACCCTCCACCCAAACATCATCATTTAACAAAATCTCTGCCTCAGGCTCCACATCAATATCAGCACAACCATCAACGTCAGAAGACATTACAACCTCACCTGAACCCTCCACTTCAGCATCACAGTCTACGTCGCTTTCACTCTCCTCTGTAACTATGACAACACAGCCTTCATCAGCCTCTACCTTTGTTTCCTCTACATCAGCATCTCCAACTCCTACATCTGTGTCTGATCCTGCCACAACCCCTGAATCATCATCACCAGCTGTAACATCAGAATCCGTAACACCAGAAATTACCTCAACAACTCTGACAAGTCAAAGTGGTAAGTCATACCATGTGATGTGTCATAATTTTGTTGTTGTTCATGGAACATGTTTTACATACACATTTTCTGCATACATGAATGCATATATGTTCCATACTTCAGGATAGTATCAGTATTTTAAATATTTACTCTTTTTTCAAATAATCCCAAATTTCGACAGTCATATTCATTAACTTTTCATTTTTTTGAGTGACCTAGTTGTAACTAACATTGATAAAATGTGCCAAATAGATAGGTTAAATATAGGTTCGCATCCTCTGCTGTTGCCTCAAAGTTTGAGCTACAGAGTTGGAACACAGAAGCTTTCTGAAGTATACTTAATAAATGGAATAAAGAGACAGTTTTAAAATATATATCCACTTTTGATGTGCATTTTCATTAGACAATTACAAATTGTTTATTAGCAAGGAAACATTAAAATATAAAAAATAACCAACGTCTAAGAAACCATATCAAAATCTTTCACCCACTAAAAACAAAAAATATCATGTCAGTAATTTTTGCAGATCATTACCGCATGCATTTTACTTACCATTAAAAATAATTCCTGTCCTCTTTACTGTACTAGAATATTATCTCATTACACTTACTGGAAAATATGTCATAACCACAAAAACTTCACTTCAACCAAAGATTAGGCATCAATTTTATAATTACCACGAAGAAATTCTGACTATTTGTACACATTTGTTTCCAGGGACATTCATGTCCAAAGAATCTGCCCAAACATTACCTACAATAATGTTCTCAACACCACAGCTCACTACATCAGTAGATTTAACACAAGTGTCAACATCAGAATCCAGCACTACATCATTTATGCCATCAATATCAACTTTTGACCAAAGTACAACTCAGCATTCATCAAAAACAGCTTTAGCATCAACATCACAAGCTCAGTCATCAACTCCCTCAGGCTCCACCACTTCCCCAGGTCCACAATCATCTTCCAAACCCTACACAATGTCACCACAATCATCAACCCAAATACTACAATCTACTGCATTATCATCAACATCAGTCTCAACATTACAAACCACCCAAACATCACTAAACACAATGTCTACTTCGGGCTCCACCTTCACATCAACCACCTCCACCACATTCCCATATGAACAGTCATCTTCTAATCCCTCCACAATAACACCACAAACATCAACTAAAATAACAGAATCTACGGCATTCTCTTCAATATTACCCACCACCCAAACATCATCACTAAACACAGTGTCCACCTTAGGCTCCACGTCAGTATCAGCACAACCAGCAATGTCAGAAGCCATTACAACCTCAGCTGAACCCTCCGCTTCAGCATCACAGTCTACGTCACTTCCCCCCTCCTCTGTAACTATGACAACACAGGCTTCATTAGCCTCTACCTTTGCTTCCTCTACATCAGAAACTTCGAACCTTACACCTGTGTCTCAGACTGCCACAACCCCCGTACCATCATCAGTTGAAATATTATCAGGAACACCTCAAATAATCTCAACAGTGCCAACATCTACAAGTGGTAGGTCTGACATATGGCAAAATGTTTTTAATTAGGCTATTTTGTGGATATCAGGGGTGCAGTTTTTACCAATATATTTGTATAGAAATGAGTAAAGCACTTTGTTGTTTTAACTGTTCCAAACAAGATAGACAGAGTTTACGTTCTTGAAATTAACCACAGCAATGGTGCATGCAAACCAAGCTCTTCACCAAAAACTTTATGTGAATATTCTCCTTACAACTATATGAGATTTTGGTATGCTAAATATCCTGTCTTTTGCCTGTTCTGGTTTCATTTTGTTGATTTACATTGCTTGGCCTAACAGTATATTCACAATTAAAGTGAGACTTCTGGCAGGTGCAACCAATCTGCATTTTTAAACCAAACTCTACTAAACAGAAGTGCTACAAATCAAAATCCCTCAATGTGAAAACTAAAACACTGGTATTGCCAGCTGCCATAATTTTCTTTATGGGGCTCCAGTTTCCTTAGGCTCGTAAGAAAAAGAAGTTAGGTAATTGTTTGTACCATTTAATTAGAGACACTTTAACTATACGTATAAACTATTTAAAGAGTTACATCTTGAAGGTACAAATTGATGTAGTATATTCACTAAAAGAATATCCCATATATACTGCTGTATTTTTCTTTATTATCAACAGATTACTGCAGTTTAGAACTGTTTATGTAATATACTGTTTTATTTCACGTGAACTTAGATATTTATACTGAATATTCCTCAACAACAGCTAAGACATTTCTTCAGATTTTACAGATTCTAAATATTCTTGATAAAACAAACAGTTCAGTGTAAGTGAACAAATGGCTGTTCCCATTGTTGGGCTATAATGTCCTGCCATGTTACTAACTGTACTATCCATAACTTTGTCAGGAAACACATTCTTCACAACTCACATAATGACTTCCACCCAGGATTTTAAATCGATTTTGTCTTTATCAACAGCCACTATCATGACAGCAAGTATATCTTCAATTCCAACACCATTCCCCAAAACAGAAAATACTGCATCAAAAAGTCCAATCATATCCTCGACACCTCTGCCCACTACATCAGTAGATTCAACACAAATGTCTACATCACAGTCTAGCAGCACAACATCTCTTTCAATGTCAACTTCTGAGCTAAATACAACGCAGCCTTTAACAAATACAGCTTTAGGATCAACATCACAAGGTCAGTCAACAACAACTCCCTCAGGCTTCACCACATTCCCAGACCAAACTTTATCTTCTAACCCCTCCACAGTGACACCAAAAACATCAACCCAAAAACTAGAACCTACTGCATTACTGTCAACATCAATGTCCACATTACAAACCACCCAAACATCACTAAACACAATGTCTACTTTGGGCTCCACCTTCACATCAACCACCTCCACCACATTCCCAGATGAACAGTCATCTTCTAATCCCTCCACAATAACACCACAAACATCAACTAAAATAACAGAATCTACGGCATTCTCTTCAATATTACCCTCCACCCAAACATCATCATTTAACAAAATCTCTGCCTCAGGCTCCACATCAATATCAGCACAACCATCAACGTCAGAAGACATTACAACCTCACCTGAACCCTCCACTTCAGCATCACAGTCTACGTCGCTTTCACTCTCCTCTGTAACTATGACAACACAGCCTTCATCAGCCTCTACCTTTGTTTCCTCTACATCAGCATCTCCAACTCCTACATCTGTGTCTGATCCTGCCACAACCCCTGAATCATCATCACCAGCTGTAACATCAGAATCCGTAACACCAGAAATTACCTCAACAACTCTGACAAGTCAAAGTGGTAAGTCATACCATGTGATGTGTCATAATTTTGTTGTTGTTCATGGAACATGTTTTACATACACATTTTCTGCATACATGAATGCATATATGTTCCACACTTCAGGATAGTATCAGTATTTTAAATATTTACTCTTTTTTCAAATAATCCCAAATTTCGACAGTCATATTCATTACCTTTTCATTTTTTTCTGTGACCTAGTTGTAACTAACATTGATAAAATGTGCCAAATAGGTAGGTTAAATATAGGTTTGCATCCTCTGCTGTTGCCTCAAAGTTTGAGCTACAGAGTTGGAACACAGAAGCTTTCTGAAGTATACTTAATAAATGGAATAAAGAGACAGTTTTAAAATATATATCCACTTTTGATGTGCATTTTCATTAGACAATTACAAATTGTTTATTAGAAAGGAAACATTAAAATATAAAAAATAACCAACGTCTAAGAAACCATATCAAAATCTTTCACCCACTAAAAACAAAAAATATCATGTCAGTAATTTTTGCAGATCATTACCGCATGTATTTTACTTACCATTAAAATAATTCCTGTCCTCTTTACTGTACTAGAATATTATCTTATTACACTTAATGGAAAATATGTCATAACCACAAAAACTTCACTTCAACTAAAGATTAGGCATCAATTTTATAATTACCACGAAGAAATTCTAACTATTTGTACACATTTGTTTCCAGGGACATTCATGTCCAAAGAATCTGCCCAAACATTACCTACAATAATGTTCTCAACACCACAGCTCACTACATCAGTAGATTTAACACAAGTGTCAACATCAGAATCCAGCACTACATCATTTATGCCATCAATATCAACTTTTGACCAAAGTACAACTCAGCATTCATCAAAAACAGCTTTAGCATCAACATCACAAGCTCAGTCATCAACTCCCTCAGGCTCCACCACTTCCCCAGGTCCACAATCATCTTCCAAACCCTACACAATGTCACCACAATCATCAACCCAAATACTAGAATCTACTGCATTATCATCAACATCAGTCTCAACATTACAAACCACCCAAACATCACTAAACACAATGTCTACTTCGGGCTCCACCTTCACATCAACCACCTCCACCACATTCCCAGATGAACAGTCATCTTCTAATCCCTCCACAATAACACCACAAACATCAACTAAAATAACAGAATCTACGGCATTCTCTTCAATATTACCCTTCACCCAAACATCATCATTTAACAAAATCTCTGCCTCAGGCTCCACATCAATATCAGCACAACCATCAACGTCAGAAGACATTACAACCTCACCTGAACCCTCCACTTCAGCATCACAGTCTACGTCGCTTTCACTCTCCTCTGTAACTATGACAACACAGCCTTCATCAGCCTCTACCTTTGTTTCCTCTACATCAGCATCTCCAACTCCTACATCTGTGTCTGATCCTGCCACAACCCCTGAATCATCATCACCAGCTGTAACATCAGAATCCGTAACACCAGAAATTACCTCAACAACTCTGACAAGTCAAAGTGGTAAGTCATACCATGTGATGTGTCATAATTTTGTTGTTGTTCATGGAACATGTTTTACATACACATTTTCTGCATACATGAATGCATATATGTTCCACACTTCAGGATAGTATCAGTATTTTAAATATTTACTCTTTTTTCAAATAATCCCAAATTTCGACAGTCATATTCATTAACTTTTCATTTTTTTGTGTGACCTAGTTGTAACTAACATTGATAAAATGTGCCAAATAGGTAGGTTAAATATAGGTTTGCATCCTCTGCTGTTGCCTCAAAGTTTGAGCTACAGAGTTGGAACACAGAAGCTTTCTGAAGTATACTTAATAAATGGAATAAAGAGACAGTTTTAAAATATATATCCACTTTTGATGTGCATTTTCATTAGACAATTACAAATTGTTTATTAGCAAGGAAACATTAAAATATAAAAAATAACCAACGTCTAAGAAACCATATCAAAATCTTTCACCCACTAAAAACAAAAAATATCATGTCAGTAATTTTTGCAGATCATTACCGCATGCATTTTACTTACCATTAAAATAATTCCTGTCCTCTTTACTGTACTAGAATATTATCTTATTACACTTAATGGAAAATATGTCATAACCACAAAAACTTCACTTCAACTAAAGATTAGGCATCAATTTTATAATTACCACGAAGAAATTCTAACTATTTGTACACATTTGTTTCCAGGGACATTCATGTCCAAAGAATCTGCCCAAACATTACCTACAATAATGTTCTCAACACCACAGCTCACTACATCAGTAGATTTAACACAAGTGTCAACATCAGAATCCAGCACTACATCATTTATGCCATCAATATCAACTTTTGACCAAAGTACAACTCAGCATTCATCAAAAACAGCTTTAGCATCAACATCACAAGCTCAGTCATCAACTCCCTCAGGCTCCACCACTTCCCCGGGTCCGCAATCATCTTCCAAACCCTACACAATGTCACCACAATCATCAACCCAAATACTAGAATCTACTGCATTATCATCAACATCAGTCTCAACATTACAAACCACCCAAACATCACTAAACACAATGTCTACTTCGGGCTCCACCTTCACATCAACCACCTCCACCACATTCCCAGATGAACAGTCATCTTCTAATCCCTCCACAATAACACCACAAACATCAACTAAAATAACAGAATCTACGGCATTCTCTTCAATATTACCCTCCACCCAAACATCATCATTTAACAAAATCTCTGCCTCAGGCTCCACATCAATATCAGCACAACCATCAACGTCAGAAGACATTACAACCTCACCTGAACCCTCCACTTCAGCATCACAGTCTACGTCGCTTTCACTCTCCTCTGTAACTATGACAACACAGCCTTCATCAGCCTCTACCTTTGTTTCCTCTACATCAGCATCTCCAACTCCTACATCTGTGTCTGATCCTGCCACAACCCCTGAATCATCATCACCAGCTGTAACATCAGAATCCGTAACACCAGAAATTACCTCAACAACTCTGACAAGTCAAAGTGGTAAGTCATACCATGTGATGTGTCATAATTTTGTTGTTGTTCATGGAACATGTTTTACATACACATTTTCTGCATACATGAATGCATATATGTTCCACACTTCAGGATAGTATCAGTATTTTAAATATTTACTCTTTTTTCAAATAATCCCAAATTTCGACAGTCATATTCATTACCTTTTCATTTTTTTCTGTGACCTAGTTGTAACTAACATTGATAAAATGTGCCAAATAGGTAGGTTAAATATAGGTTTGCATCCTCTGCTGTTGCCTCAAAGTTTGAGCTACAGAGTTGGAACACAGAAGCTTTCTGAAGTATACTTAATAAATGGAATAAAGAGACAGTTTTAAAATATATATCCACTTTTGATGTGCATTTTCATTAGACAATTACAAATTGTTTATTAGAAAGGAAACATTAAAATATAAAAAATAACCAACGTCTAAGAAACCATATCAAAATCTTTCACCCACTAAAAACAAAAAATATCATGTCAGTAATTTTTGCAGATCATTACCGCATGTATTTTACTTACCATTAAAATAATTCCTGTCCTCTTTACTGTACTAGAATATTATCTTATTACACTTAATGGAAAATATGTCATAACCACAAAAACTTCACTTCAACTAAAGATTAGGCATCAATTTTATAATTACCACGAAGAAATTCTAACTATTTGTACACATTTGTTTCCAGGGACATTCATGTCCAAAGAATCTGCCCAAACATTACCTACAATAATGTTCTCAACACCACAGCTCACTACATCAGTAGATTTAACACAAGTGTCAACATCAGAATCCAGCACTACATCATTTATGCCATCAATATCAACTTTTGACCAAAGTACAACTCAGCATTCATCAAAAACAGCTTTAGCATCAACATCACAAGCTCAGTCATCAACTCCCTCAGGCTCCACCACTTCCCCAGGTCCACAATCATCTTCCAAACCCTACACAATGTCACCACAATCATCAACCCAAATACTAGAATCTACTGCATTATCATCAACATCAGTCTCAACATTACAAACCACCCAAACATCACTAAACACAATGTCTACTTCGGGCTCCACCTTCACATCAACCACCTCCACCACATTCCCAGATGAACAGTCATCTTCTAATCCCTCCACAATAACACCACAAACATCAACTAAAATAACAGAATCTACGGCATTCTCTTCAATATTACCCTTCACCCAAACATCATCATTTAACAAAATCTCTGCCTCAGGCTCCACATCAATATCAGCACAACCATCAACGTCAGAAGACATTACAACCTCACCTGAACCCTCCACTTCAGCATCACAGTCTACGTCGCTTTCACTCTCCTCTGTAACTATGACAACACAGCCTTCATCAGCCTCTACCTTTGTTTCCTCTACATCAGCATCTCCAACTCCTACATCTGTGTCTGATCCTGCCACAACCCCTGAATCATCATCACCAGCTGTAACATCAGAATCCGTAACACCAGAAATTACCTCAACAACTCTGACAAGTCAAAGTGGTAAGTCATACCATGTGATGTGTCATAATTTTGTTGTTGTTCATGGAACATGTTTTACATACACATTTTCTGCATACATGAATGCATATATGTTCCACACTTCAGGATAGTATCAGTATTTTAAATATTTACTCTTTTTTCAAATAATCCCAAATTTCGACAGTCATATTCATTAACTTTTCATTTTTTTGTGTGACCTAGTTGTAACTAACATTGATAAAATGTGCCAAATAGGTAGGTTAAATATAGGTTTGCATCCTCTGCTGTTGCCTCAAAGTTTGAGCTACAGAGTTGGAACACAGAAGCTTTCTGAAGTATACTTAATAAATGGAATAAAGAGACAGTTTTAAAATATATATCCACTTTTGATGTGCATTTTCATTAGACAATTACAAATTGTTTATTAGCAAGGAAACATTAAAATATAAAAAATAACCAACGTCTAAGAAACCATATCAAAATCTTTCACCCACTAAAAACAAAAAATATCATGTCAGTAATTTTTGCAGATCATTACCGCATGCATTTTACTTACCATTAAAATAATTCCTGTCCTCTTTACTGTACTAGAATATTATCTTATTACACTTAATGGAAAATATGTCATAACCACAAAAACTTCACTTCAACCAAAGATTAGGCATCAATTTTATAATTACCACGAAGAAATTCTAACTATTTGTACACATTTGTTTCCAGGGACATTCATGTCCAAAGAATCTGCCCAAACATTACCTACAATAATGTTCTCAACACCACAGCTCACTACATCAGTAGATTTAACACAAGTGTCAACATCAGAATCCAGCACTACATCATTTATGCCATCAATATCAACTTTTGACCAAAGTACAACTCAGCATTCATCAAAAACAGCTTTAGCATCAACATCACAAGCTCAGTCATCAACTCCCTCAGGCTCCACCACTTCCCCAGGTCCACAATCATCTTCCAAACCCTACACAATGTCACCACAATCATCAACCCAAATACTAGAATCTACTGCATTATCATCAACATCAGTCTCAACATTACAAACCACCCAAACATCACTAAACACAATGTCTACTTCGGGCTCCACCTTCACATCAACCACCTCCACCACATTCCCAGATGAACAGTCATCTTCTAATCCCTCCACAATAACACCACAAACATCAACTAAAATAACAGAATCTACGGCATTCTCTTCAATATTACCCTCCACCCAAACATCATCATTTAACAAAATCTCTGCCTCAGGCTCCACATCAATATCAGCACAACCATCAACGTCAGAAGACATTACAACCTCACCTGAACCCTCCACTTCAGCATCACAGTCTACGTCGCTTTCACTCTCCTCTGTAACTATGACAACACAGCCTTCATCAGCCTCTACCTTTGTTTCCTCTACATCAGCATCTCCAACTCCTACATCTGTGTCTGATCCTGCCACAACCCCTGAATCATCATCACCAGCTGTAACATCAGAATCCGTAACACCAGAAATTACCTCAACAACTCTGACAAGTCAAAGTGGTAAGTCATACCATGTGATGTGTCATAATTTTGTTGCTGTTCATGGAACATGTTTCACATAAACATTTTCTGCATACATGAATGCATATATGTTCCACACTTCAGGATAGTATCAGTATTTTAAATATTTACTCTTTTTTCAAATAATCCTAAATTTCGACAGTCATATTCATTAACTTTTCATTTTTTTGTGTGACCTAGTTGTAACTAACATTGATAAAATGTGCCAAATAGGTAGGTTAAATATAGGTTCGCATCCTCTGCTGTTGCCTCAAAGTTTGAGCTACAGAGTTGGAACACAGAAGCTTTCTGAAGTATACTTAATAAATGGAATAAAGAGACAGTTTTAAAATATATATCCACTTTTGATGTGCATTTTCATTAGACAATTACAAATTGTTTATTAGCAAGGAAACATTAAAATATAAAAAATAACCAACGTCTAAGAAACCATATCAAAATCTTTCACCCACTAAAAACAAAAAATATCATGTCAGTAATTTTTGCAGATCATTACCGCATGCATTTTACTTACCATTAAAATAATTCCTGTCCTCTTTACTGTACTAGAATATTATCTTATTACATTTACTGGAAAATATGTCATAACCACAAAAACTTCACTTCAACCAAAGATTAGGCATCAATTTTATAATTACCACGAAGAAATTCTGACTATTTGTACACATTTGTTTCCAGGGACATTCATGTCCAAAGAATCTGCCCAAACATTACCTACAATAATGTTCTCAACACCACAGCTCACTACATCAGTAGATTTAACACAAGTGTCAACATCAGAATCCAGCACTACATCATTTATGCCATCAATATCAACTTTTGACCAAAGTACAACTCAGCATTCATCAAACACAGCTTTAGCATCAACATCACAAGCTCAGTCATCAACTCCCTCAGGCTCCACCACTTCCCCAGGTCCACAATCATCTTCCAAACCCTACACAATGTCACCACAATCATCAACCCAAATACTAGAATCTACTGCATTATCATCAACATCAGTCTCAACATTACAAACCACCCAAACATCACTAAACACAATGTCTACTTCGGGCTCCACCTTCACATCAACCACCTCCACCACATTCCCAGATGAACAGTCATCTTCTAATCCCTCCACAATAAGACCACAAACATCAACTAAAATAACAGAATCTACGGCATTCTCTTCAATATTACCGTCCACCCAAACATCATCATTAAACACAGTCTCCACCTTAGGCTCCACGTCAGTATCAGCACAACCAGCAATGTCAGAAGCCATTACAACCTCAGCTGAACCCTCCGCTTCAGCATCACAGTCTACGTCACTTCCCCCCTCCTCTGTAACTATGACAAAACAGGCTTCATTAGCCTCTACCTTTGCTTCCTCTACATCAGAAACTTCGAACCTTACACCTGTGTCTCAGACTGCCACAACCCCCGTATCATCATCAGTTGTAATATTATCAGGAACACCTCAAATAATCTCAACAGTGCCAACATCTACAAGTGGTAGGTCTGACATATGGCAAAATGTTTTTAATTAGGCTATTTTGTGGATATCAGGGGTGCAGTTTTTACCAATATATTTGTATAGAAATGAGTAAAGCACTTTGTTGTTTTAACTGTTCCAAACAAGATAGACAGAGTTTACGTTCTTGAAATTAACCACAGCAATGGTGCATGCAAGCCAAGCTCTTCACCAAAAACTTGATGTGAATATTCTCCTTACAACTATATGAGATTTTGGTATGCTAAATATCCTGTCTTTTGCCTGTTCTGGTTTCATTTTGTTGATTTACATTGCTTGGCCTAACAGTATATTCACAATTAAAGTGAGACTTCTGGCAGGTGCAACCAATCTGCATTTTTAAACCAAACTCTACTAAACAGAAGTGCTACAAATCAAAATCCCTCAATGTGAAAACTAAAACACTGGTATTGCCAGCTGCCATAATTTTCTTTATGGGGCTCCAGTTTCCTTAGGCTCGTAAGAAAAAGAAGTTAGGTAATTGTTTGTACCATTTAATTAGAGACACTTTAACTATACGTATAAACTATTTAAAGAGTTACATCTTGAAGGTACAAATTGATGTAGTATATTCACTAAAAGAATATCCCATATATACTGCTGTATTTTTCTTTATTATCAACAGATTACTGCAGTTTAGAACTGTTTATGTAATATACTGTTTTATTTCACGTGAACTTAGATATTTATACTGAATATTCCTCAACAACAGCTAAGAAATTTCTTCAGATTTTACAGATTCTAAATATTCTTGATAAAACAAACAGTTCAGTGTAAGTGAACAAATGGCTGTTCCCATTGTTGGGCTATAATGTCCTGCCATGTTACTAACTGTACTATCCATAACTTTGTCAGGAAACACATTCTTCACAACTCACATACTGACTTCCACCCAGGATTTTAAATCGATTTTGTCTTTATCAACAGCCACTATCATGACAGCAACTATATCTTCAATTCCAACACCATTCCCCAAAACAGAAAATACTGCATCAAAAAGTCCAATCATATCCTCGACACCTCTGCCCACTACATCAGTAGATTCAACACAAATGTCTACATCACAATCTAGCAGCACAACATCTCTTTCAATGTCAACTTCTGAGCTAAATACAACACAGCCTTTAACAAATACAGCTTTAGGATCAACATCACAAGGTCAGTCAACAACAACTCCCTCAGGCTTCACCACATTCCCAGACCAAACTTTATCTTCTAACCCCTCCACAGTGACACCAAAAACATCAACCCAAAAACTAGAACCTACTGCATTACTGTCAACATCAATGTCCACATTACAAACCACCCAAACATCACTAAACACAATGTCTACTTTGGGCTCCACCTTCACATCAACCACCTCCACCACATTCCCAGATGAACAGTCATCTTCTAATCCCTCCACAATAACACCACAAACATCAACTAAAATAACAGAATCTACGGCATTCTCTTCAATATTACCCTCCACCCAAACATCATCATTTAACAAAATCTCTGCCTCAGGCTCCACATCAATATCAGCACAACCATCAACGTCAGAAGACATTACAACCTCACCTGAACCCTCCACTTCAGCATCACAGTCTACGTCGCTTTCACTCTCCTCTGTAACTATGACAACACAGCCTTCATCAGCCTCTACCTTTGTTTCCTCTACATCAGAAACTTCGAACCTTACACCTGTGTCTCAGACTGCCACAACCCCCGTATCATCATCAGTTGAAATATTATCAGGAACACCTCAAATAATCTCAACAGTGCCAACATCTACAAGTGGTAGGTCTGACATATGGCAAAATGTTTTTAATTAGGGTATTTTGTGGATATCAGGGGTGCAGTTTTTACCAATATATTTGTATAGAAATGAGTAAAGCACTTTGTTGTTTTAACTGTTCCAAACAAGATAGACAGAGTTTACGTTCTTGAAATTAACCACAGCAATGGTGCATGCAAACCAAGCTCTTCACCAAAAACTTTATGTGAATATTCTCCTTACAACTATATGAGATTTTGGTATGCTAAATATCCTGTCTTTTGCCTGTTCTGGTTTCATTTTGTTGATTTACATTGCTTGGCCTAACAGTATATTCACAATTAAAGTGAGACTTCTGGCAGGTGCAACCAATCTGCATTTTTAAACCAAACTCTACTAAACAGAAGTGCTACAAATCAAAATCCCTCAATGTGAAAACTAAAACACTGGTATTGCCAGCTGCCATAATTTTCTTTATGGGGCTCCAGTTTCCTTAGGCTCGTAAGAAAAAGAAGTTAGGTAATTGTTTGTACCATTTAATTAGAGACACTTTAACTATACGTATAAACTATTTAAAGAGTTACATCTTGAAGGTACAAATTGATGTAGTATATTCACTAAAAGAATATCCCATATATACTGCTGTATTTTTCTTTATTATCAACAGATTACTGCAGTTTAGAACTGTTTATGTAATATACTGTTTTATTTCACGTGAACTTAGATATTTATACTGAATATTCCTCAACAACAGCTAAGACATTTCTTCAGATTTTACAGATTCTAAATATTCTTGATAAAACAAACAGTTCAGTGTAAATGGACATATGGCTGTTCCCATTGTTGGGCTATAATGTCCTGCCATGTTACTAACTGTACTATCCATAACTTTGTCAGGAAACACATTCTTCACAACTCACATAATGACTTCCACCCAGGATTTTAAATCGATTTTGTCTTTATCAACAGCCACTATCATGACAGCAAGTATATCTTCAATTCCAACACCATTCCCCAAAACAGAAAATACTGCATCAAAAAGTCCAATCATATCCTCGACACCTCTGCCCACTACATCAGTAGATTCAACACAAATGTCTACATCACAGTCTAGCAGCACAACATCTCTTTCAATGTCAACTTCTGAGCTAAATACAACGCAGCCTTTAACAAATACAGCTTTAGGATCAACATCACAAGGTCAGTCAACAACAACTTCCTCAGGCTTCACCACATTCCCAGACCAAACTTTATCTTCTAACCCCTCCACAGTGACACCAAAAACATCAACCCAAAAACTAGAACCTACCGCATTACTGTCAACATCAACCTCAACATTACAAACCACCCAAACATCATCATTTAACAAAATCTCTGCCTCAGGCTCCACATCAATATCAGCACAACCATCTACGTCAGAAGACATTACAACCTCACCTGAACCCTCCACTTCAGCATCGCAGTCTACGTCGCTTTCACTCTCCTCTGTAACTATGACAACACAGCCTTCATCAGCCTCTACCTTTGTTTCCTCTACATCAGCATCTCCAACTCCTACATCTGTGTCTGATCCTGCCACAACCCCTGAATCATCATCACCAGCTGTAACATCAGAATCCGTAACACCAGAAATTACCTCAACAACTCTGACAAGTCAAAGTGGTAAGTCATACCATGTGATGTGTCATAATTTTGTTGTTGTTCATGGAACATGTTTTACATACACATTTTCTGCATACATGAATGCATATATGTTCCACACTTCAGGATAGTATCAGTATTTTAAATATTTACTCTTTTTTCAAATAATCCCAAATTTCGACAGTCATATTCATTACCTTTTCATTTTTTTCTGTGACCTAGTTGTAACTAACATTGATAAAATGTGCCAAATAGGTAGGTTAAATATAGGTTTGCATCCTCTGCTGTTGCCTCAAAGTTTGAGCTACAGAGTTGGAACACAGAAGCTTTCTGAAGTATACTTAATAAATGGAATAAAGAGACAGTTTTAAAATATATATCCACTTTTGATGTGCATTTTCATTAGACAATTACAAATTGTTTATTAGCAAGGAAACATTAAAATATAAAAAATAACCAACGTCTAAGAAACCATATCAAAATCTTTCACCCACTAAAAACAAAAAATATCATGTCAGTAATTTTTGCAGATCATTACCGCATGTATTTTACTTACCATTAAAATAATTCCTGTCCTCTTTACTGTACTAGAATATTATCTTATTACACTTAATGGAAAATATGTCATAACCACAAAAACTTCACTTCAACTAAAGATTAGGCATCAATTTTATAATTACCACGAAGAAATTCTAACTATTTGTACACATTTGTTTCCAGGGACATTCATGTCCAAAGAATCTGCCCAAACATTACCTACAATAATGTTCTCAACACCACAGCTCACTACATCAGTAGATTTAACACAAGTGTCAACATCAGAATCCAGCACTACATCATTTATGCCATCAATATCAACTTTTGACCAAAGTACAACTCAGCATTCATCAAAAACAGCTTTAACATCAACATCACAAGCTCAGTCATCAACTCCCTCAGGCTCCACCACTTCCCCAGGTCCACAATCATCTTCCAAACCCTACACAATGTCACCACAATCATCAACCCAAATACTAGAATCTACTGCATTATCATCAACATCAGTCTCAACATTACAAACCACCCAAACATCACTAAACACAATGTCTACTTCGGGCTCCACCTTCACATCAACCACCTCCACCACATTCCCAGATGAACAGTCATCTTCTAATCCCTCCACAATAACACCACAAACATCAACTAAAATAACAGAATCTACGGCATTCTCTTCAATATTACCCTCCACCCAAACATCATCATTTAACAAAATCTCTGCCTCAGGCTCCACATCAATATCAGCACAACCATCAACGTCAGAAGACATTACAACCTCACCTGAACCCTCCACTTCAGCATCACAGTCTACGTCGCTTTCACTCTCCTCTGTAACTATGACAACACAGCCTTCATCAGCCTCTACCTTTGTTTCCTCTACATCAGCATCTCCAACTCCTACATCTGTGTCTGATCCTGCCACAACCCCTGAATCATCATCACCAGCTGTAACATCAGAATCCGTAACACCAGAAATTACCTCAACAACTCTGACAAGTCAAAGTGGTAAGTCATACCATGTGATGTGTCATAATTTTGTTGTTGTTCATGGAACATGTTTTACATACACATTTTCTGCATACATGAATGCATATATGTTCCACACTTCAGGATAGTATCAGTATTTTAAATATTTACTCTTTTTTCAAATAATCCCAAATTTCGACAGTCATATTCATTAACTTTTCATTTTTTTGTGTGACCTAGTTGTAACTAACATTGATAAAATGTGCCAAATAGGTAGGTTAAATATAGGTTTGCATCCTCTGCTGTTGCCTCAAAGTTTGAGCTACAGAGTTGGAACACAGAAGCTTTCTGAAGTATACTTAATAAATGGAATAAAGAGACAGTTTTAAAATATATATCCACTTTTGATGTGCATTTTCATTAGACAATTACAAATTGTTTATTAGCAAGGAAACATTAAAATATAAAAAATAACCAACGTCTAAGAAACCATATCAAAATCTTTCACCCACTAAAAACAAAAAATATCATGTCAGTAATTTTTGCAGATCATTACCGCATGCATTTTACTTACCATTAAAATAATTCCTGTCCTCTTTACTGTACTAGAATATTATCTTATTACACTTAATGGAAAATATGTCATAACCACAAAAACTTCACTTCAACTAAAGATTAGGCATCAATTTTATAATTACCACGAAGAAATTCTAACTATTTGTACACATTTGTTTCCAGGGACATTCATGTCCAAAGAATCTGCCCAAACATTACCTACAATAATGTTCTCAACACCACAGCTCACTACATCAGTAGATTTAACACAAGTGTCAACATCAGAATCCAGCACTACATCATTTATGCCATCAATATCAACTTTTGACCAAAGTACAACTCAGCATTCATCAAAAACAGCTTTAGCATCAACATCACAAGCTCAGTCATCAACTCCCTCAGGCTCCACCACTTCCCCGGGTCCGCAATCATCTTCCAAACCCTACACAATGTCACCACAATCATCAACCCAAATACTAGAATCTACTGCATTATCATCAACATCAGTCTCAACATTACAAACCACCCAAACATCACTAAACACAATGTCTACTTCGGGCTCCACCTTCACATCAACCACCTCCACCACATTCCCAGATGAACAGTCATCTTCTAATCCCTCCACAATAACACCACAAACATCAACTAAAATAACAGAATCTACGGCATTCTCTTCAATATTACCCTCCACCCAAACATCATCATTTAACAAAATCTCTGCCTCAGGCTCCACATCAATATCAGCACAACCATCAACGTCAGAAGACATTACAACCTCACCTGAACCCTCCACTTCAGCATCACAGTCTACGTCGCTTTCACTCTCCTCTGTAACTATGACAACACAGCCTTCATCAGCCTCTACCTTTGTTTCCTCTACATCAGCATCTCCAACTCCTACATCTGTGTCTGATCCTGCCACAACCCCTGAATCATCATCACCAGCTGTAACATCAGAATCCGTAACACCAGAAATTACCTCAACAACTCTGACAAGTCAAAGTGGTAAGTCATACCATGTGATGTGTCATAATTTTGTTGTTGTTCATGGAACATGTTTTACATACACATTTTCTGCATACATGAATGCATATATGTTCCACACTTCAGGATAGTATCAGTATTTTAAATATTTACTCTTTTTTCAAATAATCCCAAATTTCGACAGTCATATTCATTACCTTTTCATTTTTTTCTGTGACCTAGTTGTAACTAACATTGATAAAATGTGCCAAATAGGTAGGTTAAATATAGGTTTGCATCCTCTGCTGTTGCCTCAAAGTTTGAGCTACAGAGTTGGAACACAGAAGCTTTCTGAAGTATACTTAATAAATGGAATAAAGAGACAGTTTTAAAATATATATCCACTTTTGATGTGCATTTTCATTAGACAATTACAAATTGTTTATTAGAAAGGAAACATTAAAATATAAAAAATAACCAACGTCTAAGAAACCATATCAAAATCTTTCACCCACTAAAAACAAAAAATATCATGTCAGTAATTTTTGCAGATCATTACCGCATGTATTTTACTTACCATTAAAATAATTCCTGTCCTCTTTACTGTACTAGAATATTATCTTATTACACTTAATGGAAAATATGTCATAACCACAAAAACTTCACTTCAACTAAAGATTAGGCATCAATTTTATAATTACCACGAAGAAATTCTAACTATTTGTACACATTTGTTTCCAGGGACATTCATGTCCAAAGAATCTGCCCAAACATTACCTACAATAATGTTCTCAACACCACAGCTCACTACATCAGTAGATTTAACACAAGTGTCAACATCAGAATCCAGCACTACATCATTTATGCCATCAATATCAACTTTTGACCAAAGTACAACTCAGCATTCATCAAAAACAGCTTTAGCATCAACATCACAAGCTCAGTCATCAACTCCCTCAGGCTCCACCACTTCCCCAGGTCCACAATCATCTTCCAAACCCTACACAATGTCACCACAATCATCAACCCAAATACTAGAATCTACTGCATTATCATCAACATCAGTCTCAACATTACAAACCACCCAAACATCACTAAACACAATGTCTACTTCGGGCTCCACCTTCACATCAACCACCTCCACCACATTCCCAGATGAACAGTCATCTTCTAATCCCTCCACAATAACACCACAAACATCAACTAAAATAACAGAATCTACGGCATTCTCTTCAATATTACCCTTCACCCAAACATCATCATTTAACAAAATCTCTGCCTCAGGCTCCACATCAATATCAGCACAACCATCAACGTCAGAAGACATTACAACCTCACCTGAACCCTCCACTTCAGCATCACAGTCTACGTCGCTTTCACTCTCCTCTGTAACTATGACAACACAGCCTTCATCAGCCTCTACCTTTGTTTCCTCTACATCAGCATCTCCAACTCCTACATCTGTGTCTGATCCTGCCACAACCCCTGAATCATCATCACCAGCTGTAACATCAGAATCCGTAACACCAGAAATTACCTCAACAACTCTGACAAGTCAAAGTGGTAAGTCATACCATGTGATGTGTCATAATTTTGTTGTTGTTCATGGAACATGTTTTACATACACATTTTCTGCATACATGAATGCATATATGTTCCACACTTCAGGATAGTATCAGTATTTTAAATATTTACTCTTTTTTCAAATAATCCCAAATTTCGACAGTCATATTCATTAACTTTTCATTTTTTTGTGTGACCTAGTTGTAACTAACATTGATAAAATGTGCCAAATAGGTAGGTTAAATATAGGTTTGCATCCTCTGCTGTTGCCTCAAAGTTTGAGCTACAGAGTTGGAACACAGAAGCTTTCTGAAGTATACTTAATAAATGGAATAAAGAGACAGTTTTAAAATATATATCCACTTTTGATGTGCATTTTCATTAGACAATTACAAATTGTTTATTAGCAAGGAAACATTAAAATATAAAAAATAACCAACGTCTAAGAAACCATATCAAAATCTTTCACCCACTAAAAACAAAAAATATCATGTCAGTAATTTTTGCAGATCATTACCGCATGCATTTTACTTACCATTAAAATAATTCCTGTCCTCTTTACTGTACTAGAATATTATCTTATTACACTTAATGGAAAATATGTCATAACCACAAAAACTTCACTTCAACTAAAGATTAGGCATCAATTTTATAATTACCACGAAGAAATTCTAACTATTTGTACACATTTGTTTCCAGGGACATTCATGTCCAAAGAATCTGCCCAAACATTACCTACAATAATGTTCTCAACACCACAGCTCACTACATCAGTAGATTTAACACAAGTGTCAACATCAGAATCCAGCACTACATCATTTATGCCATCAATATCAACTTTTGACCAAAGTACAACTCAGCATTCATCAAAAACAGCTTTAGCATCAACATCACAAGCTCAGTCATCAACTCCCTCAGGCTCCACCACTTCCCCGGGTCCGCAATCATCTTCCAAACCCTACACAATGTCACCACAATCATCAACCCAAATACTAGAATCTACTGCATTATCATCAACATCAGTCTCAACATTACAAACCACCCAAACATCACTAAACACAATGTCTACTTCGGGCTCCACCTTCACATCAACCACCTCCACCACATTCCCAGATGAACAGTCATCTTCTAATCCCTCCACAATAACACCACAAACATCAACTAAAATAACAGAATCTACGGCATTCTCTTCAATATTACCCTCCACCCAAACATCATCATTTAACAAAATCTCTGCCTCAGGCTCCACATCAATATCAGCACAACCATCAACGTCAGAAGACATTACAACCTCACCTGAACCCTCCACTTCAGCATCACAGTCTATGTCGCTTTCACTCTCCTCTGTAACTATGACAACACAGCCTTCATCAGCCTCTACCTTTGTTTCCTCTACATCAGCATCTCCAACTCCTACATCTGTGTCTGATCCTGCCACAACCCCTGAATCATCATCACCAGCTGTAACATCAGAATCCGTAACACCAGAAATTACCTCAACAACTCTGACAAGTCAAAGTGGTAAGTCATACCATGTGATGTGTCATAATTGTGTTGCTGTTCATGGAACATGTTTTACATACACATTTTCTGCATACATGAATGCATATATGTTCCACACTTCAGGATAGTATCAGTATTTTAAATATTTACTCTTTTTTCAAATAATCCCAAATTTCGACAGTCATATTCATTAACTTTTCATTTTTTTGTGTGACCTAGTTGTAACTAACATTGATAAAATGTGCCAAATAGGTTAAATATAGGTTCGCATCCTCTGCTGTTGCCTCAAAGTTTGAGCTACAGAGTTGGAACACAGAAGCTTTCTGAAGTATACTTAATAAATGGAATAAAGAGACAGTTTTAAAATATATATCCACTTTTGATGTGCATTTTCATTAGACAATTACAAATTGTTTATTAGCAAGGAAACATTAAAATATAAAAAATAACCAACGTCTAAGAAACCATATCAAAATCTTTCACCCACTAAAAACAAAAAATATCATGTCAGTAATTTTTGCGGATCATTACCGCATGTATTTTACTTACCATTAAAATAATTCCTGTCCTCTTTACTGTACTAGAATATTATCTAATTACATTTACTGGAAAATATGTCATAACCACAAAAACTTCACTTCAACCAAAGATTAGGCATCAATTTTATAATTACCATGAAGAAATTCTGACTATTTGTACACATTTGTTTCCAGGGACATTCATGTCCAAGGAATCTGCCCAAACATTACCTACAATAATGTTCTCAACACCACAACTCACTACATCAGTAGATTTAACACAAGTGTCAACATCAGAATCCAGCACTACATCATTTATGCCATCAATATCAACTTTTGACCAAAGTACAACTCAGCATTTATCAAACACAGCTTTAGCATCAACATCACAAGCTCAGTCATCAACTACCTCAGGCTCCACCACTTCCCCAGGTCCACAATCATCTTCCAAACCCTACACAATGTCACCACAATCATCAACCCAAATACTAGAATCTACTGCATTATCATCAACATCAGTCTCAACATTACAAACCACCCAAACATCACTAAACACAATGTCTACTTCGGGCTCCACCTTCACATCAACCACCTCCACCACATTCCCAGATGAACAGTCATCTTCTAATCCCTCCACAATAACACCACAAACATCAACTAAAATAACAGAATCTACGGCATTCTCTTCAATATTACCCTCCACCCAAACATCATCATTAAACACAGTCTCCACCTTAGGCTCCACATCAATATCAGCACAACCATCAACGTCAGAAGCCATTACAACCTCACCTGAACACTTCACTTCAGCATCACAGTCTACGTCGCTTTCACTCTCCTCTGTAACTATGACAACACAGCCTTCATCAGCCTCTACCTTTGTTTCCTCTACATCAGCATCTCCAACTCCTACATCTGTGTCTGATCCTGCCACAACCCCTGCATCATCATCACCAGCTGTCACATCAGTAACACCAGAAATGGCTTCAACAACCCTGACAAGTCAAAGTGGTAAGTCATACCATGTGATGTGTCATAATTTTATGGTTGTTCATGGGACATGTTTTACATACACATTTTCTGCATACATGAATGCAAATATGTTCTACACTTCAAGATAGTATCAGTATTCTAAATATTTACTCTTTTTTTTAAATAATCCCAAATTTTTGACAATCATATTCATCAACCTCATTTTTTTTCTGTGGTTCAACTAACACTGATAAAATGTGCCAAATAGGTAGGTTAAATATACCCTCTGCTGTTGCCTCAAAGTTTGAGCTATAGAGTTGTAACATAGCAGCTTTCTGAAGTAACCCAGTCTCTTTTTTCTGTTTTCTGTAGACACAACTTAATAAATTGAATGAAGACACAGTTTTTAAAAATATATCCTCTTTTGATGTGCATTTTCATTAGACAATTACAAATTGTTTAGATGTAAGTAATTGTTAAAATATAAAAAATAACCAACGTCTAAGAAACCATATCAACATCTTTCAACCACTGAAAAAAATGATCATGATCAAAAAAACATATGATCAGACCAGCTAGTAATGTTTAGAGTGAAGAAATGATTTATGTGCTGTACTAGTGCATTTTATGTAAACTTCATCTGCCAGAGCAGCATATACGCAGACATTAAAAATACATCCTGGTGTATCTCTAAAGTTTAAAGATTTTTTTCATTTGCAGATCATTACCGGATGTATTTTACTTACCATTAAATAATTCCTGTCCTCTTTACTGTAGTAGAATTCTGACTATTTGTACACATTTGTTTCCAGGGACATTCATGTCCAAAGAATCTACCCAAACATTACCTACAATAATGTTCTCAACACCACAGCTCACTGCATCAGTAGATTTAACACAAGTGTCAACATCAGAATCCAGTACTACATCATTTATGCCATCAATGTCAACTTTTGACCAAAGTACAACTCAGCATTCATCAAACACAGCTTTAGCATCAACATCACAAGCTCAGTCATCAACTCCCTCAGGCTCCACCACTTCCCCAGGTCCACAATCATCTTCCAAACCCTACACAATGTCACCACAATCATCAACCCAAATATTAGAATCTACTGCATTATCATCAACATCAGTCTCAACATTACAAACCACCCAAACATCACTAAACACAATGTCTACTTCGGACTCCACCTTCACATCAACCACCTCCACCACATTCCCAGATGAACAGTCATCTTCTAATCCCTCCACAATAACACCACAAACATCAACTAAAATAACAAAATCTACGGCATTCTCTTCAATATTACCCTCCACCCAAACATCATCATTAAACACAGTCTCCACTTTAGGCTCCACATCAATATCAGCACAACCATCAACGTCAGAAGCCATTACAACCTCAGCTGAACCCTCCACTTCAGCATCACAGTCTATGTCACTTTCCCCCTCCTCTGTAACTATGACAACACAGACTTCATCAGCCTCTAACTTTGCTTCCTCTACATCAGAAACCTCAACTTCTACATCTGTATCTGAGATTGCCATAACCCCAGTATCATCATCTCCAACTACAACATCAACATCAGTAACACCAGAAATGACCTCAACAACCCTGACCACTAAAAGTGGTAAGCTACACCATACGTGTGCATTTTGTAGGTGTTAATGGCACCTGTGTTATTTATAGATTTTCTGTACACATGAATATAAATGCTTGTGACTTGTATGGAGACATGAGAGTGTAAAGTTCCAAAAGTTTTTTCTCAAATGTTGTTAATTAAAATTTGACTAAGGTGCCTATGGTTATGTTACTATGTTTATATATAATTTATATAATATATATAATTTTCTCACAAAGTAACAAGATATATATGTTTATATGTACACAAGCCTCAACGACCACAACTAAAAAGCCTGTTCCAGTGACAGCTCTAATTCCTGAGCCAAAAATCAAACTGGGATTCAAACTACTGGAGGAGTTCAAGCCACAACTGCAAAACAAGTCGTCACCAGAGTTCGAAACCTTGGCTTTTCAAATTAGCCGAACGGTATAGTTATCAATTACACACAGACAATTCCACAGAGTTATATGCATACAATGCATAAACATACACTCACTTACACACACACACACACACACACACACACACACACACACACGTATGTATGTATGTATGTATGTATGTATGTATGTATGTATGTATGTATGTATGTATGTATGTATGTATGTATAACTTTCAAACTTTGTGTTTGAAATTTGTGTTTTAATATCATTTCTAATGTACACCTCCTAGCATACAGTATGCCAATTGCTAGTAGTCATTGGTTTAAAACACCTAAAACACTTGATAGTTGGCAGATTTACTGTCAAAGTACGCGAATATGCTTTGGTGGACCTCAGTTAGGGAAAGACATACATCCCTCATTAAAGGTTGTCATTCTTTGTCTAAACTGAGTTGGCAAGCTTTTAATCTGGTATCTATGTCACATCTTGGAAAACAGTGAAGTGATCATTTAGTGTGCATGAATAAATAGTATTCATTACCTCCTAATCAGACCTAACATCAAAAACACCTTTTAAGTCAGAATGGCATTTAAGATGGCCAAAACTAAATTTCTGTTTTCATTTTGGAGACTCAACAATGTAGCCTCTATTGGAAAATAATGAGCTAATACATATATGATTTTTAGGTTAGATTTAACAAGAAAACACTTTGTATGCTGACTGATCTTTGAAACATACCCCAAATTGGCTAACAACCTTGTTCAGTGAGATTTTAGTCCATTTTGGCGGCGAGGTGGACTGAGGGGTCTCCTATACTGTGAGCCCGGGCCCAGGCCCAGGGAGCCCAAGGGCATGTACAGGCTAACCTCACAGGTTGGTTGGAGTTGGGTCCAATATTCCTGAGTCAGCACACTGATTGTACAAAAAGACCTTACAAAGATATGATATAGCGTGATGTGTGTGATAAGCAGCTAATAGCAACCTTAGAAGGAGGGGTTGTGCCCAGGGACACTGCCCATCTATATAGGCCAGTCAATCATCAAATTTCAGTTAAAGCCTGTATTGTTGAATAGAATCAATTAAGTTATGTCACCTAACCCACCACTAGCAAGCAGCTGAAATATGTCTGCTTCACTATGAATGTGAATCCTTATGACAAGAAACAATGGTTGTGTTCTTTATGAGTTAGCTTGGCCACAACAGAAGTAGTTGAGTTCCAACTTCTGCTTTTTTCTTCCGTTAATGTCTCCCATGTCATTTATGTTGTGAAATATTCAAAACTCTAGTTTATGAATTGAGTCTACATTCTGATTGGTTGCTGGTCATTCAGACTCACAACACTGATTTGCATAAAGTTTAGCTGTGTTGAGATTTTTTACGCTCTGGTTGCCCAACCACAGACGCTTACAGTTTTTGTTGCTCTAATCACTTTTGTCCCTTTTGTCAATAGAATCTTAAATACCTCTGTTGCTCTTACTGCTTTAATAACTCTTGGTGTGAGCATACAGTAAGTGCGAAGATACTTGGGTGACCACACATTCTATTTTTCCCAGATTTGTCCTCTCTTGTTTGGATTTTTTTTATTTTGAAGTCATGTTTACATGTGATATATGGAAGTGCTGGTGGTCACTTAACCAGTAAGGGTTCTATGTTTATGAGAGTAGAAAATTACCTGAACCCATGTGTTAAATGACACAATCTGCTCTGTCTTCATTGTGACATTTTAGTAGCACTGACAGCCTACTTTTAAAATATGCTGTGTTTGTATACATGTAACAATATTAAACCCGTGTATCTTTTTCAAATTGTAGCTGGATAAATTCTTTACTAAGAAGTATGGATCCAGATTCAATCGCACAGAAGTCACAGGCTTCAGGTAGTTACAACTTGTCAGATAAGAAAACAAATGATTTTTAGCAATATTAATTATTTTCTTAATTATTGCCATTTTTCTTTCAGCCAAGGATCGATCATTGTGGAATCGGTGGTGATTTTTAATGAAAACTCCGTTCCCGAGGCTGAGAATGTGACTACAACTCTGAGAGAGGCTGTTGTTGCAAACAGCTCAGATTTAGTTGAACTTATCTTCAATGCTACCACTATAACATCTGAACGTAAGATCATTTGGGTTGGATTTGTTTTCTCTGGAATGCCTCATAGTACCTCAGTTACTTAAAGTAATTGTGTAAGATTATTTTTCAGCAACACATTAAATTATTTTAAGGCCTTAGAAGGTTTCATTTTTGCCAAACTCTTTTTTTTATCAAGTCTGTTTTTCTGTCTTTTTTTTTTTTAACATAATTTCCATATACAGTATTAGGTCATATGTACAGTTACAGTTTCAATTCAGTTCCAATCATTTTCACCAATACCATGGATACTTTTTCAAAACTCTTAACACTTTTGCACCACCCATAGACTCTGGGAGTCGCACAGTGTTCTCTTTTACCACAATTGCATTCGATCACCACTTCCATCAAAATTCATTAGTACTTCTCTCAGTTAATGTTCATGACCAACAAAATTATGTACAACTACAGCTTATTTTGCAGACATTTCGATAGTCTTGTTATTGGTTAACTTTAGGGTGAAAACCTAAAACCTGTTATAGTAACGACAGTAAAAGTAGTTTTGGGTGAAGGGTGAAGAGTTTTCGTAGCTGTAGTGCATTTTGCAGCAAATGTTAACTCATGTACTCAGATGCATGTTGGTACAGCACACTGTGTTAAGTTTTGAAAAAGTGGACATTGCATTGAGACAAATGTGAAAATAATTGGCTGTAAAAAATTATAACATGGTCAAATAATGTCCTCAAGGCATTGCCTACTGCTTTTGAACACATTTTCAACAATCAGGTTAATCTGGGTTGTTTGACTTGCCCTTGAAAGCAACCCTGATTAGCGTGTGGAAACTGATTTGGGTAGTGAGGAATCTTAAGAGAGAATGCATGTATGTGCAAGTTAGTGCACTACTTCAAAAGCATGAGTAAAGACATTTTTGGGAATAAAATTACATGCAGTGAATAGAAGTCAGTCACCATGTTATGTCTTACAATGACTAAAAAAGGACTAAAAATGGGTCAAGTAGCCTATCCTTGACCCTGACCCTGAATATTGGTATGCAAGGGGTACAGGTTTAAGAGGAAAAAAGTATATATGTCATAAATTTTCTTGAAATGTCAAATTCTATGTGAATATGGGTTTAACTATCTGTTTAACAAGTTGCATTCCACAATTTAGTACGTTTTGTGCATCCTGGAAATAATAACATTCTATTAAAATTATCCAATTCATTTTTGTAGAAGTCTTTAGGTCAGTACTTGTCACAACAACCACAGCTTCAACTGCAACATCAGAACTCGGCGCAACAGCTGCAACAACTCTTGGCATATCAACCAGTGCTGGTAAATATTTTTTCTTTTGTCAAATTCATACAATTTAATATTGTGCTTTTACTACCAATTGTCAATTTAATTGCCTGTAGCCAGAAAAAATCTTCCAGCGATTTTATTTCGCAGTGATAGTTTTTTTTTTACATGTACTTGTATTCTCTTTCTCTCTCACATAATAAGATGTGTATAAATGCTTTTAACATATTTTGGGAACTCTGCTACTTAATCTTTTGCAAACTTACCGACTGTAGCCCAATGAATAGCACATTGGACTTTTAGATAAGACCTACAGAAAGGATTTAATGGTTGTGGGTTTGAGTCCTACCAAAAAACAGGGTGAGCAATAAACACAGCACACATATTAAATGCTAGCATCTTGGATTATAAAAATGACATTTATTACCAAATATATTTATTATATAACTTTTATACAGAAGTTTAATATATTGCAATTTAAATATAATATGTAATAACACAATATTATTACATAATAAGATTTTACTATTATCACATAAGCACATGTAAATTATTTTTCAGGATATCTATTTTTTAGTAGTTATGACCAGTGGTTAAGGTGGGATTTGGCAGGTGGGGGAACTCTGAAGAAAAAAAAAGACTCACCATGTAACGACATATTGAGTATTGTGTATTCTTTTTTGAAAACAATAGTGTCACTGTCATTCTTAGTATCACACACTACTTATTTGCTTAACATTTGATGGTTTGATTTTGGTCCATCTACACTGCCCTTGGCTGCTTTCATTCCCCTCACCATGGTGAAAATATGGAATTTGGAAAGTGGTACAATATTTACATTTCAGAATTTTGGAATTATTGCAACTGTAACTGCAACTCCTAACTGCAAAAGGTAAAGGCACTGTAAAGGCAACAACTTTATCTACATGTGTCAAGCTCTGACATCAACTCACACGGGAGATATGAGGAACAGCACTAAAAATTAGGCTATTCAGGCTACATTTTGATTTGATAAACAATGCATTGCATTGCATGAAGAGAGAGTAGGAGATCTGGGTTCAAATTTGACTGTACACACGATTTTTTTTTAAAAACAGCATTGCGCAATCATTGAATGAATTTCATTTTTCTGAGGTGCCGGAATGCAGTTCCAGAGTATTCTGGCCCACTTTAACCCCTGCTGATGACACATACAACATGTGCCTTTAACAACATTGTGAGAATTTTAGATGCCTAAAATGTTGTCTTTTGACAGTTCTACTAAAAAAAGTTTCTGAACCAAATTAAACATAATAGTAGTGTTAAAAATGAAAATATCCAACATAAAGCCTTAAACATCGGTATTGCCAGCTGCTGATATACTTAATCTATGGCAGTTTTGGGAATTGTACCATCACCTTAACACAGACTTGCATAACTGTCTGGCATAACAACAATGGCATAATGGCAGAACATTAAGAAGGCTGTGGGAAATTGGGTCCAGTTCAGTATAAATGAACATGGCTATTGTCATTATTAATCTATAATGCAATATTACTAACTGTAAAACGTTGTCAGGAAACAAATTGTGCACAACCCAACTACTGACTCAAAATTTCACTGCATTACCATCCAGCATTTTACTTGCCAGTCTATCTTTGATTCCAACATGATACCCCACAACAGAATATACCCTAAGTCCAGGGATATCCTCAACACCGCAGCTCACTACATCAGTACATTTAACAGAAATGTCTACATCAAAATTTAGCAATAACAATATCTATTTTATTAGTGTCAACTTCTGCACTAATCACACACATATTTAACATCAACACCACAAGCTCAGTCAATAACTCTCTCAGGCTCTACCATAAGCCCAGATGAAAAATCATCTTCCAGCCACACCGCAATGACATAATTTATATGAACACTAATGCTAAAATCAGCCACATTATCTTTAATATCACTCTTAGTATTATCAGCCATCCAGATATCATCACTAAAGACAGTCTCTACCTTAGGCTCCACCTCATCATCAGAAGCCATTACATTTAACAAAATCTCTGCCTCAGGCACCACGTCAATATCAGCACAACCATCAGAAGCCATTACAACCTCACCTCAACCGTCCACTTCAGCATCACAGTCTACATCGCTTTCCCCCTCCCCTGCAACTATGGCAACACAGGCTTCATTAGCCTCTACCTTTGCTTCCTCTATATCAGAAACTTCGAACCTTACACCTGTGTCACAGACTGCCACAACTCCAGTGTCATCATCAGTTGTAACATTATCAGGAACGCCTCAAATAACCTCAACAGTGCCAACATCTACAAGTGGTAGGTCTGACATATGGCAAAATCTTTTTCATTTGGCTATTTTCTGGATATCAGGGGTGCAGCTTTTAACAATACATTTGTACAGAAATGAGTAAACGCACTTTGTTATTTTAACTGTTCCAAACAAGATAGACAGCGCTTACATTCTTGAAATTAACCACAAATATTCTGTCTTTTGCCTGTTCTGACTCCATTCTGTTGAGTTACATTTCTTAGTCTAACAATATATTCACATTTAAGGTGGGACCTCTGGCAGGTGCAACCAATCTGCATTTTTAAACTAAACTATACTACACATTAGTACTAAAACAATCTTTCAACATAAATAAAACACTGGTATTGCCAGCTGCCATAATTTATGGTGCTAATTTATTTGCCATAGTTTATGGTGCTCCAGTTAGAGAAATACTTTAACTATATACTTGTAAACTATTTAGACAGTTATATTTTGAAGGTGCAAATTGATGTAGTATATTCACTAAATAAATGTGTATTGTTCTTTCATAGATCAACAGATTACTGTAGTTTATAACTGAATATGTAATATACTGTTTTATTTCATGTGAACTTAAACATTTCCACTGAATATTCCTTAACAACAGCTAAGAAATTTCTTCAGATTTTAAAGATTCTAAATATCAGTTCAGTGTAATTGAATATTTGGCTGTTCCCACTGTTGAGATATAATTTCCTGCCATGTTACTAACTGAACAACCCATAACTTTGTCAGGAAACACATTCTTCACAACTCAAATACTGACTTCCACCCAAGATTTTACATCAGTTTTGTCTGCATCACCAGCGAGTATATCTTCAATTCCAACACCATTTCCCAAAACAGAAAATACTGCATCAAAAAGTCTAGTCATATCCTCGACACCTCTGCCCACTACATCAGTAGATTCAACACAAATGTCTACACAATCTAGCAGCACAACATCTCTTTCAATGTCGACTTTTGAGCTAAATACAACTCAGCCTTTAACAAATACAGCTTTAGGATCAACATCACAAGGTCAGTCAACAACAACTCCCTCAGGCTTCACCACATTCCCAGACCAAACTTTATCTTCTAACCCCTCCACAGTGGCACCAAAAACATCAACCCAAAAACTAGAACCTACTGCATTACTGTCAACATCAATCTCAACATTACAAACCACCCAAATATCATCATTTAACAAAATCTCTACCTCAGGCTCCACGTCAATATCAGCACAACCATCAATGTCAGAAGCCATTACAACCTCACCTGAACCCTCCGCTTCAGCATCACAGTCTACGTCACTTCCCCCCTCCTCTGTAACTATGACAACACAGCATTCATCAGCCTCCACCTTTGCTTCCTCTACATCAGAAAATCCGACTCCTATATCTATGTCTGAAACTGCCACAACCCCAGTATCATCAGATGCAACATCATCTGTAACGCCTGAAATAACCTCAACAGCTCCAACATCTATAAGTGGTAGGTCACATCATATGGCATTTTTTTTTGTTTGTTTTTTCTGGATGTCAGGGCTGTAACTTTTACAATACATTTGTACAGAAATGAGTAGACACACTTGGTCATTTAAACTGCAGGAGTACAGATAGACAGCGTTCACATTGCCCAACAAGCCACAACAAATGTCCTAACAAACCAAGCTCTTCACCAAAATATCTTGTGTGTGAATGTGCCCTTGACAACTTTATGAGAATTTCATATGCTCCGTATCCTGTCTTTTGCCAGTTTTTCTTTAATGGTGTTAATTAGTATCTAACCCTAACAGCATATCCATAGACAAAGTTGGATCTCTGGTTAGTGAAATTAATGTGCATTTTTAAAGCCCTTCATATCAACACAGTAGTGTTAAAATGAAAAACTCCCAACTTGTCACCAGCCACCATTTTAACAGCCAGCGTATCTTCAATTCCAACACCACTCCCCACCAAATAATCTACCCCATCAAAAAGTCCAATGATATTCTCAATACCATAGTCCACTACACTAGTTAGTTCAACACAAATATCTACATCACAATCTAGCACCATGTCTCTTTCATCAGTGATAACCTCTGAGCTAAGTACACCTTAGCCTTTACCAAACATTGCTTTAGCATTACACCATAAGCTCAATCAACAACTCTTTCGGGACTCACCACACCAACAGATCAACAATCGTCTTCTCACCTGCCCCCACAATGACACCCCAAACATCAATCCAAATATTTAAATCCACTGCATTGTCGTCAACATAAACCTCAACATTGCAAACCACCCTAGTATCATCATTTAACAAAATCTCTACCTCAGGCTCCACGTCAATATCAGCACAACCATCAACGTCAGAAGCCATTACAACCTCACCTGAACACTCCACTTCACCACAATCTACGTCACTTCCCACCGCCTCTGTAACTATGACAACACAGGCTTTATCAACCTCCACTTTTGCTTCCTCTACATCAGAAAATCCGACTCCTATATCTATGTCTGAAACTGCCAAAACCCCAGTATTATCAGATGCAACATCATCAGTAACGCCTGAAATAACCTCAACAGCTCCAACATCTATAAGTGGTAGGTCACATCATATGGCAATTTTTTTGTTGTTTTTTCTGGATGTCAGGTCTGTAGCTTTTACAATACATTTGTACAGAAATGAGTAGACACACTTGGTCATTTCAACTGTAGCAGTACAAATAGACAGCGTTCACATTGCCCAATACGCCACAACAAATGTCCTAACAAACCAAGCTCTTCACCAAAATATCTTGTGTGAATGTGCCATTGACAACTTTATGAGAATTTCATATGCTCAGTATCCTGTCTTTTGCTAGTTTTTCTTTAATGGTGTTAATTAGTATCTAACCCTAACAGCATATCCATAGACAAAGTTGGATCTCTGGGGTGCCTTTCTCGAACAGCTAGCTAAGTTAGCAGTGTACTACCATTGTACAATGGAAGTATCTACAATGGTAGTGGCGAGATCCTTCCGTTTCTCGAAGCTCTCGTACTTCGGTAGAACTATCATTGTAGGTACTTCCATTGTAGATACTTCCATTGTGGGTACTTCCATTGTGGCCACTATTGTTGTTCCTACTTCGGTGTGTGAAGCATGGAAACAACGGAGGAAAAGCAGGGGACAGCTGTTTTGATTGGATGGCGAACTCTTTGTTGACACGCCATGCCACTGCTATTTCCTTTTCATACATGTCTTTGTCTTTGTTAAAATCATACGATAGGGGTAATAATAACTGGTTACAGCATGGTAGACGTCTGGTAAAACTAACTCAAGTGCCAAAACTTGGCCCAATGTCTACAGTGACACGTGTCGTGAAGGAAATTTTATTCTTACAAATCCGTAGGTTTCAATAGCATCTTGACATCATTCGTCAGTGGTATTGATACTCCACCATACAACATCGCTGTCTGTGCCAATAGCTCAATGAGAAAGTTGCGTGGCTTGAGTGCTGTTGTTCCCTTTAGCTCCCGGGTTCAAATCTCAGTACACGCCTGGTAACACATAGCCTTCATGTTTTACTATAGCATTGCTCCTCAATACATGTACTCTTTCAAATCAATAACCCAGACAAACTTCAGAGAAGAGCATAAATCCACACAAACATGACTGTGAAACGCTAGGCCACACAAACAGATAAGTCATACAATTCGTCTACACTCAGTCTTAAACCAACGTCTATGTTGGAAAACTCATGTTGCTTGCGACTGCGTTACTAGTTGCGCCACTGACAATCACACGTGGGTTTCTGTTTACCAAATACATATGCTGTCAATAATGGGGAAAGCTTCAATTGAAGGCCAACTTCTAATGCAAATATCTCATAATCCCACGTTCCAAACTCAGCGAAACTCAATCGGTTTGTAGAGGCGCCTATAATACTACTGTTCAACCCATTAAATCATTAAGTCTTGTCATACGGTTTTAACAACAAAAATGACATAACATGAATTGGCCATTTAAAAGTTCTATGAGCTGTATTATAGTGTCCTCTACATATCGATTGAATTTCACTGCATTTGTACTGCAGGATTACGAGATATTTAAACTTTACAGTCGAAAATCTACTGCATGTTTTGCCGTGGGTGGGATCAACCTTCAAAACAACGCTTGTACAATGGCTCGCGAGCTGTTGTAGGTACTACACAACTTTACTTCGGAGTTTTGGAAGTATCTCTGCTACGAAGGTTTCGAGAAACGCGTAGTAGGTCCATCACTACCGAAGTCCCCACAACAGAAGTACGTACTTCCGAAGTTCCTCACTACCGAAGTAAGTACAACCATAGTAGGCTTCGAGAAACGCGTAGTAGCCTCTGAGGCGGTACTTCGGAAGTATCAACAATGGTAGTGGCTAACAAGTTAGCAATTTTGCGTTCGAGAAACGCACCCCTGGTTAGTGAAATTAATGTGCATTTTTTAAAGCCCTTCATAACAACACAGTAGTGTTAAAATGAAAAACTCCCAACTTGTCCCCAGCCACCATTTTAACAGCCAGTGTATCTTCAATTCCAACACCACCTCCACAAAATAATCTACCCCATCAAAAAGTCCAATGATATTCTCAATACCATAGTCCACTACACTAGTTAGTTCAACACAAATATCTACATCACAATCTAGCACCATGTCTCTTTCATCAGTGATAACCTCTGAGCTAATTACACCTTAACCTTTACCAAACATAGCTTTAGAATTACACCATAAGCTCAATCAACAACTCTTTCGGGACTCACCACACCAACAGATCAACAATCGTCTTCTCACCTGCCCCCCACAATGACACCCCAAACATCAATCCAAATATTTAAATACACTGCATTGTCGTCAACATAAACCTCAACATTGCAAACCACCCAAATATCATCATTTAACAAAATCTCTACCTCAGGCTCCACGTCAATATCAGCACAACCATCAACATCAGAAGCCATTACAACCTCACCTGAACCCTCCACTTCACCACAATCTACGTCACTTCCCACCGCCTCTGTAACTATGACAACACAGCCTTCATCAGCCTCCACCTTTGCTTCCTCTACATCAGAAAATCCGACTCCTACATCTGTGTCTGAAACTGCCACAACCCCAGTATCATCAGATGCAACATCATCAGTAACGCCTGAAATAACCTCAACAGCTCCAACATCTATAAGTGGTAGGTCACATCATATGGCCAACGTTTCTTGTTGTTTTTTCCTAGATGTCAGAGCTGTAGCATTTACCAATACATTTGTACAGAAATGAGTAGACACATTTGGTCATTTCAACTGGACCAAACCAGATAGACAGCGTTCACATTACCAAAACAAGCCACAACAAAGTGACAAACCCAGGTCTTGACCAAAGGCTCTAGTGTGAATGTACCTATAACAACATTCTGAGACTTTGATATGTTAAATATACTGTTATTTGATAGTTCTTCTTTGATCCTGTTAAGTAACATCTTAAGCTAACAGTGTATTACAGTTTTTTCTGATCGCTTAAGCACATTTTTTGCACCTATTGGCTGTTTTTGCAAAACTCTACACACAAATAACAAAACCTTTCACCAAATTAGCAAAACATTGTAGATACCTTGCAAAAGCTAACACATCTTGCTTAACTCTGCAAACCTTTGGAAAAAATTGTGTTTTTGTACCAAACAGTTAACACAAACCATCATATTAGTTAGCACACAATGCGGCAACTACACACTAATGGTATCAATGAAAAACACATCTGGCTTTTGGTTTCTCTGTGCACAAAATATTTTCAGTTTGAAGTCATACACAGGTTTTCAACTCAACACACAGGGATTCAAAGTTCAAGTATGGATGTTCATTTACACACATCAATACAAAAACATTTATTTCCAACTGAAAACACATAAAAATATACAGTAATTTTACTGAGAGAAAAGAAAAACAAGAAGTCTACATCTTGTCGTCTCTCTGGGTCCAACCACAACATTTTGTCAACATCAGCTGTAATGTTTTCTAGTCAAAGGCACTGACAAGAAAATATCTCTGGAGGGCAGTATCAAGGCCTGACATGAGGCCTAGTCAATGTCTGTGATGGCGTGCCATCACTAGGGTTGTGTGTATGCTTTGACTACCATACAAACAAACCTGGCTCTGTGGTGTTGTGGTCAAAGTGCATGTTTGATACCCTGGAGGCCTGGGTTCAAATCCAGGTGGGGTGACTTTTTTCCCCTTTACTACAATATCCCTGTATGCCTTTTCCATTGCCTGTAGAAGGGCCATGCATTGATCTGGATGATGGTCATAGACCTTCTAACGCAAGGCAGACAAGGAGAACAACACTATTTTGACTTATAGCTGCACACATAGTTATGCTACCATGTTGTCCGACATTGATTATGGCACGGTGTTCAACAATGGTCCTCGTTATAGTGAGGCTGAAACCTGCCTCATCCACAAGAATCAGCTCATGACCTATGACATCTGCCTTTAGCTCCATCACTCTCTGGAAAAGACAAAACAAATGCAGCACAGCAGTAGAGTATGCATATCCGGATTCAGTACCAATGCTACTATAGCCTTATACCTTATGATGCTTGCTACACTGTAGCGGCTCAGATTAGGCTGAACCCATTGGCCAGCTTCCCTCAGGGTCATTCCACTGTCCACTAAAGTAGCTCTGATGTCATCAAAAATTATATTTCTTACTCTTCTTACTCTTCTTCCTTCCCTTTCCTCTTCCCTACCTTGTACTCCTCTTACTTTGTCACCTCCTCATCCTCTTTCTCTAACCACCTCCTTGTCCTCGTCGTCCTCTCCCTCTTGCTTTTTCACCTCCACATCCTCATGCTCCTCTCTAGCTCTCACTATTCTTTATTCCATTGTACTCCACCTCAAAAGCTTACCTGTGGATTACTGTATTGCTAGTGTTCAGGCTGATTGCAAAGTGAATTATTTATATAAAAGAGTTTTCACATGTGACAGTGTGGCCAGAAACTGGCAAAATAGTTTAAATAATAGCCATGATTGTGTATAGTTTTGCTAAGAGTGTGTTGATTATTTGCAAGTTGTGTGTAAAGCAGTGAGTTGTGTTTACAGTTTTGCAAAAAGAGTGCTGTGCAGTGGAAGTGTGTGTTACAAAATTACAAACAGAGTGCAAAGCAGAGTTTGTGCTATTAGTTTTGCGAACTCGGTGAGGGGTTTTGCTATAAGAATTAGTAGTTTTAGAAATTGTGCTACAACAATCACTATAAGTGTTAAAGCATTCAGAAAAAACTGTAATAATCAAAGTGGGATCTCTGGTTAGTGCAATCAATCTGGATTCTGTAAACAACTTATACGTAACAGTACAGTAGTGCTAAAATTAAATACTTCTAATTTGTCACTTCAAACACTGGTATTCCAGGCTGCTATTGTGTTGTTTATGGGGCTACAGCTTAGCTTTGACGTAACAATATATCTCATTCTTTCTGTGTATATGCAGAAGCACGATAATTAAATGTATTTTTAAGAACTTCCTAATACTAGTGTGGTTTCGGAATACTACAACATTTAAAAACCTTAAATATTATTTTTTTTACAAAAAAAACACAAGACAATAAAAGAGAAACTTTCACCCCATTACTGTCTCAATAACAGCTAATGTATTTATTCAGACTTAAAAGATTCTAAATAGTTTTGATAAAAAACAGTTCAGTGTAAATGGACATATGGCTGTTCCCATTGTTGGGCTATAATGTCCTGCCATGTTACTAACTGTACTATCCATAACTTTGTCAGGAAACACATTCTTCACAACTCACATACTGACTTCCACCCAGGATTTTAAATCGATTTTGTCTTTATCAACAGCCACTATCATGACAGCAAGTATATCTTCAATTCCAACACCATTCCCCAAAACAGAAAATACTGCATCAAAAAGTCCAATCATATCCTCGACACCTCTGCCCACTACATCAGTAGATTCAACACAAATGTCTACATCACAGTCTAGCAGCACAACATCTCTTTCAATGTCAACTTCTGAGCTAAATACAACGCAGCCTTTAACAAATACAGCTTTAGGATCAACATCACAAGGTCAGTCAACAACAACTCCCTCAGGCTTCACCACATTCCCAGACCAAACTTTATCTTCTAACCCCTCCACAGTGACACCAAAAACATCAACCCAAAAACTAGAACCTACTGCATTACTGTCAACATCAATGTCAACATTACAAACCACCCAAACATCATCATTTAACAAAATCTCTGCCTCAGGCTCCACATCAATATCAGCACAACCATCAACGTCAGAAGACATTACAACCTCACCTCAACCCTCCACTTCAGCATCACAGTCTACGTCGCTTTCACTCTCCTCTGTAACTATGACAACACAGCCTTCATCAGCCTCTACCTTTGTTTCCTCTACATCAGCATCTCCAACTCCTACATCTGTGTCTGATCCTGCCACAACCCCTGCATCATCATCACCAGCTGTAACATCAGAATCCGTAACACCAGAAATTACCTCAACAACTCTGACAAGTCAAAGTGGTAAGTCATACCATGTGATGTGTCATAATTTTGTTGTTGTTCATGGAACATGTTTTACATACACATTTTCTGCATACATGAATGCATATATGTTCCACACTTCAGGATAGTATCAGTATTTTAAATATTTACTCTTTTTTCAAATAATCCCAAATTTCGACAGTCATATTCATTAACTTTTCATTTTTTTGTGTGACCTAGTTGTAACTAACATTGATAAAATGTGCCAAATAGGTAGGTTAAATATAGGTTCGCATCCTCTGCTGTTGCCTCAAAGTTTGAGCTACAGAGTTGGAACACAGAAGCTTTCTGAAGTATACTTAATAAATTGAATAAAGAGACAGTTTTAAAATATATATCCACTTTTGATGTGCATTTTCATTAGACAATTACAAATTGTTTATTAGCAAGGAAACATTAAAATATAAAAAATAACCAACGTCTAAGAAACCATATCAAAACCTTTACCCACTAAAAACAAACAATATCATGTCAGTAATTTTTGCAGATCATTACCGCATGTATTTTACTTACCATTAAAATAATTCCTGTCCTCTTTACTGTACTAGAATATTATCTTATTACACTTACTGGAAAATATGTCATAACCACAAAAACTTCACTTCAACCAAAGATTAGGCATCAATTTCATAATTACCACCAAGAAATTCTGACTATTTGTACACATTTGTTTCCAGGGACATTCATGTTCAAAGAATCTGCCCAAACATTACCTACAATAATGTTCTCAACACCACAGCTCACTACATCAGTAGATTTAACACAAGTGTCAACATCAGAATCCAGCACTACATCATTTATGCCATCAATGTCAACTTTTGACCAAAGTACAACTCAGCATTCATCAAACACAGGTTTAGCATCAACATCACAAGCTCAGTCATCAACTCCCTCAGGCTCCACCACTTCCCCAGGTCCACAATCATCTTCCAAACCCTACACAATGTCACCACAATCATCAACCCAAATACTAGAATCTACTGCATTATCATCAACATCAGTCTCAACATTACAAACCACCCAAACATCACTAAACACAATGTCTACTTCGGGCTCCACCTTCACATCAACCACCTCCACCACATTCCCAGATGAACAGTCATCTTCTAATCCCTCCACAATAACACCACAAACATCAACTAAAATAACAGAATCTACGGCATTCTCTTCAATATTACCCTCCACCCAAACATCATCACTAAATACAGTCTCCACCTTAGGCTCCACGTCAGTATCAGCACAACCAGCAATGTCAGAAGCCATTACAACCTCAGCTGAACCCTCCGCTTCAGCATCACAGTCTACGTCACTTCCCCCCTCCTCTGTAACTATGACAAAACAGGCTTCATTAGCCTCTACCTTTGCTTCCTCTACATCAGAAACTTCGAACCTTACACCTGTGTCTCAGACTGCCACAACCCCCGTATCATCATCAGTTGAAATATTATCAGGAACACCTCAAATAATCTCAACAGTGCCAACATCTACAAGTGGTAGGTCTGACATATGGCAAAATGTTTTTAATTAGGGTATTTTGTGGATATCAGGGGTGCAGTTTTTACCAATATATTTGTATAGAAATGAGTAAAGCACTTTGTTGTTTTAACTGTTCCAAACAAGATGGACAGAGTTTACGTTCTTGAAATTAACCACAGCAATGGTGCATGCAAACCAAGCTCTTCACCAAAAACTTGATGTGAATATTCTCCTTACAACTATATGAGATTTTGGTATGCTAAATATCCTGTCTTTTGCCTGTTCTGGTTTCATTTTGTTGATTTACATTGCTTGGCCTAACAGTATATTCACAATTAAAGTGAGACTTCTGGCAGGTGCAACCAATCTGCATTTTTAAACCAAACTCTACTAAACAGAAGTGCTACAAATCAAAATCCCTCAATGTGAAAACTAAAACACTGGTATTGCCAGCTGCCATAATTTTCTTTATGGGGCTCCAGTTTCCTTAGGCTCGTAAAAAAAAGAAGTTAGGTAATTGTTTGTACCATTTAATTAGAGACACTTTAACTATACGTATAAACTATTTAAAGAGTTACATCTTGAAGGTACAAATTGATGTAGTATATTCACTAAAAGAATATCCCATATATACTGCTGTATTTTTCTTTATTATCAACAGATTACTGCAGTTTAGAACTGTTTATGTAATATACTGTTTTATTTCACGTGAACTTAGAAATTTATACTGAATATTCCTCAACAACAGCTAAGAAATTTCTTCAGATTTTACAGATTCTAAATAGTTTTGATAAAAAACAGTTCAGTGTAAATGGACATATGGCTGTTCCCATTGTTGGGCTATAATGTCCTGCCATGTTACTAACTGTACTATCCATAACTTTGTCAGGAAACACATTCTTCACAACTCACATACTGACTTCCACCCAGGATTTTAAATCGATTTTGTCTTTATCAACAGCCACTATCATGACAGCAAGTATATCTTCAATTCCAACACCATTCCCCAAAACAGAAAATACTGCATCAAAAAGTCCAATCATATCCTCGACACCTCTGCCCACTACATCAGTAGATTCAACACAAATGTCTACATCACAGTCTAGCAGCACAACATCTCTTTCAATGTCAACTTCTGAGCTAAATACAACGCAGCCTTTAACAAATACAGCTTTAGGATCAACATCACAAGGTCAGTCAACAACAACTTCCTCAGGCTTCACCACATTCCCAGACCAAACTTTATCTTCTAACCCCTCCACAGTGACACCAAAAACATCAACCCAAAAACTAGAACCTACTGCATTACTGTCAACATCAACCTCAACATTACAAACCACCCAAACATCATCATTTAACAAAATCTCTGCCTCAGGCTCCACATCAATATCAGCACAACCATCAACGTCAGAAGACATTACAACCTCACCTGAACCCTCCACTTCAGCATCACAGTCTACGTCGCTTTCACTCTCCTCTGTAACTATGACAACACAGCCTTCATCAGCCTCTACCTTTGTTTCCTCTACATCAGCATCTCCAACTCCTACATCTGTGTCTGATCCTGCCACAACCCCTGCATCATCATCACCAGCTGTAACATCAGAATCCGTAACACCAGAAATTACCTCAACAACTCTGACAAGTCAAAGTGGTAAGTCATACCATGTGATGTGTCATAATTTTGTTGTTGTTCATGGAACATGTTTTACATACACATTTTCTGCATACATGAATGCATATATGTTCCACACTTCAGGATAGTATCAGTATTTTAAATATTTACTCTTTTTTCAAATAATCCCAAATTTCGACAGTCATATTCATTAACTTTTCATTTTTTTGTGTGACCTAGTTGTAACTAACATTGATAAAATGTGCCAAATAGGTAGGTTAAATATAGGTTCGCATCCTCTGCTGTTGCCTCAAAGTTTGAGCTACAGAGTTGGAACACAGAAGCTTTCTGAAGTATACTTAATAAATGGAATAAAGAGACAGTTTTAAAATATATATCCACTTTTGATGTGCATTTTCATTAGACAATTACAAATTGTTTATTAGCAAGGAAACATTAAAATATAAAAAATAACCAACGTCTAAGAAACCATATCAAAATCTTTCACCCACTAAAAACAAAAAATATCATGTCAGTAATTTTTGCAGATCATTACCGCATGTATTTTACTTACCATTAAAATAATTCCTGTCCTCTTTACTGTACTAGAGTATTATCTTATTACACTTACTGGAAAATATGTCATAACCACAAAAACTTCACTTCAACCAAAGATTAGGCATCAATTTTATAATTACCACGAAGAAATTCTGACTATTTGTACACATTTGTTTCCAGGGACATTCATGTCCAAAGAATCTGCCCAAACATTACCTACAATAATGTTCTCAACACCACAGCTCACTACATCAGTAGATTTAACACAAGTGTCAACATCAGAATCCAGCACTACATCATTTATGCCATCAATATCAACTTTTGACCAAAGTACAACTCAGCATTCATCAAAAACAGCTTTAGCATCAACATCACAAGCTCAGTCATCAACTCCCTCAGGCTCCACCACTTCCCCGGGTCCACAATCATCTTCCAAACCCTACACAATGTCACCACAATCATCAACTAAAATAACAGAATCTACGGCATTCTCTTCAATATTACCCTCCACCCAAACATCATCACTAAATACAGTCTCCACCTTAGGCTCCACGTCAGTATCAGCACAACCAGCAATGTCAGAAGCCATTACAACCTCAGCTGAACCCTCCGCTTCAGCATCACAGTCTACGTCACTTCCCCCCTCCTCTGTAACTATGACAACACAGGCTTCATTAGCCTCTACCTTTGCTTCCTCTACATCAGAAACTTCGAACCTTACACCTGTGTCTCAGACTGCCACAACCCCCGTATCATCATCTCCAACTACAACATCAACATCAGTAACACCAGAAATGACCTCAACAACCCTGACCACTAAAAGTGGTAAGCTACACCATACGTGTGCATTTTGTAGGTGTTAATGACACCTGTGTTATTTATAGATTTTCTGTACACATGAATATAAATGCTTGTGACTTGTATGGAGACATGAGAGTTTAGCATGAGAGTGTAAAGTTCCAAAAGTTTTTTCTCAAATGTTGTTAATTAAAATTTGACTAATACTACCTAAGGTGCCTATGGTTATGTTACTATGTTTATATATAGTTTATATAATATATAAATTTTTCTCACAAAGTAACAAGATATATATGTTTATATGTACACAAGCCTCAACGACCACAACTAAAAAGCCTGTTCCAGTGACAGCTCTAATTCCTGAGCCAAAAATCAAACTGGGATTCAAACTACTGGAGGAGTTCAAGCCACAACTGCAAAACAAGTCGTCACCAGAGTTCCAAACCTTGGCTTTTCGAATTATCCAAACGGTATAGTTATCAATTATACACAGACAATTCCACAGAGTTATATGCATACAATACATAAACATACACTCACTTACACACACACACACACACACACACACACACATGTATGTATGTATGTATGTATGTATGTATGTATGTATGTATGTATGTATAACTTTCAAACTTTGTGTTTGAAATTTGTGTTTTAATATCATTTCTAATGTACACCTCCTAGCATACAGTATGCCAATTGCTAGTAGTCATTGGTTTAAAACACCTAAAACACTTGATAGTTGGCAGATTTACTGTCAAAGTACGCGAATATGCTTTGGTGGACCTCAGTTAGGGAAAGACATACATCCCTCATTAAAGGTTGTCATTCTTTGTCTAAACTGAGTTGGCAAGCTTTTAATCTGGTATCTATGTCACATCTTGGAAAACAGTGAAGTGATCATTTAGTGTGCATGAATAAATAGTATTCATTACCTCCTAATCAGACCTAACATCAAAAACACCTTTTAAGTCAGAATGGCATTTAAGATGGCCAAAACTAAATTTCTGTTTTCATTTTGGAGACTCAACAATGTAGCCTCTATTGGAAAATAATGAGCTAATACATATATGATTTTTAGGTTAGATTTAACAAGAAAACACTTTGTATGCTGACTGATCTTTGAAACATACCCCAAATTGGCTAACAACCTTGTTCAGTGAGATTTTAGTCCATTTTGGCGGCGAGGTGGACTGAGGGGTCTCCTATACTGTGAGCCCGGGCCCAGGCCCAGGGAGCCCAAGGGCATGTACAGGCTAACCTCACAGGTTGGTTGGAGTTGGGTCCAATATTCCTGAGTCAGCACACTGATTGTACAAAAAGACCTTACAAAGATATGATATAGCGTGATGTGTGTGATAAGCAGCTAATAGCAACCTTAGAAGGAGGGGTTGTGCCCAGGGACACTGCCCATCTATATAGGCCAGTCAATCATCAAATTTAAGTTAAAGCCTGTATTGTTGAATAGAATCAATTAAGTTATGTCACCTAACCCACCACTAGCAAGCAGCTGAAATATGTCTGCTTCACTATGAATGTGAATCCTTATGACAAGAAACAATGGTTGTGTTCTTTATGAGTTAGCTTGGCCACAACAGAAGTAGTTGAGTTCCAACTTCTGCTTTTTTCTTCCGTTAATGTCTCCCATGTCATTTATGTTGTGAAATATTCAAAACTCTAGTTTATGAATTGAGTCTACATTCTGATTGGTTGCTGGTCATTCAGACTCACAACACTGATTTGCATAAAGTTTAGCTGTGTTGAGATTTTTTACGCTCTGGTTGCCCAACCACAGACGCTTACAGTTTTTGTTGCTCTAATCACTTTTGTCCCTTTTGTCAATAGAATCTTAAATACCTCTGTTGCTCTTACTGCTTTAATAACTCTTGGTGTGAGCATACAGTAAGTGCGAAGATACTTGGGTGACCACACATTCTATTTTTCCCAGATTTGTCCTCTCTTGTTTGGATTTTTTTTATTTTGAAGTCATGTTTACATGTGATATATGGAAGTGCTGGTGGTCACTTAACCAGTAAGGGTTCTATGTTTATGAGAGTAGAAAATTACCTGAACCCATGTGTTAAATGACACAATCTGCTCTGTCTTCATTGTGACATTTTAGTAGCACTGACAGCCTACTTTTAAAATATGCTGTGTTTGTATACATGTAACAATATTAAACCCGTGTATCTTTTTCAAATTGTAGCTGGATAAATTCTTTACTAAGAAGTATGGATCCAGATTCAATCGCACAGAAGTCACAGGCTTCAGGTAGTTACAACTTGTCAGATAAGAAAACAAATGATTTTTAGCAATATTAATTATTTTCTTAATTATTGCCATTTTTCTTTCAGCCAAGGATCGATCATTGTGGAATCGGTGGTGATTTTTAATGAAAACTCCGTTCCCGAGGCTGAGAATGTGACTACAACTCTGAGAGAGGCTGTTGTTGCAAACAGCTCAGATTTAGTTGAACTTATCTTCAATGCTACCACTATAACATCTGAACGTAAGATCATTTGGGTTGGATTTGTTTTCTCTGGAATGCCTCATAGTACCTCAGTTACTTAAAGTAATTGTGTAAGATTATTTTTCAGCAACACATTAAATTATTTTAAGGCCTTAGAAGGTTTCATTTTTGCCAAACTCTTTTTTTTATCAAGTCTGTTTTTCTGTCTTTTTTTTTTTAAACATAATTTCCATATACAGTATTAGGTCATATGTACAGTTACAGTTTCAATTCAGTTCCAATCATTTTCACCAATACCATGGATACTTTTTCAAAACTCTTAACACTTTTGCACCACCCATAGACTCTGGGAGTCGCACAGTGTTCTCTTTTACCACAATTGCATTCGATCACCACTTCCATCAAAATTCATTAGTACTTCTCTCAGTTAATGTTCATGACCAACAAAATTATGTACAACTACAGCTTATTTTGCAGACATTTCGATAGTCTTGTTATTGGTTAACTTTAGGGTGAAAACCTAAAACCTGTTATAGTAACGACAGTAAAAGTAGTTTTGGGTGAAGGGTGAAGAGTTTTCGTAGCTGTAGTGCATTTTGCAGCAAATGTTAACTCATGTACTCAGATGCATGTTGGTACAGCACACTGTGTTAAGTTTTGAAAAAGTGGACATTGCATTGAGACAAATGTGAAAATAATTGGCTGTAAAAAATTATAACATGGTCAAATAATGTCCTCAAGGCATTGCCTACTGCTTTTGAACACATTTTCAACAATCAGGTTAATCTGGGTTGTTTGACTTGCCCTTGAAAGCAACCCTGATTAGCGTGTGGAAACTGATTTGGGTAGTGAGGAATCTTAAGAGAGAATGCATGTATGTGCAAGTTAGTGCACTACTTCAAAAGCATGAGTAAAGACATTTTTGGGAATAAAATTACATGCAGTGAATAGAAGTCAGTCACCATGTTATGTCTTACAATGACTAAAAAAGGACTAAAAATGGGTCAAGTAGCCTATCCTTGACCCTGACCCTGAATATTGGTATGCAAGGGGTACAGGTTTAAGAGGAAAAAAGTATATATGTCATAAATTTTCTTGAAATGTCAAATTCTATGTGAATATGGGTTTAACTATCTGTTTAACAAGTTGCATTCCACAATTTAGTACGTTTTGTGCATCCTGGAAATAATAACATTCTATTAAAATTATCCAATTCATTTTTGTAGAAGTCTTTAGGTCAGTACTTGTCACAACAACCACAGCTTCAACTGCAACATCAGAACTCGGCGCAACAGCTGCAACAACTCTTGGCATATCAACCAGTGCTGGTAAATATTTTTTCTTTTGTCAAATTCATACAATTTAATATTGTGCTTTTACTACCAATTGTCAATTTAATTGCCTGTAGCCAGAAAAAATCTTCCAGCGATTTTATTTTGCAGTGATAGTTTTTTTTTTACATGTACTTGTATTCTCTTTCTCTCTCACATAATAAGATGTGTATAAATGCTTTTAACATATTTTGGGAACTCTGCTACTTAATCTTTTGCAAACTTACCGACTGTAGCCCAATGAATAGCACATTGGACTTTTAGATAAGACCTACAGAAAGGATTTAATGGTTGTGGGTTTGAGTCCTACCAAAAAACAGGGTGAGCAATAAACACAGCACACATATTAAATGCTAGCATCTTGGATTATAAAAATGACATTTATTACCAAATATATTTATTATATAACTTTTATACAGAAGTTTAATATATTGCAATTTAAATATAATATGTAATAACACAATATTATTACATAATAAGATTTTACTATTATCACATAAGCACATGTAAATTATTTTTCAGGATATCTATTTTTTAGTAGTTATGACCAGTGGTTAAGGTGGGATTTGGCAGGTGGGGGAACTCTGAAGAAAAAAAAAGACTCACCATGTAACGACATATTGAGTATTGTGTATTCTTTTTTGAAAACAATAGTGTCACTGTCATTCTTAGTATCACACACTACTTATTTGCTTAACATTTGATGGTTTGATTTTGGTCCATCTACACTGCCCTTGGCTGCTTTCATTCCCCTCACCATGGTGAAAATATGGAATTTGGAAAGTGGTACAATATTTACATTTCAGAATTTTGGAATTATTGCAACTGTAACTGCAACTCCTAACTGCAAAAGGTAAAGGCACTGTAAAGGCAACAACTTTATCTACATGTGTCAAGCTCTGACATCAACTCACACGGGAGATATGAGGAACAGCACTAAAAATTAGGCTATTCAGGCTACATTTTGATTTGATAAACAATGCATTGCATTGCATGAAGAGAGAGTAGGAGATCTGGGTTCAAATTTGACTGTACACACGATTTTTTTTTAAAAACAGCATTGCGCAATCATTGAATGAATTTCATTTTTCTGAGGTGCCGGAATGCAGTTCCAGAGTATTCTGGCCCACTTTAACCCCTGCTGATGACACATACAACATGTGCCTTTAACAACATTGTGAGAATTTTAGATGCCTAAAATGTTGTCTTTTGACAGTTCTACTAAAAAAAGTTTCTGAACCAAATTAAACATAATAGTAGTGTTAAAAATGAAAATATCCAACATAAAGCCTTAAACATCGGTATTGCCAGCTGCTGATATACTTAATCTATGGCAGTTTTGGGAATTGTACCATCACCTTAACACAGACTTGCATAACTGTCTGGCATAACAACAATGGCATAATGGCAGAACATTAAGAAGGCTGTGGGAAATTGGGTCCAGTTCAGTATAAATGAACATGGCTATTGTCATTATTAATCTATAATGCAATATTACTAACTGTAAAACGTTGTCAGGAAACAAATTGTGCACAACCCAACTACTGACTCAAAATTTCACTGCATTACCATCCAGCATTTTACTTGCCAGTCTATCTTTGATTCCAACATGATACCCCACAACAGAATATACCCTAAGTCCAGGGATATCCTCAACACCGCAGCTCACTACATCAGTACATTTAACAGAAATGTCTACATCAAAATTTAGCAATAACAATATCTATTTTATTAGTGTCAACTTCTGCACTAATCACACACATATTTAACATCAACACCACAAGCTCAGTCAATAACTCTCTCAGGCTCTACCATAAGCCCAGATGAAAAATCATCTTCCAGCCACACCGCAATGACATAATTTATATGAACACTAATGCTAAAATCAGCCACATTATCTTTAATATCACTCTTAGTATTATCAGCCATCCAGATATCATCACTAAAGACAGTCTCTACCTTAGGCTCCACCTCATCATCAGAAGCCATTACATTTAACAAAATCTCTGCCTCAGGCACCACGTCAATATCAGCACAACCATCAGAAGCCATTACAACCTCACCTCAACCGTCCACTTCAGCATCACAGTCTACATCGCTTTCCCCCTCCCCTGCAACTATGGCAACACAGGCTTCATTAGCCTCTACCTTTGCTTCCTCTATATCAGAAACTTCGAACCTTACACCTGTGTCACAGACTGCCACAACTCCAGTGTCATCATCAGTTGTAACATTATCAGGAACGCCTCAAATAACCTCAACAGTGCCAACATCTACAAGTGGTAGGTCTGACATATGGCAAAATCTTTTTCATTTGGCTATTTTCTGGATATCAGGGGTGCAGCTTTTAACAATACATTTGTACAGAAATGAGTAAACGCACTTTGTTATTTTAACTGTTCCAAACAAGATAGACAGCGCTTACATTCTTGAAATTAACCACAAATATTCTGTCTTTTGCCTGTTCTGACTCCATTCTGTTGAGTTACATTTCTTAGTCTAACAATATATTCACATTTAAGGTGGGACCTCTGGCAGGTGCAACCAATCTGCATTTTTAAACTAAACTATACTACACATTAGTACTAAAACAATCTTTCAACATAACAAATAAAACACTGGTATTGCCAGCTGCCATAATTTATGGTGCTAATTTATTTGCCATAGTTTATGGTGCTCCAGTTAGAGAAATACTTTAACTATATACTTGTAAACTATTTAGACAGTTATATTTTGAAGGTGCAAATTGATGTAGTATATTCACTAAATAAATGTGTATTGTTCTTTCATAGATCAACAGATTACTGTAGTTTATAACTGAATATGTAATATACTGTTTTATTTCATGTGAACTTAAACATTTCCACTGAATATTCCTTAACAACAGCTAAGAAATTTCTTCAGATTTTAAAGATTCTAAATATCAGTTCAGTGTAATTGAATATTTGGCTGTTCCCACTGTTGAGATATAATTTCCTGCCATGTTACTAACTGAACAACCCATAACTTTGTCAGGAAACACATTCTTCACAACTCAAATACTGACTTCCACCCAAGATTTTACATCAGTTTTGTCTGCATCACCAGCGAGTATATCTTCAATTCCAACACCATTTCCCAAAACAGAAAATACTGCATCAAAAAGTCTAGTCATATCCTCGACACCTCTGCCCACTACATCAGTAGATTCAACACAAATGTCTACACAATCTAGCAGCACAACATCTCTTTCAATGTCGACTTTTGAGCTAAATACAACTCAGCCTTTAACAAATACAGCTTTAGGATCAACATCACAAGGTCAGTCAACAACAACTCCCTCAGGCTTCACCACATTCCCAGACCAAACTTTATCTTCTAACCCCTCCACAGTGGCACCAAAAACATCAACCCAAAAACTAGAACCTACTGCATTACTGTCAACATCAATCTCAACATTACAAACCACCCAAATATCATCATTTAACAAAATCTCTACCTCAGGCTCCACGTCAATATCAGCACAACCATCAATGTCAGAAGCCATTACAACCTCACCTGAACCCTCCGCTTCAGCATCACAGTCTACGTCACTTCCCCCCTCCTCTGTAACTATGACAACACAGCATTCATCAGCCTCCACCTTTGCTTCCTCTACATCAGAAAATCCGACTCCTATATCTATGTCTGAAACTGCCACAACCCCAGTATCATCAGATGCAACATCATCTGTAACGCCTGAAATAACCTCAACAGCTCCAACATCTATAAGTGGTAGGTCACATCATATGGCATTTTTTTTTGTTTGTTTTTTCTGGATGTCAGGGCTGTAACTTTTACAATACATTTGTACAGAAATGAGTAGACACACTTGGTCATTTAAACTGCAGGAGTACAGATAGACAGCGTTCACATTGCCCAACAAGCCACAACAAATGTCCTAACAAACCAAGCTCTTCACCAAAATATCTTGTGTGTGAATGTGCCCTTGACAACTTTATGAGAATTTCATATGCTCCGTATCCTGTCTTTTGCCAGTTTTTCTTTAATGGTGTTAATTAGTATCTAACCCTAACAGCATATCCATAGACAAAGTTGGATCTCTGGTTAGTGAAATTAATGTGCATTTTTAAAGCCCTTCATATCAACACAGTAGTGTTAAAATGAAAAACTCCCAACTTGTCACCAGCCACCATTTTAACAGCCAGCGTATCTTCAATTCCAACACCACTCCCCACCAAATAATCTACCCCATCAAAAAGTCCAATGATATTCTCAATACCATAGTCCACTACACTAGTTAGTTCAACACAAATATCTACATCACAATCTAGCACCATGTCTCTTTCATCAGTGATAACCTCTGAGCTAAGTACACCTTAGCCTTTACCAAACATTGCTTTAGCATTACACCATAAGCTCAATCAACAACTCTTTCGGGACTCACCACACCAACAGATCAACAATCGTCTTCTCACCTGCCCCCACAATGACACCCCAAACATCAATCCAAATATTTAAATCCACTGCATTGTCGTCAACATAAACCTCAACATTGCAAACCACCCTAGTATCATCATTTAACAAAATCTCTACCTCAGGCTCCACGTCAATATCAGCACAACCATCAACGTCAGAAGCCATTACAACCTCACCTGAACACTCCACTTCACCACAATCTACGTCACTTCCCACCGCCTCTGTAACTATGACAACACAGGCTTTATCAACCTCCACTTTTGCTTCCTCTACATCAGAAAATCCGACTCCTATATCTATGTCTGAAACTGCCAAAACCCCAGTATTATCAGATGCAACATCATCAGTAACGCCTGAAATAACCTCAACAGCTCCAACATCTATAAGTGGTAGGTCACATCATATGGCAATTTTTTTGTTGTTTTTTCTGGATGTCAGGTCTGTAGCTTTTACAATACATTTGTACAGAAATGAGTAGACACACTTGGTCATTTCAACTGTAGCAGTACAAATAGACAGCGTTCACATTGCCCAATACGCCACAACAAATGTCCTAACAAACCAAGCTCTTCACCAAAATATCTTGTGTGAATGTGCCATTGACAACTTTATGAGAATTTCATATGCTCAGTATCCTGTCTTTTGCTAGTTTTTCTTTAATGGTGTTAATTAGTATCTAACCCTAACAGCATATCCATAGACAAAGTTGGATCTCTGGGGTGCCTTTCTCGAACAGCTAGCTAAGTTAGCAGTGTACTACCATTGTACAATGGAAGTATCTACAATGGTAGTGGCGAGATCCTTCCGTTTCTCGAAGCTCTCGTACTTCGGTAGAACTATCATTGTAGGTACTTCCATTGTAGATACTTCCATTGTGGGTACTTCCATTGTGGCCACTATTGTTGTTCCTACTTCGGTGTGTGAAGCATGGAAACAACGGAGGAAAAGCAGGGGACAGCTGTTTTGATTGGATGGCGAACTCTTTGTTGACACGCCATGCCACTGCTATTTCCTTTTCATACATGTCTTTGTCTTTGTTAAAATCATACGATAGGGGTAATAATAACTGGTTACAGCATGGTAGACGTCTGGTAAAACTAACTCAAGTGCCAAAACTTGGCCCAATGTCTACAGTGACACGTGTCGTGAAGGAAATTTTATTCTTACAAATCCGTAGGTTTCAATAGCATCTTGACATCATTCGTCAGTGGTATTGATACTCCACCATACAACATCGCTGTCTGTGCCAATAGCTCAATGAGAAAGTTGCGTGGCTTGAGTGCTGTTGTTCCCTTTAGCTCCCGGGTTCAAATCTCAGTACACGCCTGGTAACACATAGCCTTCATGTTTTACTATAGCATTGCTCCTCAATACATGTACTCTTTCAAATCAATAACCCAGACAAACTTCAGAGAAGAGCATAAATCCACACAAACATGACTGTGAAACGCTAGGCCACACAAACAGATAAGTCATACAATTCGTCTACACTCAGTCTTAAACCAACGTCTATGTTGGAAAACTCATGTTGCTTGCGACTGCATTACTAGTTGCGCCACTGACAATCACACGTGGGTTTCTGTTTACCAAATACATATGCTGTCAATAATGGGGAAAGCTTCAATTGAAGGCCAACTTCTAATGCAAATATCTCATAATCCCACGTTCCAAACTCAGCGAAACTCAATCGGTTTGTAGAGGCGCCTATAATACTACTGTTCAACCCATTAAATCATTAAGTCTTGTCATACGGTTTTAACAACAAAAATGACATAACATGAATTGGCCATTTAAAAGTTCTATGAGCTGTATTATAGTGTCCTCTACATATCGATTGAATTTCACTGCATTTGTACTGCAGGATTACGAGATATTTAAACTTTACAGTCGAAAATCTACTGCATGTTTTGCCGTGGGTGGGATCAACCTTCAAAACAACGCTTGTACAATGGCTCGCGAGCTGTTGTAGGTACTACACAACTTTACTTCGGAGTTTTGGAAGTATCTCTGCTACGAAGGTTTCGAGAAACGCGTAGTAGGTCCATCACTACCGAAGTCCCCACAACAGAAGTACGTACTTCCGAAGTTCCTCACTACCGAAGTAAGTACAACCATAGTAGGCTTCGAGAAACGCGTAGTAGCCTCTGAGGCGGTACTTCGGAAGTATCAACAATGGTAGTGGCTAACAAGTTAGCAATTTTGCGTTCGAGAAACGCACCCCTGGTTAGTGAAATTAATGTGCATTTTTTAAAGCCCTTCATAACAACACAGTAGTGTTAAAATGAAAAACTCCCAACTTGTCCCCAGCCACCATTTTAACAGCCAGTGTATCTTCAATTCCAACACCACCTCCACAAAATAATCTACCCCATCAAAAAGTCCAATGATATTCTCAATACCATAGTCCACTACACTAGTTAGTTCAACACAAATATCTACATCACAATCTAGCACCATGTCTCTTTCATCAGTGATAACCTCTGAGCTAATTACACCTTAACCTTTACCAAACATAGCTTTAGAATTACACCATAAGCTCAATCAACAACTCTTTCGGGACTCACCACACCAACAGATCAACAATCGTCTTCTCACCTGCCCCCCACAATGACACCCCAAACATCAATCCAAATATTTAAATACACTGCATTGTCGTCAACATAAACCTCAACATTGCAAACCACCCAAATATCATCATTTAACAAAATCTCTACCTCAGGCTCCACGTCAATATCAGCACAACCATCAACATCAGAAGCCATTACAACCTCACCTGAACCCTCCACTTCACCACAATCTACGTCACTTCCCACCGCCTCTGTAACTATGACAACACAGCCTTCATCAGCCTCCACCTTTGCTTCCTCTACATCAGAAAATCCGACTCCTACATCTGTGTCTGAAACTGCCACAACCCCAGTATCATCAGATGCAACATCATCAGTAACGCCTGAAATAACCTCAACAGCTCCAACATCTATAAGTGGTAGGTCACATCATATGGCCAACGTTTCTTGTTGTTTTTTCCTAGATGTCAGAGCTGTAGCATTTACCAATACATTTGTACAGAAATGAGTAGACACATTTGGTCATTTCAACTGGACCAAACCAGATAGACAGCGTTCACATTACCAAAACAAGCCACAACAAAGTGACAAACCCAGGTCTTGACCAAAGGCTCTAGTGTGAATGTACCTATAACAACATTCTGAGACTTTGATATGTTAAATATACTGTTATTTGATAGTTCTTCTTTGATCCTGTTAAGTAACATCTTAAGCTAACAGTGTATTACAGTTTTTTCTGATCGCTTAAGCACATTTTTTGCACCTATTGGCTGTTTTTGCAAAACTCTACACACAAATAACAAAACCTTTCACCAAATTAGCAAAACATTGTAGATACCTTGCAAAAGCTAACACATCTTGCTTAACTCTGCAAACCTTTGGAAAAAATTGTGTTTTTGTACCAAACAGTTAACACAAACCATCATATTAGTTAGCACACAATGCGGCAACTACACACTAATGGTATCAATGAAAAACACATCTGGCTTTTGGTTTCTCTGTGCACAAAATATTTTCAGTTTGAAGTCATACACAGGTTTTCAACTCAACACACAGGGATTCAAAGTTCAAGTATGGATGTTCATTTACACACATCAATACAAAAACATTTATTTCCAACTGAAAACACATAAAAATATACAGTAATTTTACTGAGAGAAAAGAAAAACAAGAAGTCTACATCTTGTCGTCTCTCTGGGTCCAACCACAACATTTTGTCAACATCAGCTGTAATGTTTTCTAGTCAAAGGCACTGACAAGAAAATATCTCTGGAGGGCAGTATCAAGGCCTGACATGAGGCCTAGTCAATGTCTGTGATGGCGTGCCATCACTAGGGTTGTGTGTATGCTTTGACTACCATACAAACAAACCTGGCTCTGTGGTGTTGTGGTCAAAGTGCATGTTTGATACCCTGGAGGCCTGGGTTCAAATCCAGGTGGGGTGACTTTTTTCCCCTTTACTACAATATCCCTGTATGCCTTTTCCATTGCCTGTAGAAGGGCCATGCATTGATCTGGATGATGGTCATAGACCTTCTAACGCAAGGCAGACAAGGAGAACAACACTATTTTGACTTATAGCTGCACACATAGTTATGCTACCATGTTGTCCGACATTGATTATGGCACGGTGTTCAACAATGGTCCTCGTTATAGTGAGGCTGAAACCTGCCTCATCCACAAGAATCAGCTCATGACCTATGACATCTGCCTTTAGCTCCATCACTCTCTGGAAAAGACAAAACAAATGCAGCACAGCAGTAGAGTATGCATATCCGGATTCAGTACCAATGCTACTATAGCCTTATACCTTATGATGCTTGCTACACTGTAGCGGCTCAGATTAGGCTGAACCCATTGGCCAGCTTCCCTCAGGGTCATTCCACTGTCCACTAAAGTAGCTCTGATGTCATCAAAAATTATATTTCTTACTCTTCTTACTCTTCTTCCTTCCCTTTCCTCTTCCCTACCTTGTACTCCTCTTACTTTGTCACCTCCTCATCCTCTTTCTCTAACCACCTCCTTGTCCTCGTCGTCCTCTCCCTCTTGCTTTTTCACCTCCACATCCTCATGCTCCTCTCTAGCTCTCACTATTCTTTATTCCATTGTACTCCACCTCAAAAGCTTACCTGTGGATTACTGTATTGCTAGTGTTCAGGCTGATTGCAAAGTGAATTATTTATATAAAAGAGTTTTCACATGTGACAGTGTGGCCAGAAACTGGCAAAATAGTTTAAATAATAGCCATGATTGTGTATAGTTTTGCTAAGAGTGTGTTGATTATTTGCAAGTTGTGTGTAAAGCAGTGAGTTGTGTTTACAGTTTTGCAAAAAGAGTGCTGTGCAGTGGAAGTGTGTGTTACAAAATTACAAACAGAGTGCAAAGCAGAGTTTGTGCTATTAGTTTTGCGAACTCGGTGAGGGGTTTTGCTATAAGAATTAGTAGTTTTAGAAATTGTGCTACAACAATCACTATAAGTGTTAAAGCATTCAGAAAAAACTGTAATAATCAAAGTGGGATCTCTGGTTAGTGCAATCAATCTGGATTCTGTAAACAACTTATACGTAACAGTACAGTAGTGCTAAAATTAAATACTTCTAATTTGTCACTTCAAACACTGGTATTCCAGGCTGCTATTGTGTTGTTTATGGGGCTACAGCTTAGCTTTGACGTAACAATATATCTCATTCTTTCTGTGTATATGCAGAAGCACGATAATTAAATGTATTTTTAAGAACTTCCTAATACTAGTGTGGTTTCGGAATACTACAACATTTAAAAACCTTAAATATTATTTTTTTTACAAAAAAAACACAAGACAATAAAAGAGAAACTTTCACCCCATTACTGTCTCAATAACAGCTAATGTATTTATTCAGACTTAAAAGATTCTAAATAGTTTTGAGAAAAAACTGTTCAGTGTAAATGGACATATGGCTGTTCCCATTGTTGGGCTATAATGTCCTGCCATGTTACTAACTGTACTATCCATAACTTTGTCAGGAAACACATTCTTCACAACTCACATACTGACTTCCACCCAGGATTTTAAATCGATTTTGTCTTTATCAACAGCCACTATCATGACAGCAAGTATATCTTCAATTCCAACACCATTCCCCAAAACAGAAAATACTGCATCAAAAAGTCCAGTCATATACTCAACACCTCTGCCCACTACATCAGTAGATTCAACACAAATGTCTACATCACAATCTAGCAGCACAACATCTCTTTCAATGTCAACTTCTGAGCTAAATACAACGCAGCCTTTAACAAATACAGCTTTAGGATCAACATCACAAGGTCAGTCAACAACAACTCCCTCAGGCTTCACCACATTCCCAGACCAAACTTTATCTTCTAACCCCTCATCAGTGACACCAAAAACATCAACCCAAAAACTAGAACCTACCGCATTACTGTCAACATCAACCTCAACATTACAAACCACCCAAACATCATCATTTAACAAAATCTCTACCTCAGGCTCCACGTCAATATCAGCACAACCATCAACGTCAGAAGCCATTACAACCTCACCTCAACCCTCCACTTCAGCATCGCAGTCTACGTCGCTTTCACTCTCCTCTGTAACTATGACAACACAGCCTTCATCAGCCTCTACCTTTGTTTCCTCTACATCAGCATCTCCAACTCCTACATCTGTGTCTGAAACTGCCACAACCCCTGCATCATCATCACCAGCTGTAACATCAGAATCAGTAACACCAGAAATTACCTCAACAACTCTGACAAGTCAAAGTGGTAAGTCATACCATGTGATGTGTCATAATTTTGTTGTTGTTCATGGAACATGTTTTACATACACATTTTCTGCATACACGAATGCATATATGTTCCACACTTCAGGATAGTATCAGTATTTTAAATATTTACTCTTTTTTCAAATAATCCCAAATTTCGACAGTCATATTCATTAACTTTTCATTTTTTTGTGTGACCTAGTTGTAACTAACATTGATAAAATGTGCCAAATAGGTAGGTTAAATATAGGTTCGCATCCTCTGCTGTTGCCTCAAAGTTTGAGCTACAGAGTTGGAACACAGAAGCTTTCTGAAGTATACTTAATAATAAAGAGACAGTTTTAAAATATATATCCACTTTTGATGTGCATTTTCATTAGACAATTACAAATTGTTTATTAGTAAGGAAACATTAAAATATAAAAAATAACCAACGTCTAAGAAACCATATCAAAATCTTTCACCCACTAAAAACAAAAAATATCATGTCAGTAATTTTTGCAGATTATTACCGCATGTATTTTACTTACCATTAAAATAATTCCTGTCCTCTTTACTGTACTAGAATATTATCTTATTACACTTACTGGAAAATATGTCATAACCACAAAAACCTCACTTCAACCAAAGATAAGGCATCAATTTTATAATTACCACGAAGAAATTCTGACTATTTGTACACATTTGTTTCCAGGGACATTCATGTCCAAAGAATCTGCCCAAACATTACCTACAATAATGTTCTCAACACCACAGCTCACTACATCAGTAGATTTAACACAAGTGTCAACATCAGAATCCAGCACTACATCATTTATGCCATCAATATCAACTTTTGACCAAAGTACAACTCAGCATTCATCAAAAACAGCTTTAGCATCAACATCACAAGCTCAGTCATCAACTCCCTCAGGCTCCACCACTTCTCCGGGTCCACAATCATCTTCCAAACCCTACACAATGTCACCACAATCATCAACCCAAATACTAGAATCTACTGCATTATCATCAACATCAGTCTCAACATTACAAACCACCCAAACATCACTAAACACAATGTCTACTTCGGGCTCCACCTTCACATCAACCACCTCCACCACATTCCCAGATGAACACTCATCTTCTAATCCCTCCACAATAACACCACAAACATCAACTAAAATAACAGAATCTACGGCATTCTCTTCAATATTACCCTCCACCCAAACATCATCACTAAATACAGTCTCCACCTTAGGCTCCACGTCAGTATCAGCACAACCAGCAATGTCAGAAGCCATTACAACCTCAGCTGAACCCTCCGCTTCAGCATCACAGTCTACGTCACTTCCCCCCTCCTCTGTAACTCTGACAACACAGGCTTCATTAGCCTCTACCTTTGCTTCCTCTACATCAGAAACTTCGAACCTTACACCTGTGTCTCAGACTGCCACAACCCCCGTATCATCATCTCCAACTACAACATCAACATCAGTAACACCAGAAATGACCTCAACAACCCTGACCACTAAAAGTGGTAAGCTACACCATACGTGTGCATTTTGTAGGTGTTAATGGCACCTGTGTTATTTATAGATTTTCTGTACACATGAATATAAATGCTTGTGACTTGTATGGAGACATGAGAGTTTAGCATGAGAGTGTAAAGTTCCAAAAGTTTTTTCTCAAATGTTGTTAATTGAAATTTGACTAATACTACTAAGGTGCCTATGGTTATGTTACTATGTTTATATATAGTTTATATAATACATACAATTTTCTCACAAAGTAACAAGATATATATGTTTATATGTACACAAGCCTCAACGACCACAACTAAAAAGCCTGTTCCAGTGACAGCTCTAATTCCTGAGCCAAAAATCAAACTGGGATTCAAACTACTGGAGGAGTTCAAGCCACAAATGCAAAACAAGTCGTCACCAGAGTTCCAAACCTTGGCTTTTCGAATTATCCAAACGGTATAGTTATCAATTATATTATATAATTATATGAACAATTCCACAGAGTTATATGCATACAATACATAAACATACACTCACTTACACACACACACACACACACACACACACACACACACACACACACACATGTATGTATGTATGTATGTATGTATGTATGTATGTATGTATGTATAACTTTCAAACTTTGTGTTTGAAATTTGTGTTTTAATATCATTTCTAATGTACACCTCCTAGCATACAGTATGCCAATTGCTAGTAGTCATTGGTTTAAAACACCTAAAACACTTGATAGTTGGCAGATTTACTGTCAAAGTACGCGAATATGCTTTGGTGGACCTCAGTTAGGGAAAGACATACATCCCTCATTAAAGGTTGTCATTCTTTGTCTAAACTGAGTTGGCAAGCTTTTAATCTGGTATCTATGTCACATCTTGGAAAACAGTGAAGTGATCATTTAGTGTGCATGAATAAATAGTATTCATTACCTCCTAATCAGACCTAACATCAAAAACACCTTTTAAGTCAGAATGGCATTTAAGATGGCCAAAACTAAATTTCTGTTTTCATTTTGGAGACTCAACAATGTAGCCTCTATTGGAAAATAATGAGCTAATACATATATGATTTTTAGGTTAGATTTAACAAGAAAACACTTTGTATGCTGACTGATCTTTGAAACATACCCCAAATTGGCTAACAACCTTGTTCAGTGAGATTTTAGTCCATTTTGGCGGCGAGGTGGACTGAGGGGTCTCCTATGGAGTGCGAAAGTGACGTCACTTCCACCAGACTCCATGGGTCCTCGGAAGTAAAAAAAAATGAATGGGTTTCAATGACGGCAAAGTCGCTATTTTTTGGTCCCGCATGAATTCGTCCATGAATGTAACATATGTTGTTTGTTAGTTTTAAATATATTTTTTCATACAAGAAAAAACATGATTCACCGCGAATACATTTTATTGTGGTATGTTTTGTGGGAGGCCGATTTTAGGACTACAGCTCGACGCGAATGAATTACGTCAAGTTAATGTTAGCTTAGTATACACGCCCACTGTTAACCGATAGCTGAATAGCTGGTATATTTCATAAATTACCTCAAAACATATCTTACCTGATCAGTTTCAGCCAGCGAGTCTTGGTCCTTATATCCGCAGGGAAATGGTAGAAGGAACAGCCATTCCTACTGGAATGAGCACACTTAGGCACAAAACAGCGGCATTTTGAATGTTAACGGGTACTGGGTAGACGAGTGGTGTGACGTCAACAACGCGACGTAGTCCTTTTCACTTTTGCTTGTCTTACAGCTTTAATCTGAACAACATAACAACAAATGGTAAAACAGTTAGCGTGAAAAAACACCATTTTTATCCGCAAACAACATATTTCATATCAGGGATAAACAACGACTTGGACCAGAAGATAGCTATTTCGGGCTCATTGAAACCCATTCATTTTTTGGGACTTCCGAGGACCCATGTAGCGGAAGTAAACCGGAAGTCACTTTCGCACTCTATACTGTGAGCCTGGGCCCAGGCCCAGGGAGCCCAAGGGCATGTACAGGCTAACCTCACAGGTTGGTTGGAGTTGGGTCCAATATTCCTGAGTCAGCACACTGATTGTACAAAAAGACCTTACAAAGATATGATATAGCGTGATGTGTGTGATAAGCAGCTAATAGCAACCTTAGAAGGAGGGGTTGTGCCCAGGGACACTGCCCATCTATATAGGCCAGTCAATCATCAAATTTAAGTTAAAGCCTGTATTGTTGAATAGAATCAATTAAGTTATGTCACCTAACCCACCACTAGCAAGCAGCTGAAATATGTCTGCTTCACTATGAATGTGAATCCTTATGACAAGAAACAATGGTTGTGTTCTTTATGAGTTAGCTTGGCCACAACAGAAGTAGTTGAGTTCCAACTTCTGCTTTTTTCTTCCGTTAATGTCTCCCATGTCATTTATGTTGTGAAATATTCAAAAATCTAGTTTATGAATTGAGTCTACATTCTGATTGGTTGCTGGTCATTCAGACTCACAACACTGATTTGCATAAAGTTTAGCTGTGTTGAGATTTTTTACGCTCTGGTTGCCCAACCACAGACGCTTACAGTTTTTGTTGCTCTAATCACTTTTGTCCCTTTTGTCAATAGAATCTTAAATACCTCTGTTGCTCTTACTGCTTTAATAACTCTTGGTGTGAGCATACAGTAAGTGCGAAGATACTTGGGTGACCACACATTCTATTTTTCCCAGATTTGTCCTCTCTTGTTTGGATTTTTTTTATTTTGAAGTCATGTTTACATGTGATATATGGAAGTGCTGGTGGTCACTTAACCAGTAAGGGTTCTATGTTTATGAGAGTAGAAAATTACCTGAACCCATGTGTTAAATGACACAATCTGCTCTGTCTTCATTGTGACATTTTAGTAGCACTGACAGCCTACTTTTAAAATATGCTGTGTTTGTATACATGTAACAACATTAAACCTGTGTATCTTTTTCAAATTGTAGCTGGATAATTTTTTTACTAAGAAGTATGGATCCAGATTCAACCGCACAGAAGTCATAGGCTTCAGGTAGTTACAACTTGTCAGATGAGAAAACAAATGATTTTTAGCAATATTAATTATTTTCTTAATTATTGCCATTTTTCTTTCAGCCAAGGATCGATCATTGTGGAATCGGTGGTGATTTTTAATGAAAACTCCGCTCCCGAGGCTGAGAATGTGACTACAACTCTGAGAGAGGCTGTTGTTGCAAACAGCTCAGATTTAGTTGAACTTATCTTCAATGCTACCACTATAACATCTGAACGTAAGATCATTTGGGTTGGATTTGTTTTCTCTGGAATGCCTCATAGTACCTCAGTTACTTAAAGTAATTGTGTAAGATTATTTTTCAGCAACACATTAAATTATTTTAAGGACTTAGAAGGTTTCATTTTTGCCAAACTCTTTTTTTATCAAGTCTGTTTTTCTGTCTTTTTTTCTTTAAACATAATCTCCATATACAGTATTAGGTCATATGTACAGTTACAGTTTCAATTCAGTTCCAATCATTTTCACCAATACCATGGATACTTTTTCAAAACTCTTAACACTTTTGCACCACCCATAGACTCTGGGAGTCACACAGTGTTCTCTTTTACCACAATTGCATTCGATCACCACTTCCATCAAAATTCATTAGTACTTCTCTCAGTTAATGTTCATGACCAACAAAATTATGTACAACTACAGCTTATTTTGCAGACATTTCGATAGTCTTGTTATTGGTTAACTTTAGGGTGAAAACCTAAAACCTGTTATAGTAACGACAGTAAAAGTAGTTTTGGGTGAAATGTTAACTGATGTACTCAGACGCATGTTGGTACAGCACACTGTGTTAAGTTTTGAAAAAGTGGACATTGCATTGAGACAAATGTGAAAATAATTGGCTGTAAAAAATTATAACATGGTCAAATAATGTCCTCAAGGCATTGCCTACTGCTTTTGAACACATTTTCAACCATCAGGTTAACCTGGGTTGTTTGACTTGCCCTTGAAATCAACCCTGATTAGCGTGTGGAAACTGATTTGGGTAGTGAGGAATCTTAAGAGAGAATGCATGTATGTGCAAGTTAGTGCACTACTTCAAAAGCATGAGTAAAGACATTTTTGGGAATAAAATTAAATGCAGTGAATAGAGGTCAGTCACCATGTTATGTCTTACAATGACTAAAAAAGGACTGAAAATGGGTCAAGTAGCCTATCCTTGACCCTGACCCTGAATATTGGTATGCAAGGGGTACAGGTTTAAGAGGAAAAAAGTATATATGTCATACATTTTCTTGAAATGTCAAATTCTATGTGAATATGGGTTTAACTATCTGTTTAACAAGTTGCATTCCACAATTTAGTACGTTTTGTGCATCCTGGAAATAATAACATTCTATTAAAATTATCCAATTCATTTTTGTAGAACTCTTTAGGTCAGTACTTGTCACAACAACCACAGCTTCAACTGCAACATCAGAACTCGGCGCAACAGCTGCAACAACTCTTGGCATATCAACCAGTGCTGGTAAATATTTTTTCTTTTGTCAAATTCATACAATTTAATATTGTGCTTTTACTACCAATTGTCAATTTAATTGCCTGTAGCCAGAAGAAATCTTCCAGCGATTTTATTTCGCAGTGATAGTTTTTTTTAAATGTACTTGTATTCTCTTTCTCTCTCACATAATAAGATGTGTATAAATGCTTTTAACATATTTTGGGAACTTGTGTGAATTTATTTGTATTATACCTACCTCGTATTTTAAAAAATATAAACTGAAAATGTAAATTAACTACTAATAGTGTAATATTAACATGGAGTAGTGTTAAAATTAGGATATTGTGAATAGGATATTGTGTTAAATTTTACACACATTATGTTGTCTTTAACTAGATACAGATGGTAACACAATTTGTGTTGTTTCTAACATATTCTTATTGAGAGTATTTAAACCTTCCGTTACTTTTACACTCCTACAGCTGCTCCAACTGCTGCACCAACTGCTGCACCAACAGCTGCACCTACAGCTGCTCCAACTGCTGCACCAACAGCTGCACCTACAGCTGCTCCAACTGCTGCTCCAACAGCTGCACCTACAGCTGCTCCAACTGCTGCACCAACAGCTGCACCAACAGCTGCACCTACAGCTGCTCCAACTGCTGCACCAACAGCTGCACCTACAGCTGCTCCAACAGCTGCACCTACAGCTGCTCCAACTGCTGCACCAACAGCTGCACCAACAGCTGCACCTACAGCTGCTCCAACTGCTGCACCAACAGCTGCACCTACAGCTGCTCCAACTGCTGCACCAACAGCTGCACCAACAGCTGCTCCAACTGCTGCACCAACTGCTGCACCAACAGCTGCACCAACAGCTGCACCTACAGCTGCTCCAACTGCTGCACCAACAGCTGCACCAACAGCTGCTCCAACTGCTGCACCAACTGCTGCACCAACAGCTGCACCTACAGCTGCTCCAACAGCTGCACCAACTGCTGCACCAACAGCTGCTCCAACTGCTACACCTACAGCTGCCACTACAACAGCTCCTACACCTAATGTAACAACTACTGCAGCTAATACAACAACCACAGCAGCGGCAGCATCATCATCTGGCTCTCTTGTTACCCTATTCCTCACCCTTTTGCTTATTTTTCTTCAAGGTCTGACCTTATAAGGTCTTGTGGTGTCTAAATCAGAAGTCTGTCCTACATAAGGGGGTGATCTATATTATGCCAGAGCAAGTGGATAAATTAAAAACCTGCACTAGAAAGCTTATGGTTAGTTAATAATGCAAAGATAACTGTTCCTAAGCAGCATATGACAGGCAGGCAAATCCTTCCCATTTACATTTGACTTGTATGTGCCTGTTTCTACAATGTATTTATGTTTACTTCTAATTAAAATATCCAGACTAATATATGCTATTGTATTGTAACACTACATTACTCATGATATGTTATTTAACCCCAGTTATGGTTCAGACATACATTGTAACAGAGTTATTGTAATTTCTACTTACTAGTTTTGAGAAAATATAAGGTTTTTACAACTGCCTTATTCAGTGTATATTATCTGTTTCACTGTCATAGTAAACATAACAGGTCCGGTTTACATGGTGTTACAACCCAAAACGTAATAACTGCCCATACTGTAATAATTTGGGCACATTTGAAACATAATAAAGCCAATAACGTAATAACTTGCCAATAACGTAATAACGCTTACCGACCCATAACGTAATAGCATCCTGCCCATAACGTAATAGCATCCTGCCCATAACGTAATAAGGTATTATGTTATTGGTAGGTTATTACGTTATTGGCCTTACACTGGAAAAAAGCTTTGATAATGTAATAACGATGCCAATAACATAATAACTGCCAAAAACGTAATAATTTGGTGCCATTTGAAATGTTATAAAGCCAATAACGTAATAACTTGCCAATAACGTAATAACACTTCCCTACCCATAACGTAATAACATTCAGCCAATAACGTAATTAGGTATTACGTTATTGGCAAATTATTACGTTATTGACCTTGTGTTGCAACCCAAAATGTAATAACTGCCCATAACTGCTAATAACATAATAATTTGGGTTCATTTGAATCATAATAAAGCCAATGACGGAATAACTTGCCAATGACGTAATAACACACTTATTACGTTATGGACAATTATTATTATTAGGTAATTAGGTAGGACAATTAGTAGTTATTAGGTTGTAACACAAGGCCAATAACGTAATAACCTGCCAAAGACGTAATAACTTATTTGGTTATTGACAGAAAGTTATAACGTTATGTGTAAGGAAGTGTGTTATTATGTCATTGGCAAGTTATTCCGTCTTTGGCTTTATTATGATTCAAATGGACCCAAATTATTATGTTATTGGCAGCTATTACGTTATGGGTAGTTATTACGTTTTGGGTTGTAACACAAGGCCAATAATGCAATAATCTGCCAGTAACGTAACACCTTATTATGTTATTGGCAGAATGTGAATTATTATGTTATTGGCAAGTTATTACGTTATTGGGCTATTGGGCTACCTTATTACGTTATGGGCAGGATGTTATTACGTTATGGGTAGGTAAGCATTATTACGTTATTGGCAAGTTATTACGTTATTGGCTTTATTACGTTTCAAATGGGCCCAAATTATTACGTTATTGCCAGTTATTACGTTATGGGCAGTTATTACGTTTTGGGTTGTAACACATGGCTTCAAAAAAATTGATCACGATATATTTTTCCATATTGACTGATCACAATTTGGTCACAATTCAGGCTGGGCAATAGAACTTTAAATCAAAATCATCTTTAATTAGCCGCATTCGAGTTGCAAACCCATCAGTCTGTTTCTGTGTGCACACGTCAATAAGAACTGCTGGTCACCGCATGGGTGGGCATTAAAAGTTCAGCAGTGAAGTCGAACACAAATCTTCTTCCTGCAAGAATGAGACTGACCTTGCACCTTCCTGGTCTCTCAGATGATACAGAAGTCATGTGTTTGTGACAAGAAGGGGCAGGGGTTGTAGTGGGGAGCACTGAGTCGAGTCTTTTTTTATTTTTATAGCACAATTATAACAACAGACTTGCCCCCAAAGTACTTTACAACACAAGCATGAAAAATAACACAACTCAAGTTTGGTTGGCATATGTAAGGTCTTTCTTGACATATGACCTGAATTACTGTTGTGGCTGTGACATGCAATGCTTTCGCTGATTAAATCGCCTGGGAGGGTCCTTTGTGTGGCTTGGTCTGTAGATTATATAATTTTTTGGAATATTAGACAAAATGTGTGACTTGTGAAAATGTAGTCTCACTTTCAACATTTTCTAAAATGGTGGGAAAATTTATAGGCAGAAATAGCTGTCATGGAGATTGCTGAATTTGTCTTGATCCAAGGATTCACAAAACATGATCGTTTAGTTTCAAACCAAAATGCAGTAACAGATATAAAAAACAATTATTCAGAATATGGTCTTGTATCATATAACTAAATTTGGAAGTGATGTGTTAAAGCGTTGTTAAGATATAAGTATACTTCCTGTTTGGTGGCCTTCCTGCTGCATTTGATTTGCTGACATGAAAAGCATTAAAGGTCCATCACTGGGACATGCCAACCTATGACCAGAACTCAAAATAAAGTCTAATATTAAAACACATTAAGAGATATAAGCCAAAACACATTTTGTTTATTACAGCGTCCCCCTAGTGCCCAAACTGCAACACATTTGTCGTGACCTCTTGTGATGTAGTCAAGAAGCATGTCACTAAGTTTGGTTACAATACATCAAAGCGTTGTCGAGATATCACCTCACTTCCTGATTGGTGCCTTCGCCGCACAATTCGATTGGCTGTGACACGCAAACACTTTCACTGATCAAATCGCCACATAGGTTCCTGGATGAGGCTTGGTCTGAAGATTATATGTGCCAAGTTTTGGGAAGTTTGTGCAAAATTTGTGACCTGTGAATTTTAGTTTCACTTTTGACATTTGACGTCATAGGTTTATTCAACAGATTCCAATGACACCAAGTTTTTGAAAATCTGATGTACGGATCAAAAGTTACACACATGAAGACATGTCCAACTTTGACCTGTTGGTGGTGCTAGAGTCTGTTTATCTTGACACTGTCCTGAATCAGTGTACCAAATTTAAAAACTTTTTACCAATTGGTTCTATGGGCTGTCATAGACGTCCATGGCGGAATAAGAAGAAGAAGAAGAGGAGGAAGAATTTTAAAAGGTGGGCTTAACAGCATGACATAACAGCCTCAGAACAAGCTAAAAATGGAGAGAAAAAGAATGTCTTCAAATTGGATTTGAATAACGTACATATAAGATTAGAAGTTCAGTGGGGGAGCGCACCTGCACAGATGTCAGTAAACTTTAAACCAACTAGGGCAAAGTTGCATCAGAGTGCAGATGTGAGTCGCACATGCATCAATACGACAGCACAATATTTTTTTTAGCATTTTACCCTAACGCACATCTATATCTGCCACCTGGCCTTTAAACTGGTGCACGACACCACTCACCCTGACTGGGCACCTTCACTGAAGCTGGCAGGAGAGACGGGTCAGACAGAAAAGGCTGACAGGTCAAAGCAATGGCCAGTAACAACAGGGTATAAAGCAGAGTACAGAAACTGGTAGAAAAGGCACAGGGGCAAGCCAAGCATGTGGAGGAAGAGAAACGTGCATCTCAAACTTGCTCTGTCTTTAGGGCTAAACACCAGAGGCTGCTGATTAAGAATATTTTACACCACACAGCCAGCGATAAAATATCCATGGATACACTGAGGGATAACAGAAAAGCAAGATTTTACACTGGTCTACCCAGTTTTGCCACCTTAATGGTGCTTTTTAATTTCATTGAAGGGTCTCTTACTGGTAGTGTAAAAACATCATTCAACAAAACAACCTGTTTTAGTATTATTAAAACTCTGTCACAACGTCCCTGAGCAAGACCTTGACTATAGATTTTGCATTTCACACTCTACAGTGTCCAAAACCTTTATTTCTGTAACACCACTAATAAGCACATTACGAAAAAGGCAAAGAGAATGTATTGCTGCACACACACGGTTTTATACCTTTGTACCATGTGACCTTAACAATGCTATCATTTAATGAACACAGAAAAGTCAGATTTTGGCAAGACAAACGTCTTGTCGCTTTGTCATATGATGCACCCAATCCTAGATTACAGCCTCACCTGTGATCAGTTATTGATCAATCAATTAGTGGATGTGTATAAAAAGAACCCCAGCATACCAGACCTTCACATCAACTCCAATTTGCCCTCTGACAATATGACAAGATGCACCCTGAGACCAAAGCATTAATTATCAAGAGGGTGAAGACCAGATCCACTGCTGAGGTGGCTGACACCTTCAATGTGTCTCAGCGTCAAGTACAAAGAATAAGAAAAAGATCTGAATAGACTGGAGATGTTTTTGACAAGCCCATGTCCGGCAGACCCTGCTAGACAACTGCTCGGGATTACCGTGTGTTCCAAGGCCAGCCCCTTTTTTCACTGCAGCAGAGCTCCACCAGGCCTGGTCACCTCAAATCCCTGTGTCAACCAGAACAGTTAGTAGAATTCTGTCTCGAAATGTCCTCCATGGTCGAATCAGTGCACAGAAACCAGAACTAAACAAAAGGCAATTAAAAAAACATTTGGTAAGGCCCACAGCCTGCTAAAAGGATGGATGCTGGAAAAGTGGCAGAAGATTTCTCAAATAAATCTTCGGTTGAATTACATCACAGCCACCGCAAAAAAAGGAGACCTGCTGGAGCCCACGTGGATCCAAGATTCACACAGAAAACAGTTAAGTTTGGTGGCGGAAAAATCATGGTCTGGGGTTACATTCACTATGGGGGTCTAAGACATTTGCAGGGTGGAAGGCAATATCAATAGCCTAAAAAAGTATTAGCAACCTCTGACATTCCCAACCACAAATTTTGCAGCAGGATGGTGCTCCATCGCATACTTCCATCTCTACATCAAAGTTCCTCAAGGCGAAGAAGATCAAGGTGCTCCAGGACTGGCCAGCCTAGTCACCAGACATGAACATCATTGAGCAGTAGACGAAAGACGAAGCATGGAAGGCAAAACCAAAGAATCTTTATGGACTCTGGGAGGCATGTAAGACTGCTTTCTTTGTTATTCCTGATGACTTCATCAATAAATTGTACGAGTCATTGTCGAACCACATGGATGCCGTCCTACAAGCTCATGGAAGTCATACAAGATATGAAATATGAACCTCACAGCACCATTACTTGATTCACTGATGTTATGCAACATATTTTTGTATTTGAAGTAAATTATTTGTTCAATTTTCTGTAGGCGACAAAACTTTTGTCTTGTCAAAATCGGACCTTTCTGTGTTCATTAAATTATCTTTCTTCAGTAAAGCAAATTTATTTTCAGTATATTAACATAATTTAGGTGGGTTTTAGCTTTCATATGAGACATTTCTAAAACCAATGGATTAATTAAAAGTAAGGTTATAAGCTTTTGTTTCTACAAAATGGATAAGCGACAAGACTTTTGTCAGGCACTGTATGTGTAGAAAGACAACAAACTCTGCAAACTCTTTGTTGAAATAATAGACCTGTAAATGCTTTAGCTGCAATTTTTCATTATACTGCTCCAAAGCGATTCTGATGTCGTCAACACATTCTCTGAGGCTTATGCTATCGTGCACACATATGGACACTTAACTTCCACTACACCTTCACCATAACAGTCAAAATGCACCATGCCATCAGGGGTACCACCCATGTGAGGCAGCTCAGGGTTGATGACAAAACCACTGGTTTCACAGCTAAAATTGGCATGTGAACTCATCTGCTGGCGATAACTCAGAGCCTGTTGTTCATGATCACAGCCCCCAGTGGCTGCTTTACTTGTAAAACACATTTGCCTTATGAGGCTTCTGAATGAGTTAGCAGGTGATGTCCGACAGCTTTCATTCGTGATGCTGTGATTCTGCCGGCTCTGAACCTGTACCAGGCTTTACTTTTAAACTGTTTTTTTGTCTGTTGTTTAATTTCATCAGCCCCCTTTCAGTTACATGTACTGTGATGGTGCTGCAGTGTAGAAGCAACTGTTCCCTTGTCATAGATGTCCACTGTACAGCTCACTCAGTGCCTGGTCAGTGCTGGTGTTTGACACTGGTGCATAGAACTCTCCAGTTTTCATAACTGAGAGGAGGACTGGTTTATCACCAGCAGCATGCAGCTCACCAAGAAAAGTGTCAAGCTCAGCATCCGTTGGCTCTGCCTCACTGGGTAGGTTTTGTCTTTTTTTGTATGGTTTCTTTTCTTGCAGTCAATGTCATGTTCAGCCTCTGGTTGTTGCTTTTGAGTGGAAGTCAATTTTCTCCATTTCAAGGTATTTCTCCTTTGGTTCTCCACCAGGAAGTAACCAATAGGCAGGACTTTCAGCATAATGGCTGCCTTGATGGCAAAAAGAACTGCTCCAATATATCTTCCCCAGTTCTGCCGTACAGGTGCAGTTTGCAGCAAAGATAACTCCATTGTTCTGGCCTATGACCCATGGGTGTGGAGGTGGGGTTTTAACTTCTGACTGTGTTTGACCCGGACAAGAACAGATTGCTTGCATATAACATTTCTCTAACTGAGTGGCAGGACAGTTGAGTATGTATGCCAATTGCCATACAAATTAGGCTAGTTCTTTGGTGGCCTTGGAGGATGGTGGCATGGAGCAGTTCTGTTCCTCATCATGGTGGCTTATGCTATGTGAGCACCATACAAGAAAAGACAACATCTACCCAATGTGGCATAGTTGACACTTTTCTGGGTGAGGTAGCCTACATGCCTCTGCTGAGAACTCAGAGCCAGATATATTTGCGAAAGCAATGTATTTTGAGAGCTAATCAGTTCGCAGAAACCGCACAATGTTTGCCTTGATTTTGCGTGGTATGTATTATGCCTAAAACTAATCACGTAATAGCTATTTGCTCCGCCTTCTAGCATTACGAGTGGTGTTTAACAAGGCAAGGGAACAGTTGCTCCTACACTGCAGCACTCACACAATCATCCTAGCAAGCATTCGGGAGAAAAGTCTAAAGTAAAACGAATAGTAATCTAACGCGATACCTTTACAATGAAGCTAAGGTAAACATCAGAGTAGAGGCAGCAGAATCATGCGACTATCAAACACCTAATAGCAAAACATTTACATACCCCTGTGATCGTTTGCGGTAGGCCTACAAATGTTTGCCACTTTGCCCGAAATGAAGTAGTTGTTGGAGTTGTTGAACTTGTATGCCTTCAGCTCCTGCACCGTGTAGGCGGACACAGTGGACGAGGTAAATATATCGGGATAATCAACGGCAGGCAGTACGGATCCTTGCTGAATGCTACATAGTCTATATAATAATAATAATAATAATACAGCTAATAATAATAATAATAATAATAATAATAATAACTGTATTTGTATAGCACAGTTCATACAAGATGCAGCTCAAAGTGCTTCAACAGTTTGGCAGGAAAAACCACAAGGCAGCATATTGTTGCCGCCGAGAAAGTTCACTCGTGCGCTGCTGACAGTTCCTGCTTGCTTGGGCGACAGGGGGAAAACGTCCCTGTTTTGCATGTGGATTATTATAATATATAACTTAAATTATATTCAAATAATATTGTACTATGCGCTGATCTTTTGATGATAATAGACCTCAACTGTTTTAAACTCACTACCATTCCTTTTATGACATATAGGTAGGCTATGTTGAAATTGGTGGATTGGGGACAAAGTAAGGTAACATTTGGCACATTTGGATGACAATCAAATGACATTTATCACAGATAAAGAAATTAACCAGACACTGTTGTAAGTGTAAATCTTGTGTGGAGAAAAATATGCAGAATAAACACCAACAAGGTGTCATAGGCACAAGAAGGGTATATAGCTGTGATGGGAGACAAAACATGGAGAGTTGGGAAGGCCCTTTGTTTCAAAGCTCCCAAATTAAGAACTAATCATGGCAAGACTTGAAACATATGCCCTTGCTCCATCTACCAAACACACGTAACAAAAGAGTGGCCAGACACAAGTAGCAAAGAGAAGGTAGAAACAAGAAAGGGGCTGGTGCGAAATAATTGGAACAGTAAAATACTGTGCTATTTTTTTCCTTTGTATCACAAGCATTGTAATAGGTATTCATGAAAAAATAAAAAGCACTTAGAGAGAGCAGGCCACTGCCCAGGTAACAAAAGAGTGGCCAGACACAAGTAGCAAAGAGAAGGTAGAAACAAGAAAGGGGCTGGTGCGAAATAATTGGAACAGTATAATACTGTGCTATTTTTTTTTCTTTGTATCACAAGCATTGTAATAGGTATTCATGAAAAAATAAAAAGCACTTAGAGAGAGCAGGCCACTGCCCAGGTATGCACTACCTCCCAATAATAAAGATTCCTTTACAAAAATACTGGGTCCAAATTGGTGATCTGGATCACCATCAAAATCTTTTTTTCATTAGCCCATTTCCAACATTTCAAGACAATATCATGCAAGTCCTTCATATCTTTTTTTCTGTAAAATCGCTAACTAACAGTGGTAACTGGTAACAAACAAACCAATGCCAGCAAAATCACAACCTCCTTGGTGGAGGTAATGAATTTCATTCATTTTGGTATATGGTTAACTGATCTCAACACTGTTCTGTAGTCCCCTAATTGCTAGATATTTACCTGGTAACAACATGATTACTTGATGAAAATACATGGTACCAACATAGAAAAAAAACAGATGGTTACTACAGAGGAAATAAAGGAATTACATAGAAATACCCTATTTCCAAAAAGGTATTCTGCGTTAATGGGTTTCTACCACTGGAATGGGAACATAACTACAGGGAAATTGACATTACCGTCTAAAAAGAGAGAACTTACCTAGTAGCATTATCCAGTATCTCACCTATTCAAGTAATTACCATGTAATTGTGCTTTTAGGCTGGTAAGAACTTTGCTTAAATCTGTACTTACAAGTCAAGATCAAGTCTTTTTATAAAAACTACCTACTCTATTACCCACTTATATTGCTGTGATTTTGGTTACTCCATGTTACTTTAAATCCTGTAACCCAAAGGTAAAAAATAATGTTTGCAAACCAAAATAATTGCCTATCCCGACTCCAACTTTATGTAATTGACTCAATTAAGAACTGTTAAACCTTGTCACACCAACAGTTCCTACACTTTGCATTCAACGAGGTGGCATACAAGTACCTGGTTCCCCCGTTAGGCCAAACTGCGCTTAGTAACCAGGGCCGCGTTTCCCTAGCCTGGCTAACGCGACTTATCAATGCTCTGTGTCAGGTCTAGGGCTGGAACCAGAACAGAACAAGGGAGTCGGACCCGAAGTGCAAGTGCCAACAAAGAGAGTTTTTATTGAGGGTTGGGGGGAATGGGAGAATAGTCCAGGGCCCCGGAGGGGCTTAGCGAAGGTGGTTCGAGCGGGGCTCGAACCCACGGTCCCAGGGGTGGTGTGCCGCGGCAGTGGTTGTGCGGGAGCGCTGGGATGCAGTGCAGGAGGTGGCGGAGGTAATCCGTGGCCCCGGGGAGAGTCGGTACTGGAGGGCTGAGCGGGGCTTGAACCCGCGACTCCGGGGTTGGTAGGCGGTAGCTCTACCGCCTGAGCTACGACGGCCGAGTCGTCGGGGCGAACAGGATCGGGGAGGCAGGCGAAGCGTGGTCGATAGCCGGTCCGGGTCAGAGCCAGAGGAGGTCAGGAGGAGTACAGGGGAACTGGGAGAGGTGCAGACAGACAGAACGGGAAAAACAAACACGGACAAAAACACGAAAAAACGGGACTGCACGAGAGAAACAAAAACCCAGGCAGAAAACTGAAACTGGGGAAAACTTAAGAGAACACGAGTAGAGACAAAAACCGAGGCAAACCGAACAAGGAAACAAGGACCGAGACACGAACTGGGATTACAGGAAACACAAGAGTCAAGAGTCAAACTAAACGCGGAGAACAAACCTTTGTGAAGCGACGAACTGACAGGGGAGAACTGAAACCAGAGGGTATAAATAGTGGTGCCGTGCAGCTGACCGTGATAATCGAATGAGGGCTAAATGAGGAAGTGCAGGTGAAGTGCGTTACGCGAGACAAGGACACAGGTGAGGAGGATAATAGAATGAGTGCATGGAAACAAGGAAACGAGTGCGAAACGAGAATTAATAATGAGAATCGTGTCGGGGAAACAAGGAAACAAGTGCGTGATTAACTACGATAATGAGGGAAGTGTCAGGGAAAGCGTGAACGAAGCAGGGCTCAGACAGAGAGTCGTGACAGAACCCCCCCCCCAAGGGACGGCCCCAGAAGTCCCCCAGGGAGAGAGAACAGAAACAGAAGACCCCAAAGAAGACGAGAGAAGGAAAAAAAAAGAAAGACACCAACCGGGTGGGTGGAGGGGGGAAGGTGGTGGGTTAGTACTCCTCCGACCGGTCAGAGTGATGAGCCTCCTCCTCCGGCGAAGGGCGGTCCTCCAGGGGTGGAGGGCGGGCTCGGGCAGAACGAGAAGCACCTCTGGGGCGGCCCCGGCGCGGGCCCGGCTGGTCTGGGTGGAGGCGGTGGAAGTCTTCTATGAGGGAACGATCCAGAATCCTGCCAGCGGGAACCCAGGACCTTTCCTCCGGGCCGTACCCCTCCCAGTCCACCAGGTAGTGGAATCCCCGGCCGCGCCGCCGGGACCGGAGGAGGCGCCGGACCGTGTAGATGGGATCCCCCTCCAGCATACGAGGGGCAGGGGGAGGAGGCTCAGGGGGAGTGTGCGGGGAGACCCGCACCGGCTTGATCCGGGATACATGGAAGGTGGGATGCACCTTCATGGAGGCCGGCAGCTTGAGGCGCACCGCCACCGGACTGATGACCCGTTCGATGACGAACGGGCCCAGGAAACGGGGAGCCAGTTAGCGGGACTCGACCCTCAGGGGGAGGTCCCGGGCGGAGAGCCAGACCTTCTGGCCTACTTGGTAGGCGGGTGCGGGAGTCCTGCGGCGGTTGGCCCCGGCGGAGTAGGAGGTGGCAGCCCTCCTGAGTGCAGCACGGGCCCTGGACCAGGTCCTCCGACAGCGGCGAGCGTTGGCGAGCGCAGAGGGGCAAGACGACTCCCCCTCCTGGCAGGGAAACAAGGGAGGCTGATACCCATAAACACATTGGAAGGGGGACATACCTGTAGCCGAGCAGACCAGGGAGTTGTGGGCATACTCAACCCACACCAGCCGTTTGGCCCACGAGAGGGGGTCCTGGGAGACGATACATCGGAGGGCCTTCTCCAGCTCCTGATTGGTGCGCTCCGTCTGGCCATTGGATTGGGGATGGAACCCCGAGGTGAGGCTCACCGTGGCCCCCAACAGGCGACAGAACTCCTTCCAAAAGGAGGAAATGAACTGGGGGCCACGGTCAGACACAAAGTCATTGGGTATCCCATGCAGCCTAAAAACATGGTGCTGGACCGCCTGCGCCGTCTCAAGGGCTGATGGGAGCTTGGGGAGAGGGACAAAATGGGCCATTTTACTGAATCGGTCCACAATTGTGAGGATGACGGTGTGTCCTTCCGATGCAGGCAGTCCAGAAACAAAGTCCAGGCTGACATGGGACCAGGGACGGGAAGGGATAGGCAAGGGCTGGAGAAGGCCGGCAGGAGGGCGGTTAGAGGACTTGTTCCGGTTGCAGACCGGACAGGCCCCCACATACTCCCGGACCTCCCTCTCGAGGGCAGGCCACCAGAATCTCTGAGTTATGAGGTGGCTGGTGCGGGTTGCCCCCGGGTGGCAGGCCAGGAGGGAGTCATGCCCCCACTGCAGCACGCGAGGGCGCAGGGCTTCTGGGACGTAGAGTTTACCCTCGGGGCAGGCACTAGGGCCCGGCTGGCCCTGGAGGGCTCGTAGTACCTGTTCCTCTACGTCCCAGGTGAGGGCAGCCACGATGCAGGGACCGGGAAGGATGGTGGCTGGCTCCACAGAAGTGTCCTCGGGCCTCTGGAACTGGCGGGAGAGGGCGTCAGGCTTGGTATTCTTAGAACCTGGGCGGTAAGAGAGAGAAAATTGAAAACGTGAGAAAAAGAGCGACCATCTAGACTGTCTAGGATTGAGTCTTTTGGCAGTGCGCAGGTACTCCAAGTTCTTATGGTCGGTCCACACAATGAAGGGCACAGGCGCCCCCTCCAGCCAGTGACGCCACTCCTCCAGAGCCAGCTTGATGGCCAGGAGCTCCCGGTCCCCGATGTTGTAGTTCCGTTCCGCCGGGGACAGTCGGCGGGAGAAGAAGGCGCACGGGTGCACCTTGTTGTCCTCCGCTGCTCGCTGGGACAGGACCGCCCCGACCCCGACATCCGAAGCATCGACCTCAACGATAAATTGGCGGGCAGGGACAGGAACCTGGAGGACAGGGGCAGAAGTGAACCGGGACTTAAGGGCAGTGAAGGCAGTGAAGGCAGTGTCGGCGGCCAAGGTCCAGGAGAACTGGGTCTTGGTGCTGGTCAGGGCCGTGAGGGGGGCAGCAATGGTGCTATAGTTCTTGATAAATCTCCTATAGAAGTTAGCGAACCCCAGAAATTGCTGCAATTGCTTGCGGTTCTGGGGCATGGGCCAGGCCGTGACCGCCGACACCTTAGCTGGGTCCATGGCAATGGTTCCCTCTGCCACCACGTACCCCAGGAAGGCCACGGTCTTGACATGGAACTCACATTTTTCTGCCTTGACGAACAGGGAGTTCTCCAGGAGGCGGTGAAGGACTAGCCTGACGTGCTGCCTGTGTTCTTCGAGGGACCGGGAGAAGATCAGGATGTCGTCGAGGTAGACGAACACGAACCGGTCCAGCATGTCCCGCAGCACGTCATTGACCAGTCCTTGGAAGACGGCGGGCGCATTGGTAAGGCCGAAGGGCATCACGAGATACTCGTAATGCCCGGTGGGAGTGTTGAATGCCGTCTTCCATTCATCCCCCTCCCGGATGCGCACAAGATGGTAGGCATTGCGCAGGTCCAGCTTGGAGAATACCGTGGCCCCCTGGAGCAGCTCGAAAGCAGTGGACAGAAGGGGCAGAGGGTACCGGTTCTTAACTGTAATATCGTTGAGGCCGCGGTAGTCAATGCAGGGCCGGAGCGATCCGTCCTTCTTGCCGACAAAGAAGAACCCCGCTCCGGCGGGGGACGAGGAGGGACGGATGATGCCAGCGGCCAAAGAGTCCGAGATATACTCCTCCATGGCCCGCCTTTCAGGACCCGAGAGAGAGTAGAGGCGGCCGCGGGGAGGAGTGGAGCCCGGGACTAGGTCAATGGCGCAGTCGTAGGGACGGTGAGGGGGTAGGGACGTGGCCTTGGCCTTACAGAAGACCTCAGCGAGGTCATGATAGCAGGACGGGACATGGGACAGATCAGGAGCCAAGATAGGGCCAGGACTAGGGGCAGGGACGGAAGCTGACTGCAGACAGGACTGGTGGCACTCGACTCCCCACTCCAGAATCGCCCCACTGCGCCAGTCAATGCGGGGGTTGTGCCGTCGAAGCCATGGCAGGCCAAGGATGATGGGGTGCCCTGGGGAGGGCAGCAAATGGAACCGGACACGTTCCAGGTGGTTGCCCGAGAGCCGCAGTTCCAGGGGTTCGGTGACGTGAGACACTTGCCCCAGCAGGTGGCCGTCCAGGGCCCGGGCCGGCACGGGGGACGGTAGGGCGGTCAACTGCACCCCCTGGTGGCGGGCAAAGGCAGCGTCCATGATGTTGGCATCGGCTCCGGAGTCTATCAGGGCAGGTAGTGCGAGGGTTTGGGACGAGAGCCTCAGGGTGACCTGCAGGAGAGGCTGGCCCGTCTTGGAGGCGTGGGTGGTGGCAGAGCTCAGCCGGATGCCTCCTACCTCCGGTGAGCTCGCCCTTTTAGCGGGCAGCCAAGGGCGAAATGTCCTTCGCCCCCACAATAGAGGCACAGACCCCCCAACAGGCGGTGCTGACGCTCCGCGGCAGTGAGGGACGAGCGGCCCAGTTCCATGGGCTCAGGAGATCCAGGCCTCCGGGCGGGGCCCGGGGGAGAGGGGCCTCTATTGGCAGGTCGGGGGGCTGCAGGAGCGCCGCGGCCCCTTTCGCGGCGGCGGGCCTGTACCCGCCTATCTATGCGGTTCGTCAGGGCTATGGCGTCGTCCAAGGAGACGGGTGTGTCATGGGAAACCAGTTCATCCTTTATGTAGTCCGCCAGACTGTGGAGGTAGACCTCCACCAGGGCCTCGGCGTTCCAGGAGCTGTGATTGGCCAACGTCCGGAAATCTATGGCGTAGTCAGCCACCGAACGCCGGCCCTGGCGGATACTGAGGAGGTCCCGGGAGGCCTCCGAGGCGGCAGACCCCAGCCCGAAGACCTTCCTCAGCTCTGCAGCGAAGAGCGTGAAACTGGAGCACGCCAAGGTGCGCCGCTGGTACTCGGAGGTCCCCCACAAACGGGCCCTCCCTGTCAGGAGGTTGATTGTGTAGGCGACCCGGGCGGCCTCGGTGGCAAAGTTCCGGGGCTGGAGGTCGAAGGTCAGCTGGCAGTTGGTGAGGAAGGCCTCGACCTCCTCGGAGCTGCCACCGAACCGCTCGGGGTCGCCAATCCTAGGTTCTGGACCGCTGTACACTGGGGGAGGAGACGCCACAGGGGCGACTGGAGCAGCGACGACGCCGTGCTGGCGCAGCGCCTCGACCCCGGCGACCAGCTGGGTGGTGGCTCCAGACAGAGCGGAGACGTCACTGGCGATCTGTCGGTGCATCCTGACGGACTCCTTTAGCCAGTCCATGGCCGAGGGGAGAGGAGCCTCGGGCTGGGAGTCCGGGGCCGTTGGCACATTGCTCGGGTTCATTTTTGGTCAGTTCGTTCTGTCAGGTCTAGGGCTGGAACCAGAACAGAACAAGGGAGTCGGACCCGAAGTGCAAGTGCCAACAAAGAGAGTTTTTATTGAGGGTTGGGGGGAATGGGAGAATAGTCCAGGGCCCCGGAGGGGCTTAGCGAAGGTGGTTCGAGCGGGGCTCGAACCCACGGTCCCAGGGGTGGTGTGCCGCGGCAGTGGTTGTGCGGGAGCGCTGGGATGCAGTGCAGAAGGTGGCAGAGGTAATCCGTGGCCCCGGGGAGAGTCGGTACTGGAGGGCTGAGCGGGGCTTGAACCCGCGACTCCGGGGTTGGTAGGCGGTAGCTCTACCGCCTGAGCTACGACGGCCGAGTCGTCGGGGCGAACAGGATCGGGGAGGCAGGCGAAGCGTGGTCGATAGCCGGTCCGGGTCAGAGCCAGAGGAGGTCAGGAGGAGTACAAGGGAACTGGGAGAGGTGCAGACAGACAGAACGGGAAAAACAAACACAGACAAAAACACGAAAAAACGGGACTGCACGAGAGAAACAAAAACCCAGGCAGAAAACTGAAACTGGGGAAAACTTAAGAGAACACGAGTAGAGACAAAAACCGAGGCAAACCGAACAAGGAAACAAGGACCGAGACACGAACTGGGATTACAGGAAACACAAGAGTCAAGAGTCAAACTAAACGCGGAGAACAAACCTTTGTGAAGCGACGAACTGACAGGGGAGAACTGAAACCAGAGGGTATAAATAGTGGTGCCGTGCAGCTGATAGTGATAATCGAATGAGGGCTAAATGAGGAAGTGCAGGTGAAGTGCGTTACGCGAGACAAGGACACAGGTGAGGAGGATAATAGAATGAGTGCATGGAAACAAGGAAACGAGTGCGAAACGAGAATTAATAATGAGAATCGTGTCGGGGAAACAAGGAAACAAGTGCGTGATTAACTACGATAATGAGGGAAGTGTCAGGGAAAGCGTGAACGAAGCAGGGCTCAGACAGAGAGTCGTGACACTCTGTGAACATTGGTCTGGCCAAGCTGTGTTGTAAACCCATTTCTCAGAGGGCGGGCTTAACCCACGTGTGTGAAATGCCTGTGTTTGCTACTGGACGAAGCTTCGACCAATCACATTAGTGTCCATGTATAAGACAGAGAATAGTAACATATTTACATACTGTAAACTGGATTGACTTGACAACACTTACCATTTATAAGTCAGATGAACCTCGTCGACAACAATGCCAAGGAGATTTTCTTTGTAGACTTCATTGGTTAACATGCTCATCCATCTTCCAAAACAGCAGCTACAGCTGCATTGAAATCTTGCCGTTGCTCCACGTTCGCCATGTTGACAGTGACTGAAGTAGATTTCCGGTCACTAAACTACCGCGTCATTGCCTTTTTGAAATGCTAGATTTTCATTGGTCCCAGTTTCTCTGTTAATGTAGAAACGGTGTAGACAGGGAGCTTGGCCAGACTGACTTTGCAAGCGAAATTCAAATGCAGCGGCACAGGAAGTATGGGCGTGCCCAGGCTAGCGTTTCCCAAAAGCCCTTAAGGTCTGGAGTAGTCTTAGCGCGCTAAGATTGATCTTAGCGGCGGGGCACAGTGAAGACACCTGGAGGACTTGTAGCGAAACTACTCCATGTGCGCTAGAATATAGTCTATGGTCGCTGCATAACCATCATGGCACAGCGAATATCAACATAATTAAGAGAAAGTGTTAAATACACAAAAACACAGACGCAGAAGTGGTAAATTTCAAATGGAAGTGCAGGTTACTGAACATAAAAGTGCAAGTCTTTCAAAACAAACTCAAAAGAAAATTGTAATGACACGGCGACGGGCCTCAACACCCGCCACACGGTCGCGGCCCTGGCCCTGTTTCCGCCACCACCGCCATAGTCATCGTCGTCATCATCGTCCTTTAACAATCTTAGAAGCTGTGCGCGCGCGTTCATGTACGACGGTGTTTGGGAAACAGGCGTAGAAAATCTAAGAACGTTCATAGGATCAATCGTTTACGTTGCACTTAAGCCCAAGAGCCATCGTTATCGGAAACGAGGCCCTGATCAGGAACATGCTGCACTAACAGTAGAACAACATAGTGTTGCTCAACTAACCAAATTGTACTAAAGATGTTACAATGAAAATGGAGAAGGAATGTGTTTTTGCAGATAACAACTTATCACAGATGAAGTGGAAAGGGAGGATACCTGTGACCTTGCTCACCAAAGGGCTGACAGAAGGATCTGGGAAAATAGCAGTCCGACATTTGAAATGTGTTGAACTATAAAACAACTGGGTAAGGGAAAGACAAGCAGTCTGACTTCATGCCCAGCTGAGACTGTTATTGGTTAGGGAATGATAATTGGACTCAGAGCTCTGTAATGTTTTATCCACTTTATTTGTAAAATGATAATTTGGACTCAGTGACATTCAAGGGAAAAGATTCGGCTAAGAGTCACAGTTTAGAAGACTCGCAACAGTACTTGGTTGGGCCTGCTAATGCATTTCACACTGCATTAAAATAAATGAACTGTTCCCCAATATTCTTATTAATTAAGATGCACCTATATACCCATCACTAGTTTCTCTGCCTTTTTTTTTCATCAGCTGCAGCACCACCAGGGTTTGTCTAACCTTGCACCTCAGTGACATGCATCTTCTAATGATATACCAGCAGTTTGGATATGCTCTTTGGATATTTGTTAGTACTCCTAATAACAAGGATACAGGGATAGTTTATTGTCACATGCATAGACATACTGGGTAGAGTAGGACATGCAGTGAAATTGGTGATTGTTAGTCTAAACTAAGAGAGCCAAAAGATGTCGACTACTTAAAGACCTTCAAAAATGATATTGTTCTACACTGCACTTTTTTGTGATGTCCATGCTGAGGACCTTGACTACCTTTTTGTCCAGTAGTTACTTTTTTTGTACAGTAGTCTCCTTTTTTACTATTCACAAACATATTCTCTCTATGCTTGATCTCCTTTGATATGGTAACCTACTGTTTACCCTCTTGTCTTACCCCTCATATAATATTTTGTATATCATTACCTTGATATTATTTATTGCCTTGTTATATTCATGTTCAAAATTACCTAAATTTTGTGAACTCTAAGACTCTTGATAAGTGTACTGTATTTGCCTGTATCTACTGTTTGCCTCTGATACTGGCATTGTCTTTGTCTAATGCATTGTCTTTGTTTAATGCTGTGCATTGCTTAATCCCGTTCATCATCTGCATCCCCAGCTCCTGCAACAAAAAAAGAAAGTTTTTACAGTGACTCCTACTGTTCTCCGAACGCCATGAACAGGGGAACCAGAACGGGCTTGTCACCTGATCTTCAGTCATATGACGCATTTAACTTCCGCACCGCTTTAACTAAACAGCATATCCCACTCTGCCTATTCATCATTACTTGTTTATCATATCATGCATGTGGATGTTCAACATGGTGTTTGGAAGAAGTCATGCTTTGTTGTGTTTTCTTGTTTTTATTTGTCAAATAACCGTAAGTGTTTTTCCGTAAAATATCAGCCTTTCTCTGAAAACCCTAGACTTTCTTAAACAGTGTCCGCTGTTTTGAAATCATGGCATGGTTAGAATTTTAACATCGAAGCGCGCATTGTTTATGAAAACCCGCACATATCCAATATTCAGTATGCTTACGATAAATGCATAATGGTGGGGTATCAATGCTCCAGTTTTAGGCTACCACCTTCTTGTGATTGTGTTGTGATCTGCCTTGTGTTCCGCATGTAGTTATGCTTAGTTTACAAGTTATTCTATGCGTTTTAAACGTGGTCAGTTTTTTCTGACTGTGTAAGAAATCTGTTAGTGAACTGAAATCAACTACTTTTTCGTGCTTAGCCTACACTTAGGAAACTTATTAACGCAGGTCGAAAGACCTAAGATGTTTGACATGATGTTTGGCCAGCGTGATCACGTTGATGGTGCATTTAGGATAATTTAACCATCTTAATAAAATATATCACATTTTATTTTTTTCGTTGTAGCCCTTTTTTGTGCTCCAATGTTTCAATATAAGCTAACCCAGCGTTATAGATGGTATAGGTCTAGGATAACTCCATTATGTGATTATGTTTGCATGATATTATTTCAGGAAGCTGCACCTCGGTCCTTCAGTATTGACTACAAGCATGACTGTTTTCGTAAGGATGGGCAAGTTTTCCGCTACATATCAGGAAGCATCCATTACAACCGGATTCCCAGAGTTTATTGGAAAGACAGACTCCTGAAGATGTACATGGCAGGACTGAACGCTATTCAAACGCAAGTATTGCAAGTAAATCAGCAGTGTCCTGTGTTTTAACAACCAGGGTTGTGCACCCACTCTACACCATTACAACACGATTGGATGGTAATCCTTCATATGGTGGTTATCCATTTTATAGTTCATTTTCATTACCGGGACAACATTTAGGGATAACATTGTGTTGTTTGTTTGCCTGTCTTCAGAAGGCAGTATCACACAATGTGTTTCTTGATTTGCATTAATTTAGAATGCATGGACACAGTTTGCACAGTGTGCATAAAAGACACTGACACACAATAAGTGATACTGCACTATATTGGTAAGGAAACCACAGTATGTATAAAAAAAAAGGTTTACTCTTGCTACGGTCCTCAGGTATATACCCTGGAACTTTCATGAGCAGGCCCCTGGGCATTACGATTTTAGCGGAGATCGCGATGTCACACATTTCCTCCAGTTGGCCCAGGATGTTGGGCTCTTTGTTATCCTCCGCCCTGGTCCCTACATCTGTGGTGAATGGGATATGGTAGGGATGCATTGCATTTTTGAATGGCAGTTGAAAGTCCTGCACTAAAATGGACTGGACCACTATTTGATCATTCTGAATTCTGAACTGCATCACTAAGTGACAAAGGGAGTTTTAGTTTTAAATTGTCAACTCAGTCTTTCTCCATATCTTCTAGGGTGGTCTTCCAGCTTGGTTACTTAAGAAGAAAGACATCATACTCCGCTCATCAGATCCAGGTAAGTGGCTTAGACATTATTTTACAGTTCGTTCAAGGGCCGTCTTTCCAATAAAAATCAACTTGCATCTTTTGTTTTAGACTATATTGCTGCTGTTGACAAGTGGATGGGAAAACTACTTCCAATGATAAAACCTTTTCTGTATCAGAATGATGGGCCAGTCATAACTGTTCAAGTGAGTAAGCTTCAATTACATTACTTTTTTCTGATTTTTGTTTGATCGTATTCTATATTTTTGGGGCATTGTCTGTACTGCAACTGACATCTTTCAATATTCAATTAACTGCTGTTTGTTTATTCTTTTGTTTTTGGAATTTGTTATGGTTACACTTGACTGTTTTCACTAACATCTCTCAAAACTACAGTTAATGCAGTCCACAAAATGACTGCCAATGGACAATGAAAATTCACCAACCTATACATGTCTGTGCTAGTGTCTTGTGATGTACAGGTTAAAATGTAATAAAAATTTCACATTTTGCATCAGTACTACATCATTTGGATGTACATCAGATCATATGACATATTTCTATCATTCCCTATCAGTGTAAAGCTGTAGTTCCTAATATACTCTTTCAGAACAACATTAACAGCAAACTGTTAAGTATATTTTTGTCAAAAACATTATCATTCAAGATAGCACACATCCTCCTCGGAAGCTAAAAATATGTTCTTATTTTCCTCTCTTCCCACCTGACTGCATTTAATATAATTCAGTGGACATTGCATATCTGGCACAGGTGTCAAACATTAAATAGAATAGCATAACTCTTTGGCCAAGTAGAGGAGTCAATTTGTATTGTACAATCACTTCTATTAATTGTACAGGTAGAACAACGTGATTTGGATTATGCGCAACTATAGCTTCTGAATCCAAGTTTCCCAATACTGACTGTGATATATTTGCCTTGAACAAGACGTTAGGTTACACCTAAATTCATATAAGAACTGCCTTGTTTTTATTTTACAAAAAAAAAAACATCTCATGACTCATCACGCTGTCTTTGTCTGGATTCTTAGGTTGAAAATGAGTATGGGAGCTATTTTGCCTGTGACTATGATTATCTTCGTCACCTCACCTCAGTCTTCCGTTACCACCTGGGAAATGAGGTGGTGCTCTTCACTACAGATGGGGCAGGTGTGTCCTATCTGAAATGTGGCTCTCTGCAAGGTCTCTATGCTACTGTTGATTTTGGACCAGGTGAGTGCATGACTGCACAGATACAACTCCCATATCACATGATCAGCACAAGAGGCAGATCATTATGTTATAATTTTGCTTTGCTTGTCTTTTCTGGATGAAACAGTAAACCATTTCATTTTTAGAGTTGTCACATGTTGCGACTGTGTCATTGCTTGAAGTTGATCTAAAGGTTTACTTCTATCAGCAATTATTAACTTAAAGTTTGACTCTTAACAGGTGGCAATGTGACTGCTGCTTTCTCTGCCCAGAGATATGCTGAACCACATGGACCTTTGGTAAGTTGTCATCTTGTCACTGTTGTTGAGTTCAGCAACAAAGGAGAAATCATAAACTCATTGAGTCTAAATTATACAACATGTGTGCAATATAAGATCAGCTGCTTTATGGGAGGAGGTCCTGCTAATGTCAGCTGTCTCTTTCAGAGGGAACATGGCATGGTTCATGGCATGGTTAGAATTTTAACATCGAAGCGCGCATTGTTTATGAAAACCCGCACATATCCAATATTCAGTATGATTACGATAAATGCATAATGGTGGGGTATCAATGCTCCAGTTTTAGGCTACCACCTTCTTGTGATTGTGTTGTGATCTGCCTTGTGTTCCGCATGTAGTTATGCTTAGTTTACAAGTTATTCTATGCGTTTTAAACGTGGTCAGTTTTTTCTGACTGTGTAAGAAATCTGTTGGTGAACTGAAATCAACTACTTTTTCGTGCTTAGCCTACACTTAGGAAACTTATTAACGCAGGTCGAAAGACCTAAGATGTTTGACATGATGTTTGGCCAGCGTGATCACGTTGATGGTGCATTTAGGATAATTTAACCATCTTAATAAAATATATCACATTTTATTTTTTTCGTTGTAGCCCTTTTTTGTGCTCCAATGTTTCAATATAAGCTAACCCAGCGTTGTAGATGGTATAGGTCTAGGATAACTCCATTATGTGATTATGTTTGCATGATATTATTTCAGGCAGCTAACAACAGCAAACAGAGGGAACATGGTATTTATGTCATTTGAACCAACCCAGCGATAAAATGGTGACAGGCATGATCTATGTGTGGGTTGACAATGGCCCCTGACTGCTAAAGGTGTATCACAGCGTTCTTTATTTGTGTTGGACACAGGTGAATTCTGAGTTCTACACAGGCTGGTTGGATCACTGGGGAGAGAAGCATAATGTAGTTTCTACTACTGTCATTGTTAAGTCTCTAAATGAGATGCTCAGCTTGGGGGCTAATGTGAACATGTAAGGTTTAAATGTCATCACCAGTGATTATCCTTCTCTCTCTCTCTCTCTCTCTCTCTCCCCCCCCCCCCCCCCCTGTGTGTGTGTGTGTGTCATGTCATAAGTCTTTATAATGCTTGAAATATGTACACAGAACACAATAATGTAGTAATTGAGGATGGATGGTGTAAAATATCAATGTCTAAATTAAGCATCATTTTACAGGTATATGTTTATTGGTGGGACCAATTTTGGTTACTGGAATGGTGAGCTAACACAACACACAGTTAAATCATCCTACAACAAGCTGTAAGTTTTAGGATCATTTACCAGTGATGATCCTAAAACTTCACTGTATTGGATTTCTATAATTATATAATTCTATAATTTTAGGGGCCAATATGAAATATGCACCTCAGCCCACAAGTTATGATTATGATGCACCCCTGACAGAAGCTGGAGACCTCACAGACAAGTACTTCGCCATCCGGGATGTTATCAAAATGGTACAGAATGATCATATACTTGTAACCACAACACCCTAATTACCCAGTGTTCTGCAATGGTGCTTTAGTGACTGCTGGTTGAAATCTAAAAGATATAGATAATAGCACCCTATAAACGAAATGTCCAATGGGACTGATGTAGTCCTGATAAAGTAATCCTTTTGTCTAATACAGCACAGGAAAATACCAGATGGTCCACCACCACCTTCAACACCTAAGTATGCATATGGACCTGTGAAGATGAGCCTGGTATGCAGCAAATGGATATAACTATAAACTAAGGAATTGATCCATTCTATAAATAGAAGCCCATTTTTGTACATGGTTGGTACAGCTTAAAAGCATATGGTCTCTTATTGTTTCAACTGTAGCTTACCACAGTCTCCAAGGCAGTCAACACACTCTCTTTTGCTGGCCCCATTAAAACCAAGTATCCTCTTACATTTATTGAGTTAAATCAGGTACAGTATTCTTCAGCCTGCTATAGCTACATTATTAGGTATATGACAGTGCCCATACAGTAACAGTAAATTCTTGACCTCATCCTTATTTTCTCCCAAAGCAATTTGGGTATGTTCTATACAGAACTACTCTGCCTATGGATTGCTCCAAACCTACCCCTCTGTCGTCACCACTGAACGGAGTGAATGATCGCGCCTATGTCTCTGTGAATGGGGTAAAATTCTTTTAAAATATATATACTTTTATTTGGTATACCCAATCCAAAGTATGACTGTTTTTCTTTGTGGTCAATCATTGTTATTTTTTGCCAGGTTCCCAGTGGCATTCTTGAGAGAAATAAAGTTATTACTACAAACATTACTGGAAAACCTGGAGACCAGTTGGATATACTTGTTGAGAACATGGGCCGCATAAACTATGGGAAGGACATCAATGACTTCAAGGTTTACGATTTTTAAATGCTTTCTTACAATGAAACAAAGACCTTGACACAATGCAGAAAGCATGCAGATTTGTTTGGTGTAACTGCAGCATCTATGATGCATCATTCTGCAGCATTCCACACTGTGTCATTTTGGCTGCCTTTACAGCCTATTGCCCAGTAGCTGTGCACGAATTGACATTTTAATGAGGATGGTTTGTGTTTTAAGCCATAAAATACATGTCATAATACAAATTATAGTCATGCAGTAAATGGGCCAAGTGTGTACTCACAGATGTATATGTAAAACCGGCCATAGAGATCAGTGGTCACTTGCATAATTTCTACTATACCTTTTGCATCATTGACCACTGTACGGTATATCTATTACATTGTATATGCCTTTGTAATTCCTATGTTTCATGTCCTGTCAGGGTCTTGTCACCAATCTCACGCTGGGCTCACAAGAGCTTTATAACTGGGAAGTGTTCAGCCTGAGCATTGATGAGGCAATCAGCGAAGGCCTCCTATGGCAGGACGACTCCAAAGAGAAGGCCTCGGATGTGGCCCCTCCAGCCTTTTACACTGGCAGCTTCATCATCCCAGATGGCATTCCAGACCTTCCTCAGGACACCTACATTCAGTTCCCTGGCTGGAAGAAGGTGGGGTGCTTCTTACTGCTTTCATGATTGGGGCTTTTTATGTGAATGCACTATGTAAACATATTGATACCGTACCGTAATAGTTTACTGTAATGTTGGTAGTAATAATTTGTTTTATTTTGTAATGCTGTTGCTCAAAACAGGGTCAAGTGTGGATCAATGGCTTCAACCTTGGTCGTTACTGGCCTGATCGGGGACCTCAGGTGACGCTGTTTGTCCCAGCTAACATCCTTAGCACATCTTCACCCAACAACCTAACAGTGCTGGAGTTGGAGGGTGATCCGTGTACCCCTGGGCCTTGTACCGGGGAGTTCACCACTGTGCCAGTCTTAAATGCTACTGTAGCCCTGCCAGACCAGACACACCAGTTGTTTCGTAAAGATCTGCCATGACCTATCTGTTGAGGTCTTCAAACCACACACCAATGCTTAATCAATCCACAGAGCAATGCCTTTTCACAATATTGTCATTATTTTTTTTTAATCATTATTTGGATCATTAATAGTCCTACCTCATTGTCCCGCCATTTTCTCTTTTGTAACGCTGTGAAAGTAGAAGAAAGTAACACTTTTAAATCTTGTTTCAGAAAGGGACCTAAAGGGAATAACTTTTAAATTAAAACTTCAAAAAGCCATGCTAGGTTAGTGGCAATGAATGCAGTGTTTTAATCAAAATTACCCAAATGCGTGAACTGATAAAATTTCTACAGGCTATTGACCTATCACTCATAAGCATTGTATTCACAGAAGGGAATAGAAGTATTGAGTGAGCCAGAAGTTTAGGGCTGATTGGACCTAAGGTCCAGTTACTGGTTTTTGCAGTACAAGTTATGAAACAAAAATTAGGCCTCTGCCACCTAAAGTACTGGTCCCAGCAATAGAATAGTTTTTTGTGGCCAGAAAGGTTCATTTTGTTTAGTTTCAGATAAATGAAATGTGAATTGCCTTTTGTTACAGATTGTTTACAAACTTATTTTTAATGTTTTTTAATGCATGAATGATTTGTGGCATATGATGTGCCTTAGATAAAAACAGCCTTTGAATCACTGGATGATGATTCTTTGCACTCCCATTGATCATTGCACTCTCCAGAGACACTGATATGTTCATCATCTTCAAAATGTTTTTACATTATTATTTTGAGAACTGTTTGGTGTTTATTTGCACAAATAATAAAGGAATGTTTGAAGATGATCAGCAGTGTAAGTTGATGACTTTACTGACATGGCCAGTAGTAGTTTGGAAATGTCTCTTACATGGATATTGTTTTAAAACTATAAATTAGCTTTAATACTGCAAGACAGCTCACAGTTGTAAAACTGAAGTGAAAAGAGCTACAAATGAATGAAAGCCTTTAGACATTATCTCAGGGTGAAGATGAGATCAGTTATGTAAATTGAAAATGATCTATACCTATTACATACTGGACCATTGCCTTCATGTTACATTTCTGTAAATTATGACAAGAATTGATTTCAGAGAACCAGACATTACAAATGTACAGGTACGGGTCAGTCTAAAATGTCTGAAGGGCTGACCGTCTACATCACGCAGGCACAAAGTGAAGTGGTGTGTCTAAGAGTACTCTGCATGTGTGTGTATATTGTACAATAAGCAGTGTTGTGAAACCTTTCTATGTCAAGTATTGACATGTATGCAACATATGTGTGCAAGCTTCTGTAGAAAATTATAGTTGCCCTGCCTGAGACTCATGTTAAAGCACTTTGACCACCAAAAATGTGGTCTAAATAATCTCCCAAATCGTAATCTGATGGTAACAAAGAAACATTCACTGACCAGCCAGATACCTGCGGTCAGGAAGCAAACTATGTCTAAGAACACCACCAACCAATAGGGGCAGCATCTGGCATTGGGTCAGAGATACTTCATTAGGTTGACATTCCGAAATGGCAAATGGCAGCAACACCGTTACAGCGGGGCAAATTAGACTGGTTAATGGTAATGATACATCACTACCACTGTATCAAAATGCACACAAGATTTAATGTTTTGTGCCATCTGCAATGTTAATGTTGGTTGTTTATGTGAGGTTATAGCTCATTTGACATACAGTATGTCACAAAAGTAAGTACACTCCTAACATTTTTGTACTTATTATATCTTTCCATGGGAGACATCTAAAGATATAATACTTTTCTACAACGTAAAGTAGGCAGTGTACAGCTTATATAACAATGCAAATTTGCTGTTCCCTCAAAATAACTCAACACACAACCATTAGCCTAATGTCTAAACCACTGGCATTCAGCATCTGTGGGGCATCCTCAAATGGAAGGTGGAGGAGCTCAAGGTCTCAAGCTCAAGGTCAGCTACGTGATGTCGTCATGTAGGAGTGGAAGAGGATTCCAGTGACAACTTGTGATGCTCTAGTGAACTCCATGCCCAAGAGAGTTAAGGCAGTGCTGGAAAATAATGGTGGCCACACAAAATATTGACACTTTGGGCACAATTTGGACATTTTCACGTAGGGGTGTACTCACTTTTGTTGACAGTGGTTTAGACACTAATGGTTGTGTGTTGAGTTATTTTGAGGGAACAGCAAATTTGCACTGTTATAAGTTGTACACTGCCTAGTTTACGTTGTAGAAAGGTATTATATCTTTAAACTTCTCCCATAGAAAGATATAATAAAAAAGTACAAAAATGTTAGGGGTGTACTCACTTTTGTGACATCCTGTAAAATTCTGTTTATTTCAGACATGGATTTTGGTTTCCAACGCACACTCAAATCTAACACAAATAATTAATTATTAGTAGTTGATTTGTTCTTTTTTTTAAATTTGCTTTCCAAATTCTGAGTATTGTAAAGACTGAGTAGACTTTACCCAGAATTTTAGCATGTGAAAACACATAAACCAGAAGGACAGAAAGAAAAAAAAAAACATGCTAGGTTTAGCCTGTCAATAAGTCATATCCTGTCACTTTGTTCCAACGCTTTGTTGTGTTTTATAACGTTAGCTTGATAGCATAATTGCCTAAGTCATTTTTTGGTCAAATTGAGATTTTTGCACAACTTTACTCCCCTACTACTTCTGCATCATCCTGTCTGTCTGCCTATGTCATTGGCCAATCACAACACTCATAAAAGTAAAAAAAACATAGCTGCCTAAGTCATTCATTTGACTTAGGCAGTTTTACCATTGGACTTAGGCAGTTTTTATACAATCAATTTGACTTAGGCAGATTATGCCTATGATTTAGGCAGTTTTACCATTGGACTTAGGCAGTTTTTATACAATCAATTTGATTTAGGCAGATTATGCCTATGACTTAGGCAGTTTTTCTGAGAATACAAAATAAACATTACATCTTCTCAGCCATTTTGCATACATCAAAACTGCCTAAGTCACTTTTATTTGATAAAAAAAATGATGTTCGGTTTTGTTCTTTTTCCAAACTTTTTCTCACATCTACATGAATGTTCTGTGAAAATATCAATAAAAAATATGCATGTGATTTTTAGAAAATGTGTTTTTTCTTGTTTTCCAAAAACACAAAAAAATGACTTAGGCAATTATGCTATCAAGCTAACGATAAACTTTCCTTGACTAGGCTATATAAAAGGAAATCATTGTGGAACTAAAAGTTGGTTTAAGGCAGATGTTTAAGACGCGGATTGTCCAGGAGCCTTACTCTCACTCCTAATCACAAGGTGGCGGTAAGGAACCATAGGCTGTTTACCAACCCAAGAAGAAGAGGAGGAGGAAGACGAAGAAGAACTTTCGATTCGTAGTAAGTTTTGTTTTCGTTTCGGTGGTCTCGGTATTTGTGGATAAGCAATGTTAAAACACCGCAAATAGTCTTACATTGTCGAAATGATTATGGGGTAATTGCAAGATAGTTAGCGAAAAATGTTAAGAATCACGTATTCTTAAGGAAGCGACGTAGCCTTTGTCGAGGAAAACGGCAGACCTAGCTGGTTACACTATTTTAACTGGAAATTGTATGTGTATTGTGGGTTCACAGTTTAAGTAGTCTGTATTACTGTGTTGCCACTGTAATAAGTCGTAATGGTTGCCCTGTGAGCCGGTTTTGATAAAAAAAAAAAAAGAAATGCTTTAGTGCTCCTGTTTCAGGCTGTTCTAGTTTAGTGAAAGACGTGCGCGGGGAGAACGACAGGATTTCGGTTATGCTAGTCACAGCCTACCATCATTTAAAGCCCATTCGGCCATAGCACACCTAATAGAAGATCCAAAAACGTCAACAAACACAACGACTTGCTTGTTTTGTTAGGTGAATGTGTGCTGCAATGAGACTCCCCCGATAATCACAACTATGACATAGCCTTTTATAATTCACCTAGTAAATCAGCTCGTTATTCCGTGTATTTATTTTTCATTGACTGAATGGGGGTAAAAGAACATTTTGATGTGCACCATGCATATGCAACTCGGAGTGACCTATCGTATTTCAAAAAGCGCGAGTACTAAACTATCCTTCGAGAAATGACACCTTTTACTGCAGTTAATTAAATCAGGATAAACTGATTCAGGCCTGTTGTGGTGTAGAAAAAAAAAACTTAAACCTGCAGCATTGCTTTGCCGGAGTCTCCTCCACTCGCACACGCACGCACACGTTGAAAGATGGTGCGTCCTGTTTGTCATTCCGAAACGGCTATAAATTAGTTAAACTGACAGATGTGGACTATTGCTGACTGTTAGGTTGAGTTCACTATCAGAAACACCTGATTGTTCTATTTGCCAAAAAATATTCAATGTAAAACCCTGGCTAGAGGATTAAAGTGGTCACTTAAAACCCAGTCAGATGAAACTTCAGTGTAAGCCCACGCAAGGGTGGGCAACAGTTTTAGTCTAAGGGCCACAGTGTTGCTCTATGCTTGGCAAAGTAAGCGGAGAGCCACACATTGGATGGTTGAAGTTAAAGATGGTTACACAATTAAATTGTACAAATTAATTTAATGCAACTCATGTATTAGGGTACTTTATAGCCGCCTCAACTTTTCCAGTCTATTTCAAGGCCTGACATTTATTTTTCCTAGGCTTATCTTACCTTCACTAGGGTAAAAACTGGATTTGAAAGATTCATTCACTACCAACTGTAGGTCTTGAAGATGGATAACTAGTAGGAAAACTGCAAATATGTGTGCAGGTTACATTAACATATAGACTTAAGAGAGACTGACTTGGAATGATCCAATTTAATTTAGGTTAATTTAGCTTTAATTTATGCCTATCCAGCTGATTTCAGTTGTCATCATCCATTTTTCGTATTTGATCTAAATATTTTTTTGAAGAACACAATGTATATAAAGAACACAATTTAAATGCAGATCATCTTCATTGCACTTGTGTTAGCTTGAAATATATGAAAGGGCAACATGGAATATGCTACATCTCACAAAATATTTGAACTTTGATTTAGCTATAATACCATCTACGTGCCCCATGTATAACAATGCCAACCTATGCAGCTGAGCAATGATATTAAAAATAACATCATCAGTCAAGGTGAACTGATCTGTATATGGAACTTCTAAACTATTTAAGAAAAAAATGTGTTGCTTTAAGCCTAAGTAGTTTTTTCAACCTTAAAAGAGTATTTTCAAAATCATTTCAATGGTTTGTCAACTTGTAACAATGTGAACAGCACTTCTGAATTTGCTTTGCCAAAAAGTGGCCCAATTTACCTGAATTCACCCTATTTGTGCTAAACATAGAAAAAAATGCTCATTTGAGAATTCTTCCATGTCTACTGTAAATATTTCATTTTACCACGTAGTTAGACTACATTAGGCCCAAAATTTGATATTGATACCTGTTTTATTATAGTAATATGGTAACCCCACAGCGTAGGGGGCATTTTACCCCACAAGCTATGACATATACAGAATACATTAATTCTGACAGAATGCCTGAACAGTTTAATAGCCTAGTTGAGTGGCTTTAATAGGCTATTCATTTAATAGTGAATTATTGCAGTGAATACTTTTATTCTAAAACAGTGGTAGACAGAGGAAACAGTTGATAGGAGAGATAGTTAACACAACTGAAATGGCTAAGCAGTTAAACAACAGAATAGTATAGATAGTTAACTGATTTAATTATAAATTCTTATAGTTAATACTTTTATTTTGAAAGAGTTGTAGGCAGAGAAAAACAATTGACTCGAGACATAGTTGATGATAACTGACAGTTTAAATGACTAAATAAAGGGGCTGTTCATGTGGAAGACGTTACTAGGAAGTCAAAAGGGTACCTGACTTGGTTGCTTGGCTGTTGCTCATGTAGTTATACTGTTAGGATAGTTCTGTTGGTTGCCATGCTCATTCTGATATAGTTGCTTTGTTTCAGTGGTTGCTAAGTTGGTTGCTAGGTAGATAACTGGTTTAATATAGTAGACTGGAGACATAGTTGATGACAGTTGACAGTTTGACATAGATGAATAGCTATAGGTAGTGTTTCCTCAGCTGTAGGCAGAGGAAACAGTTAGCTGGAGACATAGTTGATGGCAACTGACAGTTTGAATGACTGGATGGTTAAATAGTTAAAATAGTAAATTATTGTTGCAAGGACTTTTTTGTACACAATGTTAGCTTTAATCTTGTTTCTCTGCTCCCAGTTGCAGTCCCATCACACCATTATGCCAGCAGAGAGGATGCGATTACGCCATTGGCTGGAGGAGCAGATCAACAGTGGGGTAGTGGAGGGCCTTGTGTGGATTGACAAGGTATGTTGGTAACCTACTTGTAGAATGTTGAAATGATTTTGAAATGAAGCCTAAATATACATGGCAAGCATGTGTTTATATAATCTACATTTATACCAAATACAAAAGATTTCTACAGCAGTATGACCATTTTGGAACAGATGGTAAATGATAGAACAATGGTGCAACCACCGGTATAGCCAATGTAGTGCAGCAGGGACCAGGGCTCAGGATGGCTGTGAGGCCCTTCCCCTCCTCAAGGATTGAGAATGTTATAGCAATCCAGTTTCAAGTTTTTTGTTAACCTGTATTTGCTCTACTAGTATAGTGATTGAGGAGTGAGTTGTACATTTTTATTATATTCCAAGTATGCACATTTTGGCTATGGTCCTAAGTCATCATGTTCTAATAAGGATTGTTTTAGTCACAATTAATGACATGATTGCATATAGTTAATCACAGTGCACACATGTGCTCATGCACACATGAGCATGCAACTCATAACCAAGAGCTATGGAAAGAACCTGCCATTAAACATAAATATTCCATTTGCTTAACTAACAGAGTTTACTGGGAGTAAACCAGAAGCACTATAATCACCAACAAGGCTATGCCACTTGTACACCACAGGTTACTGAACTGTCTGAAGTTAATTTTGCTGATAAACCAGCTTTACTAGCAGAGAGTATGCATGTTGCAGTCAGTACAGTCGATTGCTTGCTAAACTTTTGTGTGTGATTTACTCACTTCAATGTCTGTGCCCTGTCTTGATGCACAGACACACTTGATTTGACAGGTCGGGCTGTCATTTCCTTACAGGTATTTGACAGTTGACTGGCTATTTATTAGATCCTGCATAAAAATAAAACTTAAACTTTTGTCTAAAAGCGGAGTGATGTTGATAGCTGGATTATGTAGTTTAATCTACTCTTGCACTTGCAGACAAATTTACTTTGAAGGAGTTTGCTCAGGCATTTGGCAAGACATTTCAAAATGGTCTAATCTCTTTTTTTTTTTTTTTTGTGAATCAGGCCTTCCAGAGGTGCCAAGCGGAAGCTGTTTATGGGCAGTGTGAGCATGTAGTTCACACCAGGAATGTCTGTGGTGTAGTGCATCCACAGGGCATCAGCTGCCAGCTTTGTCTATAAATGCACGCAACCTCTGTAATGTAGCCCCGTTTTTAGAGAGCATAGGCTTGTTTCTTTTTGGTATAGCTTTAAAAAAACACCATGTTTCTCTGTTTTTTTTTCTTTCTTATTTTAAACGATGTTTAGAAAGTATAACTGCACATAGTACAGCTTTGATAAGGCTGACAGAATATTTGACATTGTTTAAAAACATGTAGGCTAATTGTTGTCAAATTAGCCTTTATTCATTCTCGATAAAAGAAAAAACGGCAAATGCATTTTTCACGTCTTCCCTCTCTGATAAACTGTGCCTCTTTGGTCACTCTGTCCTACCTCAGGTTGCCTAAATACAATATTATATGTAGTGACATGGACCTGAAATTTGCCCACTGGCTTGTTGACATTAGATTTACCAAACCAAATAGGCAACACTGAATGACAAGAACGAGTTCGCTATTTTGTGGTTGACAGAAAAAAGGCGATTGCAGCTCTTATTTTATTGAGAATCTATTTTATTAAGAAGAAATCGGCACAGAATGACGGTTAGAAAAGAGAGGTGGAAAGTTGGGGGGGGGAAGGTAACAGCAAAGTGGAAAAATACAGATCCCAAGACGAAAAAAAATTAGAAACAGCCAAAACATGTGGTATGACAAGGTCAATATTTATAGTTTTCCAGCTTTTGTTTAATGCAATTTTAGGTGAGTGGACATATTTTTCACACACTCAGGAAACTTGTGAGGTATCCCTGTCAATACGTACATTGATGGCATAAGTTGACATGAAATGTTTAGTTGTGCTGTAGCTTTCAATAGGATTTTGGCTGAAAACGCTCTTGTCCTGCTTACCTCCCACACAGAAAAATAGACTTGATTCCTAATTTCTAGTTGAAGTGCGGTTGACCCAGGAAAAACAGGTGCAGGACACACTTGCGGTGTGAATGGTCTAATCTGTTGACATGCATTCTAAACAAAAACGGACACAAACCGCATCCGTCCTACGAATTCACAGGTTTCGAAGTAAATAAGGCACCGCTCCGACACTATACGATGTAAATGAGGCCTAACAGTTTGGATATCAACAGTAGCCTGCTTATACCTAAATATTTTTTTCTTTTGAATGGATGCAATTTGTGGGTGCAGTGTGCATCTCTCACATCATCATTTACACCAGTGCATTACATCATTATTACATCATTACTTGATGAGTCAAGCCTTTGCCGCTGACTATCTGTATGCATACTGCGTGCTACCCCTGTTACAGGCTGCCTGAAGATATTTTAGATTGATAAATGAAGTTATAGAATGTAGTGGCTGTATCCAAAGCAAGCTTTTAGGGCAGGTGTGGTTTTGCAGGATGGACAATGCATGATGCTGTGTATTTGTTTGGAATGGTGGAGAGGCTGAGTTAAAATATTTACACTGGGTGGCCCACCTTATTTCCGTTTCAAAACTGAGTGTCTTAGCATTGATTTATGTTTAAATGCATGTCACTTAAAGAAGCTAACATTCTTTCAATAGGATGAGAAGATATTCCAGATTCCGTGGATTCATGGCTCAAGTAGTGGATGGGAACTTGATAAAGATGCACCTTTGTTTAAAAACTGGGCTATCCACTCAGGTATTAAATGAACCAAGATATTTAAGATTTTTAGAGAAGAGCTTTTTTAATTCTTTTTTAATTGAAAAAAAAAAAAACATCACATGTCCCCTTTTGTACAGTAGTTTTATTTTTCTGATATCTGTCCTGGATTGTTTACCAAAAAGGGCTGTGATTCTCTGATCTTTTTTTAGAGGCTGGGTGTTTAATTTCGTTTATTATCTTGAGGCTTGAGAAAAAGTAAGGTGATGTTGATTGTTGATTCAAGCAAAAATATCACAATTAATTTCTGTATTGTCCTTTCTCTATGTATGCATGTTGTACACTGTATTGAATTTGCTAATGTTATTTGACACTTGAGAGCTTTCACCAGGATCATGAGGAGTCAAACACTACCCCAAGAGCTAGGTTACATAGTTCGAAGAAATGTCAAGTTAGATCCTCTCACAGCCAGATGCCTTGCTGTGAACTTGCTAGTGGCCAACAAGCAAACATATCCAAATTCAACCACAAACAATTCTTATTAATAGCATCCCTTCCCTTCACATAAAACAAAGGACCCAATTTAGTAACTGTACTGCCCATCTACCTACTGTTAATGCAAGGAACGTCTATCTGTCATTCTGTCTGTTCTACACAAAACTCTTGAGCCCTTCATTCCACTGAGTTTAAATTTGGTAGGTGTCTTGCTAATGGCATGAGTGAGTGAAGTGCTAATTTTAACGTAGGACCAAAAATGCCAAATATTTAAAACCACTCCTCCTCCCCCCTGGTAGACACTCCGCCTCTCACAAAACACATTTCTGGGTCAAAATAAGTAAAATATAGGGAAACTGTCGAAGATTGAAATTTACATGCAACTCTGTGTGAGAAATCGCATTGATAGTTTCCCTATACTTAACGTATTTTGTTTTTGTTGTGAATGTGTAATGACCTTTTCATAATTTGAAATGTTTGAAATGTTCTAGAATGTGTTTTTGTAAAAAAGAAAAAAACTGTTTCTTGTTTTAACTACCCTTACATTTTAGATATCTTTAAAGGCCTCCTTCCCCTAAAAACCACTTTGAGTAGCTCTATTTACAATGTGGTGGTCACAACAAGCAGTATATGCACACAGCACTCCAAGATGTGAAATTCGACCCTCATGGGTTCACTGGTCATTGAAGGGTCAACCCACCATAGAAATACAGACATACGAGCGAACCAGAGCAGGCCAAACCTAACTACGTCACTAGGTCGTAAGCCTCGCCCAGAGACATATATGGTACGCCCACAGGCTCATCCCAGAGGAAGAACAGTGGACAGAAGCTAGATGAGCGAAAGACAGCGAATTTGCATCGTGGCAGAACAAGCACGCTCCTGTTTTGTTAGAAAACAGGTTAAAAACTATTAAGCATCAACAAGGAAATTAAAGGAGTTCTGTGTCCAGATAATAAAAATCCTTGTAATGCATATAACCACAGCGTGTTCGAACTGGGCCTGGCTTGATTAAGACAAAAACAAGTAAAACAGTGGATGTTCCTTCACACCCATGCAAGTCAACAGTATTCCTTGTCATAGTCAAGATGGATCAATTGTGTTACATTTGTTCTGTATCAGATACAGACCACGTTTTGATTCTGCTTTAGCCTGCATTTATATAGGTCTTTCTTACACTCAGAAGTGCCATACCCAAAGTGCTTTACACTTAACACCTCATAAGCCCCCATTCACAAACACATACATATACATACATACACACACACACACACACACACACACACACACACACACACACACACACACACACACACACACACACACACACACACTGATGGCTGCCATGCAAGGTGATGACTAGGACATCGGGAGCAGTATGGGGTTTGGTGTCTTGCTGAAGGACACTTTGATCTAGTAAGGAAGACCTGGAATCAAGCCAGTGACTATCTGATTGCTGGTTGACTCCTTTACTGCCTCAGCCACTTCAGAGAAACGTGGCTCCCAGTGCTTCTTTTTAAGTGCTAAAATAAAAGGGGAAAACACTCATGTCATTAAAAAGAAGTTTGTCATGAGTGCTGCGTTTTATGAGGTCATGTTTGTCTGTCTTTAGGGAAATATCATCCAGAAGTTGACCAGCCTGATCCAAGGACATGGAAGTCTAATTTCCGTTGTGCGATGAATTCCCTTTCTGATGTCGTAGAAGTGAAGGACAAGAGTGTCAAAAGAGGCAGCAAAGCATTCAGAGTTTATAAGATGTTAGAGGAAGTTAAGCGACCTAGGAGAAAAGGTTTGTTTTGAATTTCAGTGTATTTGAAATCAAAGCAGTTTGAATCACACAAACGTAGCACTGTGTACTAGTCCATGTTTATTTCACTCTGATTTACTTTGTTGTTGTATTTAAACTTATGTTCTGCCACAGTGTTTTGCCTTTCTCTGATTTAACCATGATTAAAAATCAGTGTTTTTTTACAACCCCATCCCCAAAACAAAAAAAGTTGGCCAGCAGTGCTGACCTGTCACCATATGTAAATATTTGGAATCATAATAGCAAAATATGCCAAAAAGATACCGGACTGATGAGCAACTAGAATCCTGTATGCAAAAAGAATGGAACAGAGTTTTACGCTTCTTAACATTTACATAAATTTGTAGTACAGGGGATACTACACATTGTTGAAAGTTGCCCTGTTATTCGTAATTAGCTTTTTCTTCCAAAAATGTCATACATTTTCTTAGTTGAAGAATTTAAGGTGTGATCCAGACTCCAGATTGCACTACATTTTTTAAATTATCCACAGCATTATTGGACTGGGGTTGTATTAAATGTGGTAAAATTAAAGAAGTTTTTGTTTTTTTCTCCCAGGGAAGAAAAAGGAGAAGAAAGCTAAAGCAAAAGTAAGTTCTTTCTTCAGCATCAGTTGTTTCAGAAGTCTAAGCTCTGCAGCTACTTTGAAGAACTCACAAATGGCATGACCTGAGTGAATAGAAAGCCTAGTCTTTCAGTACCTAAATATTGCTAACACTGATTTCTGCTGTCTTTTAAAGAGATCAAATATGCTAAAGAAAACCCGGTGGAGCAGCAGGTTGTTAACAGGGAAGAAATTGGTAAGTGGTCATCTGCACTTTGGTCTCTTCTGTTTTTTGTTCGTCGATGTCTGATGCATTGTTGTCCCATTGGCCTGATTTTGACAGTCCCTCGGTCTGAATACAATAAAACATTTTCAGGATGGTGAACAACAAAAACATTGCAACAAATAATGTACCTGACAGATCTGTGGAACTTTGTTGTTGCAGTCCTGTAAACGTCGACCTGGCTCCTTATTATGGTACCCATCCTTTACAGCATTAAGGATTGAGAATTTAGCAAACCAAAGACCTAACCAGCATGTTTTAAACAAAGTTGCTTGGAATGGCCACTGTCTGAAGGGGATTGTGACCCAGAAGTGGATTCAGAATATGGTATCTCAATAACTCTTTCATGTTAAGTGAGAGATTGTTTTATTTCTTTCCACAGACGGCCTCATCTTAGGCTTGAAGTATTAACCAAAACATACCTTGAAGCATTCATTACAACTGGATTCTCTTGTACATGGCAGGACTGAAAGTTTATCAAACATTAGTATCACAAGGGATTCAGCTGTTACCTGTGCTGTGACCCACCAGCCCCTCCTATGTGATAGCTGACTTTGACTATTTAGGACCTGTTTTTACTTGGCTGTGTCACAAACTTATGGTGTATATCTTCTGTTTTTTGTATTTTTTTCAGTGTTTAATAATTGTGATCCGTTAAAAAAACACACCTATTTTTAACCCTGGATATTTTTTAATCTAGTAAATTTATAGTAAAATCTAAAGGCATCTGGTATACCATAATTACTTGACTATTAAATATATCCATATATAGATCTTAATCATTGTCAATCATTCAGTCACATTAATCAATGATCATAATATTGGGGATATTTTAGCCTACATCTTTTACACATAGCTACTTTAAATGAAGGCAAGTAAGTTATACATGCATCATACATGTAATCATTGACTAGTGCTTGACTTACATCGTGTAAATGCTTGCAGCAAGTAGATGTCTGCCCAATCTGCTGTTTGTCATTAGTAATCAGATGCCCAGAACTTTCTGTTTCTCTGACATGCAAATACTGTTTTGGATTGTTTTAGGTGTTAACTTAAGAATTAACCACAATCATTGGTTGATTTCATGGCCTTTTTAGTTAGCTAAACTAATCAAGTGATGAAAGCCCACTTATTTATTTGTAGTGTAGGAAAGTATGAGCATGGAATGATTTTATTTTAGCTGTTCATAACTTAATAAAAAAAACAGTAAGTAGAAAAACTCGCTAAAATCGCTGAAGTTCTAAAAGTGTTGAGAACTTGAATACAATTGATTTTAAACTAGATGTGTCGCATAATGGTAAAGTATGGTATGACTGCTGCATGGTGTTTATATGGTTTATATGTTAAGCACAGAGAGAGTAAAGCAAAGTTCATGACTAGTTTTATGCCCTATTTTTTTAAATGTGTTTTGAGTCAAGTGGTGTTTTGTAAGTGCTGTTTTCCTTTTTTAACATATACTGTGTCATGTTGTTTTTGTGTTTCCCAAGTTGACTTTGGACGCTGTGAATAAAGCCTTTTGTGAACATCTGTTGTTCCATGTTGGTCTGAAAATGTGGAGAGAATGGATGAATGGATGGGCGCATGTACTTTATGGATCCCAAGCTGTAAACAGTGTAGCAGCAGCATGACGCATAGGGACACAGAGACAATAACAACACAATGAAGAAAAAGAGCACAACTTAGAAATAATAAAGCAATATACAATATAAGATGCAATAAGTGCCTTAGCACTTAAGGATTATGCCTATGTAAAAATAATGATTTCTTTCGTCTTTTTATGGATATGATTCTGCAAATGTCAGCCAAAATGTAATTTTGTGCATTAGAGCATCCCCCATGGACCAAATGTCATGTTCATTTTGATGGGTTTCCAAAGATTGTCAAAGTGGCCTATATTATCTAACTGTCCTCCTTAAGTGAAGATACTAGCAAATGAAAAATAAATTGTTTGCATGTATAGCTTTTGCTAAGAGGCGCCACCTACAAATGCTCATTTATTAATTGGAATAATGCAGCTTTCAGACCAGTATACCTAGACATACCTAGACCACACATTTTTGGTCCAATCATTGGTTGTCAAAATATCAATCTAAAAGGCATTCGGGTTCTGCATATTAAAATTCACACCCAATAACATGGAGCCCTGTTGTCTATAGATGCCCACCTCCTTCATATAGGCCAGCAGCTGGTGTGGTAGAGCAAACAAACTAGGCTTATAATAAGCATCATAGCTGCTGGAGAGAGAGAGAGAGCTTTGAGCATAAAAGTAATAAATAGCACATCTCTTATTTAAAAATGGCACCTACATCTGCACATGCTCAATTACTCTATAAGTAATTTCAAATGTGTAGCAGCCACCAGAGGAAATATGACTTGCTAATCTCCATAGCTGCCTACATCACCAGCAGAGTTAAGATTTCCAAAAAATGTAGAGTTTATAAGGGACAACAGGAGCCACACTGGTAGAGGTTTTCTGTAGCCTACCTACTGTCACAGAATGTCATTTACCTTGTAGTTTAACTTAGCTTTACAACCAACTTTCCAACTTTCACAAGATCCACTGTTGATGTGTAGTCTTATATTACAAAGTGTTCAAAGGGTGGGCCTGCGCCTTTAAAACGTGGCTTTAGTATTGCAGTGGTGCGTTGGCTTTAGAGTAAGAATGATTCAAAAGCAGGAAACCTGGAGCTCGCCCTCAGTGCAAAACCAGAACAAACATTCACAGTAGTTTAAGAAGGATATGACATCAGAAACTAGGTGGCAATCTATTTAGAATAGCCAATCAGGACACTGTTTCAATAATGAGTGATTCACAGTTGGTTGGAGTGGTTATGTCACATAGAAGCCCTGTGAGATTATACATTACATTTTCACTTCTATGAAACCTCATTGCATGTCATAAATCACAATCTGCATATATATATACACAAGTTAATCATTGCAAGTAACAGAAATCATAAAAATTGTGTTGTTTATTTACTATCATGCCCTTGTGGACTACAGTACATTGGCAAGACCAACCGTCAACTGAGAGTCCGGATAAATGAACACAGGAGCGCCATCTCCAGGAATGACGTCAAGTCACCTATTGCTAGACACTTCTCCACAGCATCACACACCATGTCACAATTACAGTTCATGGGGATTGATCGTTTGGTTCCCAGCCGCAGAAACCGTGACGTGGAAACCAAACTACTTCAATGTGAAGCCAAATGGATTTTTTACATGCAAACATTGTCCCCAAAGGGCTTGAATGAGGATTTGGACTTGATGTGTTTCTTATGATTTATGTTACTTGCAATGATTAACTTGTGTATATATATGCAGATTGTGATTTATGACATGCAATGAGGTTTCATAGAATTGAAAATGTAATGTATAATCTCACAGGGCTTCTATGTGACATAACCACTCCAACCAACTGTGAATCACTCATTATTGAAACAGTGTCCTGATTGGCTATTCTAATAGATTGCCACCTAGTTTGTGATGTCATATCCACACTACCCAATATCCCTACCACTGCTATGCCGACGACACACAGCTGTACCTGTCGTTCCAACCAGACGATACCACGGTCTCCACACGCATCTCCGCCTGTCTCTCTGACCTATCCTCCTGGATGAGAGATCATCATCTCCAGCTTAATCTGTCTAAAACCGAACTCCTGGTCATCCCTGCCCATGAGTCAATCTGCCACGACATCACCCTGAATATTGGCGATGTCACTGTTGCCCCGAACAACGTGGCTAGAAACCTAGGTGTCATATTAGACGACCGTCTATCTGTCTCCGATCACATTTCTTCTGTAGCGAGATCATGCCGCTATGCATTATACAATATTAGAAAAATCAGACCGTACCTGACCCAATATGCTGCTCAATTGCTTATACAGGCATCAATCACCTCGCGGCTCGATTACTGTAACTCTCTCCTAGTCGGTCTACCTGCCTGTGCGATCAAACCATTGCAAATGGTCCAGAACGCAGCAGCGCGACTGGTCTTCAACCAACCCAAAAGAACACATGTTACCCCACTCTTTAGAGATCTCCACTGGCTGCCAATAGCTGCCAGAATTAAACACAAGGCTCTGACACTAGCCTACAAAGTAATTTCAGGTTCCGCCCCCGTCTACCTCAATGTCTTATTACAGGCTCACGTCCCGTCCAGGGCGCTGCGCTCCGCTCACACAAATCGTCTATCGGTACCCTCACTTCTCACAAAGAGAGGTCACTCTAAGCTCTTCTCTGTGGTTGTCCCCAAATGGTGGAACGACCTACCAGTTGCAACAAGAACAGCAACATCCCTCCCTATCTTTAAAAAGCTTGTAAAAACCCTTCTCTTCCGAGATTGCTTCCCTTCCTAACAAAACTAATATAACTAACAAACACTAATCTAAAAACTCTCTCTCTCTCTCTATCCCTATGTAGAAGTACTTATATCTGTTGTGTCTTTACTCTGTGTCCTCCTCTATTGCTTATGTCCTCCTTGATTGTAAGTCGCTTTGGATAAAAGCGTCTGCCAAATGCAATGTAATGTAATGTAATGTAATGTCATATCCTTCTTAAACTACTGTGAATGTTTGTTCTGGTTTTGCACTGAGGATGGGGTCACTCGAAATGTTTGCACCTTTGTAAATAGCACAGCATCTGTGAAGACCATTAAACCCACTTTTGGATGGACATCTCTCTTTTTTCAACTTTTACTGAGTGCGAGCTCCAGGTTTCCTACTTTTGAATTAGTCTTATATTACAAAATGTACAGAACTGCTTTAATAGTATAGCAGCTACAGTAAACAGTACATTCGTCAACAAAACAACAACAAAATATCGAAATAGACATGCATTTCATTGTTTTTGTGTCTGCATACTCACACACGTCTAGGGTTTAGTAGGAAACCTAAAGATGAAAGTATTTGATGATTCCTTGGAACATATTGTCTTTGCAATGTGCATTGTTATTGCGTATTATACGGTGCCCTAATATCCTGCAGCCCTGCTTCCATCAACTCAGTAGTTCCTGCCCAAAAATCTGACAGGCAGACAAAATCTGTATGACTGCACTATGCAAGTACCTTTCATACTCAAAATAAGTTGTTCAGACTTGACTGAAACCATGGGACAACTTCAATCCCGATACAATAAAATTTGAAACTCAATACAGTATTTTAAAGATGACCAATGCATCTGACCATTTGAAGTGTCAGATGGGTGGATTAGTAGCCTTGAATTTCGCTTTCAGTCAGTCTGGCCAACCTGCCTATTCTCAGTTCTTCCTGGTCTGGAAAACGAACGTTACGCATATTAGATCGGAATCAGTGGTCTGATTGGTTGTAGCTCTGTCCAGTAGTACACAGGGTCATTTGAAAGATGCCCCTTGATCCCACCAGTGAGAACTTCTTAACATATTACCAGAGCATTAGGATTACAAAAGACACCAATAATATTCAGTCACATAAAACCAGCAACAGACTACTAAACAAAGAAGAAATTTCTTTGAGTGAGAATGAATGTCAGTTAAGGGCTAAAGGGGTTCAAAGGCCATCCTACCTGGGGTTATACACTGTAAAACCGGATTGTCAATACAACTCAAAACTTTTGATGTAACTGATTACGTCAATAGTTTTGAGTACATTAACTATATATTTTAATTAAAGTGAACTTTAAAAGTTTAAGTACAAGTTCATGTAATTAAACTTTTAAAGTTAACTTTAATTAAAATATGTAGTTAATGTACTCAAAACTATTGACGTAATCAGTTACATCAAAAGTTTTGAGTTGTATTGACTTATCCGGTTTTACAGTGTACATTTCAAAGTGCTCTCCCTCAGTATCTCGTCTGTCTTATATTACATTTTTAGTCTTGTATGACTTGATCTACCTGGCCATTTAAGCCCCTGAAAGTAGTTGTTTTTTATTCCTGACAATGTTTGGACATGTCCCAAGGCACCAATAATGAGGAAAAGTTGGATATAACCGTTTTAGTCTGTTTACAGGATGGCACTCTAAAAAATGTGTTTCCACCCACACTGTAAACCCGGATTGTCAATACAACTCAAAACTTTTGATGTAACTGATTACGTCAATAGTTTTGAGTACATTAACTATATATTTTAATTAAAGTTAATTTAAAAGTTTAAGTACAAAATGCATGTACTTAAACTTTTAAATTAACTTTAATTAAAATATATAGTTAATGTACTCAAAACTATTGACGTAATCAATTACATCAAAAGTTTTGAGTTGTATTAACTTATCCGGGTTTACAGTGCATACATATTGTCCCTGTGGACTATGTGTATGTGTTTTGAAAATGTTGGAGCCCCACATTCATGTATGAATAAAAAACAATTTTCATTGCTTTTCAAAATATATGTTTATTCTTTTCTTCAGTCTTCAATGTGATAGCAGACAACTACACTGGGTACTGCCACAGTGTTCACATTTTTAAGAAAGAGTGTGGTGTCAGGCCAATTTCAACTGATATGGAATTGCCCCTAAACAAGTGTTTTGAAAGAATGCCATGATCAACCATTTCAAAACCAATGTTTAAGGAGGACTAAAATAGGGACCACTGTTAACACAGTGGACAGGATTGTACCTCAACAGCAGATTCTGCCTTGATTACTGCAATTCTCTTCTGGCTGGCCTACAAGCTTACGCAAAAAAAAATCCCATTGTAAATGGTCCAGAATGTGGCGGCACAACTAATATTCAATCAACTCAAAAGGGAACAGGTCACTCCTCTGTTCACCTGCATTGGCTCCCAGTGTCTGGTCAAATTAAGCACAAGGCTTTGACTCCAGCGTAAAAAGTAACCTCAGGGTCCATCCCTGCTTATCTGAAAGCTATAGTAAAGGCTTATGTCCCATCCAGCGCATTGCGGTCTTCACAAACAAACTGTTTGGTCTTGCCCTCTCCTCATACAAGGAGGTCTAAACTGTTCTCTGTTGTTCTTCCACAATTGTGAAACAAGCTACCAGTTGCTCATCATCCCTCTCGACATTTAAAAAGTTGGTGGAGACCCTTTTTTTCTGAGAGTACTTCCCTTTCAAACAAAACTAACCACCACCCATCAACACTGTTCTGTACCCATTTTTCTGTGTACATCTGTAGTTTTTTACGTTCACTACTGTAAGTTGCTTTGGACAAAAGCATCTGTTAAGTGTAATGTAATGTAATGAGATGGTAAGATATTTAAAGGCGGCATTCACGTGTGCAACCAGGTCAGATAACTAAGCAGATGACACCAAAACTTGTGCTCAGTATGCTGTTCCCATTAAGCTCACTTACATATGCCTATATAAATACCTCATAAAACATTCACTTATAGTTGCCATTTCAAGTTAAAATCTGGATATCAGCAGGGTGCTATCAGAAGCCTCTCACTTCTGTCTAGGAGATTTGGAGTAGAGAGAACAGCGCTAATGGAGAGGGTTAATAAGGGCAACAATAGTGTTCAGGCACATCAAGGACAACAGGTTTACTTGAGTGCAGAGACAGAAAAGAACATCTCAGGTTGTCTTCAGGTAGGCTCGGTGAAAGCAGAATGTACCATTCACTTCAGCAGTCCATGTAGCCAGGTCCTAAAATAGTCTCGGTGCTGACAACAGCACCCAGCTTTAGCCTGAGTCTCAGTGAATGTATAAGCCAGGGGTTGCTATCGGATTCACGAATCCAATTTCAATCGGATTAAGCTCGTCCATGTGCACGCAGTGACTGCCACAATGGAGGGGATGGTAGCCTGGTAAACCAGCCCCTCGTCATTTCATTTTATACAGAGGGTGTGGCTAAGGTTCCATTGACATGGTCTCACGCAGAATCTTGCCTAACCAATCAGCGACTAGAGGGAGTGTTTGTGAGCGATAACTTTGACTTTCTGTGCTACATTTCAAATGTAGTGTGTAAGCAGACTTATAGCCAGACTAATTGCATATGTCAGGACCAGACCTTAATGATTGGGTGAAAGCAGATCCAATCGTTTTAAACTTCTGCATGCTACACCTCTTGGAAGAAAATGTTTCTCAATACACCCAGAGCCCCTGTACAAAATGTAATTAAGTAGGAGGGGATGCTTTACCAGGCTAGGGGGATGGCCCCTAGGGGCCAAAAGCTTGTATTCACTACTTGCCTATAGGGTTACATTGCCTTTTTCGCAGATCCCCTACGAGCATGCATTTGAACAGTGTTGTGGTTTAAGTAAAGACACGCCTCCCGATTTCGTCAGCGTTTAGTGTAGGCTATAGCGGGAGAAATGTCCGAGAGTGGGGTGAACTGGGGAGAGCTTGAGTGAAAAGCCAGTAACAGTAAATGGAAGTTGTTCGTCAACGGCTTATGTACCCAGTGGTACAAAGGCCTTGTTGCTTAAGTGACATTTAGTCAAGACACCTCCCGACGACGGTGATGAAACGCCGAATGTGTGTGAGTTTCGGTGAAAACTCCAGCCTGCATTACTACAATGTAATGGATGTCGTTTTTAATTTCAACACATTTCAAGCAGACTATTCTAAAACTAATCCGTAACTCTGCAGGCTGGTCAAAAAAGTCCCCGAGACATTTACCTTCGACATTAGAGGCCAATTTTTGGTATGCCTTTCTTATGTGGGTTATTATAAATAAACAAACCTAGACATTGATGGCTAGCGCCAATTTACAGGCGCAGGTCAACGACTATACGGAACTGAACATTTTCTGCTTGCATTTCCAACTACCTTTTAGCCAACATTACCAGACAACCCGGTCATCTAGATTAGCCTAACAATTTACGCACTGGCGAATGCAGTCTACGATTAAAGTTGAAGGCTATATTTGTGTTCTAACTCCAAAAACTACTTTTACAATAGCTGTTATAATATATGCTGTTTTAAGTAACAAAGGGAAATAGAAAGTGAAACGACGGCGTGCTAGGATTGATGTCGCTGTAGACCAATTGAATTTTAGAATAAGCACGCACAGATACGTAAGCATTACAGGCAGTGCCGCCCGATTTGGTCCAATGGTAGGCTAGATCACGCCTAGAGGTAGGCTACTGACCCGTTCTTCACTGCGCAGACGCTTTCGGTTTTTGTGTTCAGCCAAGTTTTGCTTTTCGTTTCGATAATCTGGACGTACATGGGCGCTAAATGGTAAGAAAAGACTGTATGTATGCTGGAGACCCCGACCGACAGCGAAATACTGAGTCCAAATGTAGAGATACTCGCTACTATTACCAGTTTGGAGTTTGTATCTGGAAGTCACCGACGCTACGTAGCGTGCTTAGGTTACTGGCGTGTTCAGTTCCCCCCTTTATTTTAATACCAATTATGACATTATTCATGTACTATTTCTGTAGTTTGACAACCACAACATTCTTCCAAAGGAAACAGTTGCTAATATAATCGAAAAGCAAGTTGGCATAAAATTCAGATATAGGCCTACGCGGCCGTTAAGTTTAATCTCGTCCTTCTGGTTTAGGATACTTGGACAGGCAATGTAATGACGTTAAATGAACTTTCCTTTATTCAGTGTTGATTTTAGCGTGAAAATACACTTGTATAAAAATAACAGTGGGAGACCAGTGGTTTCTTGAAACCATGGCTTTAAGTGAAAGAAACCACGGAGCCGTCTCAGTGGACTTCGCTCTTGTTTTTTTACAGAAACGCCGTTCTAGAAACCGTGTCCCGAAAGTGAGTGCTGCTGTAAAGCAGTAAAGTCTCCAGTCATCGGCCACGAGGTTCATCTCCTGTGATGAAAGGTTCGGTGGGTAGCTACATTGTAAACAAATCTTTTCAGAAGTTGAAAGCTCTCAACTATTTGTGGTCCACTTCAAAGTACCAATAACCCATGTCTTTTTAAGTTTCTGTGCGGCTTTCTTACAGTCCCCAACCATCATGCCAGTGGATAGGATGCGAATGCGCCCTTGGCTTGAAGAGCAAATAAACAGTGGTTTGATAAATGGCCTTGTATGGATTGACAAGGTATGTGAGTAGGCTGCTAATTTTGCATACATTTTGTGTAAGTATTTAGATGTAACGCGTTTACCTACTTTTATTGTTCACCAATAACAACATTTTTCCAACAGCAAAAAAAGATATTCCAAATTCCATGGATGCATGCTGCACGTCATGGATGGGATCTTGATAAGGATGCACCTTTGTTCAAGAACTGGGCAATACACACAGGTATATAGCAAATGACCAGAATCAACATAGAGTAACAATGGTTTTACCCCATTTCATACTGAAAGTGTAAGGGCAATGGATGCCACATTTATCTGGTAGTGTAACTTAATGCACATTAGAGGTGGTAATGCCATTGTTTTGTATCTTAAGATGCATTAACTTCTGCTCCTGTGAAGTCTGTTATCCAACTAATACCACAGTTGCCACACTCACATTATGTTCATTTGTGGTCATAATTTTCGTGTTTTAATTGTAAAAACAAACTAGTTAAACTAGTTCCTTACAGCATATACTGTGACTTTTCTTAACTTGCAGGTCAAAATGCCTTTACTAATTCTTAATTAACAGTCAAGTTGAAAACACATGGACAGGGTGAGGAGAAAAGGGAAAACAGTCAATTTTTATGAGTGTCCATTTGCTTGGAGACACTAGTGAATAAGGAAAAGCACTCAAAGTTGCATAGTATCTCAATTCATTCATTAGACAGACGGACGGACGGACAAATAGATGGATGGATGGATGGATGGATTTTATTGATCCCAAGTTGGAAAATGAAAGTGTAGCAGCAGCATGCCATACAGGGACACACAGACAATAACAACGCAATGGATAAAAAAGCACAACCTAAACCTAACAAAGCAATATACAATATGAAATGCAATAAAAAGTATAATTAAGTAGTATTGATTGTAGTGCAATATAAAAAAGTTGAAGAGCATAGCTTGCCAAAATCCCTTAGGATCTGACCCCAAGGCATTTAAAATCATTTTCAGACACTTTTTACCCTCTGTACTTCTGCCATCATTTGCTAAAACTGTCATACATTAAGTCTACCATGAATTTGGCATATTGGTACACAAGTCTAATATGGTTAAAACAGGAAATACCTCATAGATGTACAGATGTAAAAAAGTTAATTGAAGTTCTAAAGAACACTTAACAGTAATGAATTTAACTGAGACTTGGTATAAAGATTGCATTAGTCCAACAGTCTACAAAAAATCCATTTTATCTCTTGGGGCTTTTCCCATTGAAGAATCTTAAATCGCAATGCTTTATCCAGTTGTCCCCATATTTTTCAATGATGTAGTTAAAAAATGTCATTAGATTTAGATGTTACATCAGAGGTTACATTTCCTGTTTTATTGATTGATTCATTGATTGATTGTAGGGAAATATCATCCAGGAGTGGATGAACCAGATCCAAAGACATGGAAGGCCAATTTTCGGTGTGCAATGAATTCTCTTCCTGACATAGAAGAAGTAAAGGACCAGAGCAGTAAAAAGGGCAGCAACGCAATCAAAGTTTACAGGATGTTATCGACATCTGAACGTGCACGGAAGAAAGGTTGGACTGTTTTTTGATCTGTGAAAATCAAGACAATTTGACACTTAAAGAAGCAATGAACTTGGGGCTATACATGATAAGTTTTAATGTTTGTTGGGGAGCAAAACTTTGCTAATTTGTTTCATTGCAAATTTGATTGCTTTTAGCCAATGCTTTCAAAAGCCTTACAGCCCAGTGACAGTGTAACAAGAAATCACTATTTGTAAACAATGACCAAGGCTTAAAGTAGCTCCACACACTCTTGTAGTAGTATAGTGAGGGTTCTAACAGGACAAACAAGGCATAGAGAAGTTGCAAGATGTTAGAAAGACTGTTCATACAGGCAGTACCTTGGGATAGTTTCTCTATCTCCACCAATTTGATACTGAGTTTTGAAAGCAATTAAATTTCCAAAAGATTAGGATAGGTTTGAGTTTAAACTCATTACAGTTCAGCAGTTGGTATAGGCAATCATTGTATAGGCCATGTTCTTTTTTATCTTGCTTGATTTCACCACTGAAATCAATTAATGGCAGTATTTTATCCTACCAAGTATTCTGTTTGTTTTAAGTATTGTTTTAATGTCTCAGATGCCTATACAATGCCTTTTTTTTAGAAAAAAAGAAGTTGGAGAAGAAGCTGGTCAAAGAAAAAAAAGTAAGTTCTTCCATCAGTCATCATTTAAAATGTGTGCACAACATTTACACGTATTGACCCTCATTTATAAAACATACATACAACAGAAAACTTTGTGTATGCTTCCCACCAATGTGAGTGGTGCCGACACTCCAATCTCATGTCAAGCCCTGACTTGGTGTACGCATATTTTCAAGTCAAGTCAAATTAGCTGGAACTGTCATGATATCCTGGAAGTAATACATGAAATAGGGTATTGAGGAAAACCCCTGAATTTTCCAGCTCCACCTTGGGTTGGCAAAAATCCACCGCTCCCGGTTCTGTTCCACCAATCAGGTTAGGGGAGAGGATAAGCTGCCTGTCAATAATAGCTTGTGTACACGCTGCTGACAAGCCTGCACTCCCGTACGTAGCACGCGTACAAAAGTTTTCCACTCTTCAATCCCTGCTGCCAAGGACTTCAACTTCTCAAGAGAAATGACAAAGCAGCCAAAAAATGTCAAACTGGCGATTCCGCTATTACCAACAACTGCCTACACATCAACGAATGAGGAAAAGAAAATGACAGAGGCAGAAAAAAACTTGTGTAAACATTTGGCCCTTTTCTGGTACTAAAATGTCACGTGAATGATGCTGTCCACTGATTGGTCAAAGGAAATGTCGTGGTTGAATGTTTCTTCGGACATCCTGAAGTTTTCAATCCACTGCGCGTTCGTGAAACAGTTACATCCCACCATTCGGAGGTTCGGTCCGTATTTTAGTACTTCGCGTCGATCTACAACTGTGTAATAAATGAATATACCTGACATACCTGAAAGCTACCAACTCAATCGTTAGCTTACCCTCTCACATCGTCTCTTTGCAGCTCTTAGCCGCTTGTCTTCTGCTTCATAGTCCTGTATGGTTTGCAAAAGTTTTCTTTTTTTCTCTCAAGTGTCTTTTGCCTTGCCTCTTCTATACGTTTCTTGCTCTGTTTTTTGCCGTTGTCAGTGATAACAAGCCACAGCGCAGTGTCGACCCCGCCAACTCCACCCACTTCAACTAGTCCTGACTAGTAACTGCTGGCAGTGGAAAAGGAACAGGACCGGTTCGACAAGTGTGTAGAGTAGTGCCGAGCTAAAGCGTGTCATGTTGTGCCGTACCGGTTCTTCAGTGGAAAAGCACCAATTTGCCTTTGACAGGTTGAGGGAACTACTGCATCTAAAAGAATTCAAGCTAGATGCAGATTCGGCCATATTTCTTGTCAACAGTTAATTGTATTACAGTTGTTCTATGAATCTCTGTCTTGATTTATGGTAAGAATTACAGACAAACGTTACATTCTGTAAATAGGTAGGTTGACTATGGAGGCCAACATTAGTGGTTCCCCGGCAGTTGTATTTGTTTGCTGTCCTAATTTACGGTAATTGCAGCTTACAGTCAGGACAGCAGCTTGTTTAGGATTATGGTTGGTTATTCTGACACAGCATTGTGTAACAAAGTAATTGTATGCTGTTGTGAAGTAGTTGTATAGTTGTGTTGATTTGGATTTTGTGTGATATATTGGCTCCTTCCTACTCGCACGCTAAGCTGCTTTGCTGTGTGAATCATTCTCTAACCGCTTGGAAGTAGTGGTACTGACTAGGCTATTACGCCCTGAGCTTGAACATGCAGACTCATTTTAGGTTTTGTTGGCCATTGTCATGGGAGTATTACAAAACTATTGGCAAAAACGTAACCGCTTGGCTGTCACAGCAGCTTCTATGAGTTTAGCCTACGGCTGCTTTGTATCCTTTATGCCTGCTCCCTAGCTTGGGGGAGCGCTCTCTGGTGTGAACTCAAGTGCACTGCCTCGTCTATACATGGGGAGTGGTTTGGAAGACTTTTTTGGAACTTGGTAGACATTGAGGGAGGGACCTGAATTTCTGACTTGAAATTTAACGCAACAGACCTCCATCTGGGAATTCTGTTCCCGACTTCCCTACTGCAGCTTTAAGTAGGGTTTAGATGATTAATCGACATGTGGCATGGCTAAGTGGCTTGTCAATGATTTCGATTGCATTTGATTAGAAAAACTTTAAGTCTGTGTCGGTTTCCCCTAACTTACGTTCATAACAGCAGCTTGGAATTGCACAACAACCAGTATCTTTGTTTTCAAATCTGGAAGTTTTACGAAACCTGTCAGGCATACAACATGGTGGTGCTGAACTTGGCAGCACAATGTGAACATGCAATGACTATATTGCAGTTGGAGTGTCTTACTATTTTTATGACTGGATGTTAGGGCTGTAACGATACACCTAACTCACGATTCGATACGCATCACGATATTTGACCCACGATTCGATACACCCCACGATATTATTATTTATTTATTTATTTTTAAAAAACCATGATTTTATTTTTTATTTTATTAACCCAATAACCACCATAGCGCCCTAACGCCGGTCGTATATTCTCCCATTGCGCCCGACAACAAAATACACCTGTAACTGCGAAAACTGACGTTGCTGAACTATAAATACAAATCACACTAGTCAATGAGAGTATAAAGAACGTATTTGTGTATTAAAATGTATATGTTTATATGAAATTATTTTGAGATATTGTCATGTTTTAAGCGCTGTCCCCTTGACTGTGGCTCAGACTAATTCTGTGTTCGTGCGCATATTCATAGCTGACTAAAGTAGGCAATTGACCATGTTTGTTTACACTTTGTTTGTTTACATTACTGTCAATTCCCTCGTTCTCGTGCCACATCTTATTTTGTAGCAGATATTGTTATTGCATTAACCTCAGAAAAGCTAGCCAGAACAAGAAAATGACTGCGCCGAAAAGACGCCGGTTATTCACTTTGGAGGAGGCAGTGGCGTTATGCGTCAATTCCGAGTCAGAGTTATCCGTCTCGGATTTCAGTGATGTAAGTTCTAAAGTGAATGTGAATATACGATAATTACAGACATAGGACTACTATGATAACTTTGTACAGCAGTTTTGCTAGGTTTTGGCTCTAAAATGACTGGTAAAGCTTGCGCGCCAGGTTTTCCACCTGCATCGTTCCACAACGAAATAAAGCAGGGAGGATTATTCCTGAAGTTATTTTATCTTACCGTATCTGTCGGGTAAGCCTAAACTCGAAGGTCCAGGAATGTAGACATTTCTTAACCTGACGCAATCCTTATTGTTTTGGGAGATGCAGTCACCGGAGCAGACAGGGGCTCTACACCTAAAGCTAGCTGTGAACTCTGAACTCTGAACTCCGGCGAGGCGAAACAGTTCTTCAGTTCTTCAGTTTCAGTTCTTCTTCTTCGTTGCTTCTTTCTAGTTACCTAATATGCCGTGATATAAGCAGTCCATACAGTTCACCCAATTCGTTTTTATTCATACACCAAAAAAAAAAAAAAAAAAACCTTGAAGGGCATTTCGTGGTTCTGTCTTGTCTGTCGCGATACAACATCGTGGGCCTGCGCACCGCGGTGTCTCGATTCGATACAATATCGTTACAGCCCTACTGGATGTGGATAATTTTTTTGCCATTAAAACTTGGGCTTAGGCTACAAAAGGAGGGGAAGGGGTGAGATTCTCTGCACCTTGTGTTGGAGTCTAGCGTATAGCTGTGATCTTACCTGTGTTGTATTTAAGTTTCGGATGGAGGTAAAAAAAAAAAAAGACTGACTAAGGGGTCAAAATCATTAATAACAGATTTATTACAAATAGAAAATGGAAAAAAGTGCAGGTGAAATAAGACTAATGCGAACAATCAATGACTGAGTAACTAAGTCAACTAAGAACAACTGAGTGAGTGAGTGCAGGCGAGTTATCTTAGATTGTTGTCTTAGAAGTTTTTCAGTCCTGGATGGTTTTCAGGTGATTACAATCATCAAGACTGACATGGTCTTCGAGTGATTCTTGTCTGAGGATGTTATTCTGTTATCCTTCTCCTAAGATCGAAGGCCGAACCCAAGTCAGTTTACACCCATATGCTAAAATACCCGCATTAGAAGAAGGTGAGGCTCATACTCATTCAAGACGCACCATATTGGCAAAAAGACAATAAAAAGTACACAGTGGTGTTTGGGAACATATAGTAATTGCCTGATTGACCTAATCTAATGTATACCTGTCAACTGTGGTTCCACACAGATCTTAAGGTGCCATATAACATTGGCTCGCATCCAGTGGTGATGGCAACACATATCGTATCGCTTTTAGATGTCAACAACTGAACCATGGCCCAGACCTTGCCGACCATAGGGCCAGAACAATCTAAAGATATAGCAGTACAAGGGCAAACGCATGAAAGCACACAGTTCTTCAGAAATAGGTACACTCACACAGACTGAACTAATAAAGTTACCCTCATTATTTTTTTTAAGGAAAGAATGTAGTTGTGTTGAGAGGAGAGGGGTATAAAAAAAGTGGTGCTCATGAAATACTGCTATTCCGTCTGTCAATGCAAGGAAAGAACAAGGCAGTATCAAAGATTTAAGGTTTCAAAAACCCTAATCATGAGAAGTTAATCATGAGAAGTAATTCATTGATAATAGTTGATCTAAAAACAAAGGTAATTATATCTAGTAGTGAATCATGATACAAAATATACAGTATGTGTAAAACAGGAACCACAGAATATATCATTAGGTAACGAAAGAGACAGGTTTTAAGGATTCTGATGTAAGTCCTTATAAACCCCTCATATGTCTGCGTTGTGATTTTCAATCAAATGATGAGGAGACATGGGACGATGCAGCAGTTTTATTAACCTGTCACAAAATAAAGTTGGGATTCCGCAGGAAATTTGTGGCTCAATTTCCAAATCTGTGCAAGATCTATGAATAAAATAATATACAAAAGGAACCTAACAATAAAATGCTTATATGTACCTGGCACAAGCAAAATAAAGTTGGGGCAGCGCAGGTTCAAATATACATGCAATGATAGTGTGGGGAGAGATGTAATATTAGCTATTCACACATGTGATCTCAAAACCTCAACAAAATTCGCTGAAGTCAACATTAAAAACAACACTCAAGCATGACTAATTAATTACGTCTAAGCACTGTTTATATAGAACTTAACGCTGCCTCAATTTCCAAGCTGTGAGAGAGCCAAGCAGTTCTACAACTAGTGGTCAGTATTCAACCCTATTTAATTCCATCAGAATATGTGAAAAGCTGAGTGCAAGTGGAAGCAGCAAAACCTACACTACTACACCCTGACTTTATTTTTTGTTCAGTTTACGTCCCATAAAAACAAAACAAATCCATTGAGAAAAGTAATGCACAACAGCTTTCTCTTTCTCTGCGAAGAGAGGATGATCCTTAACTAGCCTATGTAACATGGGGCATGTCTGCATTTCCTATCTGCAAAATGATCATTTGACACTTTCTTAGTGTTACAACTGGCCTGAGGTAGTAATAAGAAAAAGAAGAAGCACTTGGATTCGAGACAAAGCAAATAAGTTTATTATTACAATTAATGGCAATGACGGCCAGACAACTTAAACATCCCTGCCTCATTTTTGAAGGCGAAACATCTTTTGACAAACTTGAGCCTTAACAAATTTCGATCCACAGAAGGAACTCTGACAAAGTAAGAGACATTTTAAAATCTCGAGATTTATGATGTCTTTTGAAAATGACTGTCATAGAGAAGCTTTGACATCTCAACGGCAATTGAAGATGAGAACAATTTTTTGAGCTTATGACTTATGACTGCTGTTTTTAAAGCTGCATCCAGCACCTCCTGTCCAGGGCAAGGTGTTATTTGTTCAAAGTTAGTAAGTGAGTAACAAACAAATAGCAAGTGATATTGAATTGGAAGCTAGGACAAGGCCATTCGCTGGATAAGGCTGTAACATGTCAACAATGTTCATTGATTCTTCTTCAGGTTGTCACGTCACTTTCTGATGTATTCAGTGCTGTTGACTTGAGCGATGGCACAATCATCAAGGGTGCATGGCTAGTCTCTCAAACGGGACGTGAAGTAAGGCCATTGTCATTGCTGTTGCTGATGGTGCAGGCTGCTGTACAATGATGGTTGCTGTTGTCAACCGTAAAAATGCTTCAGCTGTCAAAGATTTAGGCAGGGACACAGGCCGTACTACTGCAAGTGTTTTCCGAGCATCAGACACTAGAACATGCAGATACGTTCTTGGTGTGGACTCCCCACTTGAGCCAGCAAATGGGCGTCATTGGGCGTTATTGAGTATCGCTACGGGCCAGCAGGTCTGGATACAGGCATAGACCCAGGTCAAGGTCAGAGATGGTGCTGCCCACTCCTGGACCAAGCATAGACTTATTGCAGTGGAGAGGGAGGTGGAGTCAATCTGTCAGCAGGATCCACTGGCTGCGCTCTTCTCCTACGCAGACGTTTGCTGTTTCAGTGCACAGATGTCTGCCACCAACTGGGCGCTCCTATCCCTCTATCCACTCTGTCTGGATCTTCGGTATACAGCAGGGGTCGGCAACCTTTGAGACATTGAGTGCCAATTTTAATTTTTCTATTCATTGAGTGTGCCACCATCAACAACAATGGTAAAATGACGCAAAAAATGACGTAAAAGTACATTTTCCAACAGATTTGGAATTTTATTATATTATATTACCTCATAAATAATTTTAACAAAGGCCAGTGAGACAAAATGCCTCGCAAACAAAACGGCCAAAACATTTTTTAGGAAAAGCAACGTATTTAACTATGAGTCTGAATCATAGACTATGCCTCATTACAGTAACTTGCCTAGTCAGTGCGATCCCTGTCCTTGCTTTTCTTGTGTGAGTTTTTTTATCTGGGGTTCGTAGTTTGTCACTTTTAATTGTAAACAGGCCTCAGAATGATCCATCGCCAAACGACTGCGGGTGGGGCTGAGCACACTTTTCGTGTGCGAAAATAACTGCTCACACAGGTAGGTTGAGCCGAACACAGACAAGAGGGCCAATGCAATGTTTATGAGACAGCTGAACTTCTCTGGTGCAGACGTCCAGCATGCGAGGATGCAGGCTCCGTGCTGTTGCACGGGGTGGACTCCAACTGTTCTCGGAGCTCTGCAAACTTCGTCACCCACAGTGATGAGCTCTTCAACTCGATCAGTTGCATCTCCATGTCCTGTACATCCATCCAACCGAACAGAGCTGTGTCCAGGTCATGCTCATCAAAGCTGTCGGGCTTGATCAAGAAATTGAACATCGGACAATCCACAAAGCGGGCAGTGAACTCCGCCTCCAGTTCCCGCATGTATTCAGCTATTTCTGCGGTGCTGATGTTGCGTTGTGAGGACACTCCCTCAAGTGTCTGAAGTAGCGAAAGGTAGAGGACGCAATGTCACCTGAGAATACCGCAAGTTTGGCAACAAAAGCAGTCCATGTTTCAAACAAGTCCAAAACAGTTTGTCCTGCACCTTGTAGTATGAGATTAAGCTCGTTGATGTGCCCGGTGATGTCCGCAAGAAACGCGAGTTTTACAATCCATTCCTCGTCCTCCAGTTGCGGATAATGTTGGCCCTTCTCCGCCAAAAACGCCTTGATTGCATCGATGTATGTGACAAATCGTTCTAAAACGTTCCCGCAGCTCAGCCATCTCACCGCTGAGTGGAGAGGGAGATCTGTGTACGCGCTGTCCATTTCCTCGAGCAGGGATCGAAACTGTCGGTGTGTCAGTGCAGATCGTTTGATGAGGAAGTTAATCACCTTTGTCACCGTATCCATAACACCATTGAGATCTGAATTTGACATTTTTGCACACAAATTTTCCTGGTGAATTATACAGTGGACCTTCATTACAGGGTGCCCGACCTTTTCCTCAAGAAGATTTACGGCTCCCTTCTGCCCCAACCATGGAGGGAGCGCCGTCTGTAGTTATTGCAAAAATCTTCGCCATATCAACCCCTCTCTCATCAAAGTGTTGCGTAATCACCGTAGCTACGTCTTCACCTTTAGTTGTGCCCGGCATAGGTTTCAAACAGCAAAGTTCCTCTCTCACTGATGAGTATGGATTCGTCACGGTATCTTGCCATAACAGCTAATCGCGGAATGTCATTCACATCCACACTCTCATCAAGAGCTAGGCTAAAAATCTTAGCATTATCTTAGCATTCATCGTTAGCCATTTCATCCACACGTCGCTGAATTGATCTGCGGACGTGGGCATGTCCTTTATTCGTTTTTTGATGGTGTCTTTGTTGGGCAAGTCCTCAAAGTGTCTCTGCGCAACTGAGAAAAGCCTCCTTTGTATATTCACCACCAGTGAATGGCTTTCCATGTTTAGCAATACAATTAGCCAGATTGTAACTGGCTTCTGTGACAAGGTCTTTGGTGTTGGCAAACGTTTTAAGAGAACTTGATTGTTTCCCTTAACTAGCCACGGCACGTTTTCGGCTCTATCGGCAGCGTCTTTATAGTTCTTCTCATGTTTTGTCTCGAAATGTCGCTTAACACTTGAAGTGCGACACACAATGTTTTCACAGCACAATGTACATACAGCACGGTCTTTCACAAAAACAAACCCATATTCCTCTGTCCAGAAGGGCTGAAATAGCCGCGCTTTAGTTTTTTTAGCCGGGTGCTCTGGCATCATCTCTGCACTTGTAACATAACAGTATATCAGTGCTAACTTTAGGCCCGTTCTAGTAACAAATCGGTCTGTCTACGTTTGTCTAACTTCGGCTACATACGTCAGCAAGAACTCCGCCTCGCAGCATGGGCGGGTGTTTAAAAGGTGCCGGTCAAGTCGGACACAAGTCTTTCGTTTACACCACGTGATCTTCGTAGTAGATGTGTTGTGTGTGAGGGACAAGGAGGGGGCGGGCGGTTGTAGTAGGGTGCATTGAGACTTCAAGTCAAGTCGAGTCGTTTTTTTAATAGCACATTTAAACAAAACAACAGAGATGTCCCAAAGTGCTGCACAACACAAGGATGAAAAATAACACGGCAAAACCATAACCCAAAGATCATTAATAGGTATAGCCTACTGACACAAAGCAATACAATAAAAACGAGATTAACAAATACATAAATAAATAAAAGATTGAGCTTGACAGCATCAGATACACGCCCCAGAACAAGCTAAAAAGAGAGAGAAAAGATATGTCTTCAAACTGGACTAAAATAACGTACATATAAGATGAGAAGTTCCGTGACAGAGCGCTACACAACATCCGTGTCCAGACGTCAATGAACTTTAAACCAACCAGGGCAAAGTTGCGTCACCACGGAGGCGTTAGTTAGATGATTGTGGCCCGGAAAAGCAACTGCAAGCGCTTGCACGATTTGTCTACATGCGGCTACAAGCGGCTACATCACATGGGTTTTTAGGTCATCTGACCTTGTGATGTTTTTGTGACAGCACCACGCCTTTCTGGCAACTCTGACACAAAGTCTAACCATAATGCAACATTTTCAGCCCACAATGCATCGCTGACTACATGCGGCTACATCCGTCTGTAGACATTTACCCTCATCTGAACACGGCTTTTGACTTTGAGTTCTGGGAAAATAGGCGGGATCTGTGCGGAGAGCGCTGTAGAGCGAATGTTATTGGAAGATCGCGCTGTCACTCAGTGCTCGGTGCTTTTTTTTTTTTTGCCTGACTTTTTTTTTTTGCTTCTGTATTCTGCGTGCCAGTTAGCCTGGGCACGCCCATACTTCCTGTGCCGCTGCATTTGAATTTCGCTTGCAAAGTCAGTCTGGCCAAGCTCCCATTCTACACCGTTTCTACATTAACAGAGAAACTGGGACCAATGAAAATCTAGCATTTCAAAAAGGCAATGACGCGGTAGTTTAGCGACCGGAAATCTACCTCAGTCACTGTCAACATGGCGAACGTGGAGCAAAGGCAAGATTTCAAAGCAGCTGTAGCTGCTGTTTTGGAAGATGGGTGAACATGTTAGCCAACGAAGTCTACAAAGAAAATCTCCTTGGCATTGTTGTCGACTAGGTTCATCTGACTTATAAATGGTAAGTGTTGCTAAGTCAACCCAGTTTACAGTATGTAAATAGCAGAACAACACGGTAATATCTTGCAAAGTTGTGGAGCTATTTCATTGACAAAATAGCTGCACGTTACATTGTCAGCGATAGCATATGGAATTTTGAGCTTTTGTGCAGTTACGTTTTTGTTTACTCATATGCACGTTACTATTCTTTGTCTTATACATGGACAATAATGTGATTGGTTGAAGCTTCGTCCAGTAGCAAACACAGGCATTTCACACACGTGGGTTAAGCCCGCCCTCTGAGAAATGGGTTTACAACACAGCTTGGCCAGACCAATGTTCGCAGAGCATTGATAAGTCGCGTTAGCCAGGCTACGTGCCAGTGGTTATGACGCCACATGCCACCAGTCCACGATAGGTTGCCGACCCCTGGTATACAGTGTGCTATGCAGGCACAAAGTTCTGAGCTTTTGCATTGGCTCAGTAACAGCAATCATGGTGGAACATGCGGCGAGGATGTCTGGCAGCAGCGATGTTACTTTACCCAGGCCACTACAGCAAACATTCCTGTGAAGAACTGTGACCGTGTTGGTAATTGCAAAGAGTCAAATCTTTACAAGGTCATTGTCAGGGGAGTTGGTCTTCGACCCTTCACCACCACATGGAGTCTGTGCCATCTGTGGATGACTAAAATGATGACAGTGGGGATGATGATGAGGAAGGAGAATGGGGTTTCATATGGTCTTGTTTCAGGCCTCTTCTGACCTCTTTTTGGGGCATGGTCTACGTGATTCTGTAAGACACAAATACTTTAAACAATTTTTTTAGATAGACCCTGGATTTTAAGTTATTTAATTAATGCTCAGGTTAATTTCAACTTCAGTTTTAATATAACATTTAACAATCAAAATCTAAGTGTCAGGGCAAGGTTTGAATATATTACACCCCCTCTTTAAAACAACAAAAAATAAAAATATGTTACAGAGATGGTCAGGATGCAAGGCGTAGGCAGCAGCTGTTAGGGGTGGCCTTGTGTGTGTATTCAGTGAAACACACACCTTTACGGACAAAATGCCAACATAAGAGTAGAAGTAACAAGCTACACAACTACTAGGGTCAAAAGTTTCCTTGCCCCCAGTTAATTAACAAGCCAATCAAAAGACCAGCAAATTGAAAATCGTCCGTCTCGCGGTTATTAATATCCACTCACTAACTTGTAGCCAAAACATTGCGATAAACAGTTATTAATAACATTATTATACAACTTCACATCATATATTCTACAGATGAGGCCTCTGAACTGACAATATTTAGACATGATGGTTAAATTGCTTATGTTGAAATGGGAGTGGTGTTTTTTATGGATTACATATGATCATTGTCCTACGCTTACATTTGCACTAGTTTGTGTGTTTGTTTGATAAATGAGAGTCACTGTCATTCTGTATTACAAAGAATTAAACAAATTTGACATGCCTAGTTGTGGCATGCCTAGTTGTAGTTCCCGGATACAAATACTTGTCTGTTTGTGCATATACAGAACCTCTGAAATGCCCTTTTCATTTCACAGAGGCGGAAACCTGGTGATGAGACCACCTATGCAGGATCTGACAAACTGTCCCCTGAAGCAGAAGGGAAGGTGGAGCATGAGGCTGATAGCACAATGGCCATGGGTAAGCTGTCACATGTAGTTTTGTGTTATTTAGTTGCATGTGGGGAGGTCGGCGTCTAGGTAGGCAGTGTACATTCAATCCAAACTGAGATGTATATTACATTGCTTTAAGCCTATATCTGTAAGATATAGGCACCCCCAGGAACTTGGGGGTGTCGTATGTCATATGTCATATTCTCTGTCCATCCTGCTAGCGCTCCTAATGTCTCAAAATGGCTGTGACCGTAAAACAAATGTTGTATGTTGTAGAAAAGCACTTCACCAGCCAAACATCCATCATGAATAGCGTTTTCCACAGGTCAGCAGTTCTCTACACTATAACAGCACTTAAACATTACTTTCTGATAGGGTTCAGGGTGAGATTTGAAAATTTGGAGTCTCTGAAACTCCACAGGTTGAAACTAAGTCCCTTTGGCATCTGAGTGCTCCGTACTCCATAACTATTCCAGTGTTTCCCCTACAATTGTATTACCTCCCACTGCCCTCAAGAATGTATACTGGAAGTTGCAGGAGGCTGCCTTGTACAGACGGGGGAGGCAGTGGCAGGGATGGAGAGCTTTGTAGTCACAACGCATTTATGTACGCAATGTCTCCGTAAATGCGAGGGTGCTTTTATACAAAAGTTACATTGCCAACACAATTAGTGCATAGACACAATTTTAGCATTCGTTTAAAAGTTGTATTACATTGTATTTCAGTTCGCTCCAGTCTGTGTCTGCATCTGTGGTTGCTATGCAACAAGTATCCTACATGCTGATTTGGACATTCCCCGGTATTGTGCAGCCACTGAAGTATGATTGTTGCCATTGTTTACAGTCCGAACTAGACCTAATGCACAGCTGCTGTTCTGCAGACGTGGGTGTCTTGCCATCGTTTATAAATGCACTCGATTTAACGGTTACGTTGTGTCTTCGACGGAGTGATTATCAACTGTGAACAGTCACCCATAGTAAACCATGGGATATCCTCACTCCTGTGATGTATAAAATGCGTCTCATCCAATCAAAAAATGGTAAATAGTTTGACCAGACCTAACTCTTGGCTCATAGTAAATGGACTAATACAACATTCCATGGAACCCTTATTTAAATACAGAATTTTGCTTAGGCTATTATCACACAGCCTTTATTTCCGCCTGATGGCGCATTTAGAATTCTCTGCTCTGTGAAGCACATACAAATTCAAGCGTGTGCATCAGTACATTTAACATGTTGTACCAACAGCCAAAAAAATTCTGCCTTTTTTAAGCACTCCAACTCGGAGAGGAATGAAAATACTTGTTCATCTGCCAGCAGCATTCGAAGCAGCTCTCCTCCTCCCAACAAGAAGGAACCTAAGTGCTGCTACCCCTGTCCATCACAGTCAAGTCACCACTGAATGGTTTTGATCCAGCTTAGCTGATGAAGGCAACATACTTGCCCTGGCTGTATAAGACTGATCATTAGTACCAAGTTAGCAGGGCCCCAGACTGCGACCAAATGCTTGTTGTGACCATCATTTTCGGCCAATTTCATGTCTACTTGTCCATGTGCAACTATAACATTTAGCTTTATTAAGGGTGAAAGGCAAATAAAAAAACTGAAAGCCTCTGTTGCAGGATGACACTAAAATTGGCTCACCATAGGGAGGGAAAGTAATCTTCAGTGGGACTTAAATTTTATAAAAATTACATTTCTGTTCACACTTCAAAGTTAAGGCAGTGGCTTGCATATGATATACATGTCTGATAAATCTATTGATCCTTGCCATCATGTTTCATTTCCCCCTAAATTTGAATTGTTTCAAATTTTCTTTTAGTATGCTTATACAGGACTACTCTGATTGAATACCATGTATGAGTGTTCGTGAGGGAAAGTGGGTGTGGCATCAGGACATTTGTAGTCTGTTTCTGACATGATGGGCACAATTTGGATTTGTTAAAGAAGGCAAGATTTCACATGATGTCTTCAGTGTTGGTAGATATGAATTTATTGAGTTTAAGTTTGGTCTTGTGTCTTCAAAGGGCTTTTTTTTTAGTATTATGGTATATCTTAATCTATAAGATTTTTTTGCACAGGTAGGAACTAGAGAGACTACCTGGCATGGATAATCTTTAGACTGCGAAATGGTGTCTGAGAATAATTGAACTGCTTTTTTTTTACCTCCGCCAAGGAGGTTATGTTTTCGCCGGCGTTGGTTTGTCTGTCCGTTTGTCTGTCCGTTTGTCCGTTTGTGAACAGCATAACTCGAAAAGTTATGGATGGATTTTGATGACATTTTCAGGATAGGTCAGAAGTGGCCTAACTTAGAACTGATTTGATTTTGGTGGTGATCCGGATAACCATCTGGATCCAGGAATTTTTTATTCAGTCAAGTTACCAGTGTAGCATGGAATCTATGAAGACTTTTATTTTGAAAGGAAGGAATATAGGTTGGTACGGAAATGAGGCTCCTGTTGCGGGTGAAGGAGTTGTGGAGTTTTTGGTTAGAGGGTTCAGTGAAAGACAGAGGAGAGTTAGAGCGGTAGTGGTGAGCAGCCCAGTAGTTCATGTTGGCAGTGGAAATTAGATAAAGTACTTTCCTGCACCGAAGAGCCAACCAAGTTCGTGTGAGTATGAGCGAACGAACCGTCTTAAGGTGAGAATGACAATAAGGTGGAGACGTAAGCTGCCTTGGCGGAGGTCTGCGCTCTCTGAGTGCTTTTCTAGTTATTATTAGATTTATAGGCTAACAGGTGCAACAGACTTGGGCTTATTAATCATGTGCTAATTAATGTAATGTTCCCTTAACTAGACTACCTCACCTCTGAGTTACGCAACTGCTTGCCTGAATCTGTCGTATGGATAAGCCATTTGCTCATTTTTCATTTTTGTATAGGCCAATGTTTTGTTCTTCCTTGTATGTTCAGTTAAATTTGATCAAAACTTTTATAAGCGAGAGATACTTGAAGTCGCATAATGCATGGTGCTTTTATCTGTGTCTCAATAAAGACATGTTGCATTGTAGTATTGGAGGGTTATTTTTTATAGGCCTTCAGCTGTTAACCCTTAGGCTATCCTTTAGGTCTTATATCCTTTTTATCCTTTGCTCTGTGGGGTTGAAACCTTACACATATTTATTGGTTAATTGTTAGATATTATACCAAATCTTTAAGTTTTTTCAGTTGTCCCATATAGTCCCATTTTCTGTCAGTTTGGAGATGGTCACCCTAGTAGGAATGTTGCAGCTAGGTTCGCTGGTTTTCACTTTCCCTCCCTATTGCCAATGGTTCCTCCTAAGTTTCAGTTTCACCTTAAGCGGTTATGGCAATCCATTTTAGAATAAAATGCAAAGACTGGTGCATATGCCAAGCCATTACGGGCTTTATTTACTGCATCAAATTTAGGGCCAGAATACCGTATGTGCATGTCTTTTCAAGAGATTCTTCTTTCTTCTGCCGCACTCTGCCTTTTTTGAGACAGGTGCCATGCACAAAAACTCGAGTAAAATTTGGTTGGTATACGGCATCTTTAAAGTTATATGTCAATCAAAATTCAACACATAGCTTAAAATAGTGTGTCAGTCTACATCTTGGCTTCTGAACTTCTGAACATGCAAACTTTACACAACTTTCTTTGAATGTTCACCAAATTTTGTGACATTTCGTCACAGAGGGTGGTGTTTTTCATCTAAGCTAGAAGTTAAAAAAATGTACTCACCAAAAAAGTATGCTGGTGGTACAGAGGTGTATCAACCAAGATGGCAGGAACAGATATGGAAGTTGAAACAACCATGGGGGGGGGGGCTGGAAAGGACGCAGTAGCCTTTAGCATTCCATTGTCCTTTAGTGCTCAGAGCCGTGATTTTGGCATTGTTGTACATTAGAAGACAGGTTGCAAAACAAACCTGCTCCGATCAGAAATTTCGGCATGTTATTTTCTTGTAAGAAGCATTTATCTAAGATTATGCTAAAAATGATGTTACAAATTAAGCGAAGGCTAGTGACGCACATGAGGAAATTTACTGTACTGTTTGGATAACAAGCCATAGCCATACTCATGCTCGTTTAGTTTTCTGTTCATGATTGGGGAAACATTTCCAGCAGCATTTCCCACAATGCCAGCATTGGAGTATATATTTTTTTGTAAGAGGGATCGTTATGTTTATAGATTTTTATTATTCGATGCAAGTGAAACCCAAAAGAAAGATTGCTAAGCTAAGCTACACGCTAGCCTGGTACTGGTAGAGGCCAAAAGTTTGGAGACATCTTCTCATTCAATGAGTTTTCTTTATTTTCATGACTATTTACATTGTTGATTCTGACTGAAGGCATCAAAACTATGAATGAACACATGGAATTATGTATGTAACAAAAACAAGTGTTAAGTCTTAACGTTTTTGTTAAGTACATAATTCCACATGTTTTCATTTATAGTTTTGATGCCTTCAGTCAGAATCTACAATGTAAATAGTGATCTGTGTCTTCATGAAGGGGGCTTAACTGGCCATAGAAGAATATCGTTGTTCGCTACCAACACAAAGTGGCAGAATCTGGTATTAAGGCACTGGACAGACCACAGCTAGCTTATTTAGCATGCTTACTGGGATGCATACCTCAGCAGCCCAATATATAGTCATACATAGTACTTGTACTCATTCTTCTGATGTTTAGAGGTCATTTGGGGATGTGTTAACATAAAATTCTTACACAAAGCTCCTTTAAAGTTGTAGTAGGTGGTTTTCCTGTACAAAAATAAACTAGAAAAGCACCCCAAGAGCTCAGACCTCTGCCAAGGCAGGAAGTTTCCACCAATGCTGTTGCACCCTAAAATATTCATCACATAATGATTCCTTGACCCAGAAAACACACCCTTAGGACTTGGAATCAAGTTGCTATCATTATTAGTTCAAAGGTTATCAAACACTTTTTCACTAATGGTGGATGTCTTCTGGATACAGATCCGTAACTACTAAAGATACATCAAGTCCGTTAACACTCTACTGAATCTACAATCTCTCAGCTACAATTTGGTGTTGGTTACATGTGTCTAGCATGATTCGTTACTTGACAGTGGCCCATTTTCTGCAAGGCCCCTCAATTCTTAACATTCTGCATCACCAGATCCGGAATACTGTCATGATCTGGATGATGTTCTGGGGCTTGTTTAACCTCATGATGGCCCTGTATTTTTACCAGACATTCTGGGCGTTATTTGTGAAGTTATAAGCAAAAACGACCAAACTGCCCCTACCTCTCAGTGGTAAAGAATCCTTTAAAACATTCCTGGATCCAGGCGATGATCCAGATCACCACCAAAAACAATTCAGTTCTAAGTTAGCCCACTTCTGACCTATTCTGAATGTTTCATGAAAATCCGTCCATAACTTTTTGAGTTATGCAAGTAACAAACAGACAAACAAACAAACGTATGCCAGCAAAAACATTGGCGGAGGTAAAGAAAAAAACCTTGGTAAAAGTAATATCTTTAAATGAACTGTACACATAGCACCTTTAAATGAACTTATTGTCAAATTTTAGGTTGTTTGCGTAGAAATTGAGAGAAGGAAATGACATTCAAGCTTTTGTGACTGTGACAGACAAGCTTTTGTGACAGCTCTCTCCTAGTCGGTCTACCTGCCTGTGCGATCAAACCATTGCAAATGGTCCAGAACGCGGCAGCGCGACTGGTCTTCAACCAACCCAAAAGGACACATGTTACCCCACTCTTCAGAGACCTTCACTGGCTGCCAGTAGCTGCCAGAATTAAACACAAGGCTCTGACACTAGCCTACAAAGTAATTTCAGGTTCCGCCTCCGCCTACCTCAATGTCTTATTACAGGCTCACGTCCCGTCCAGGGCGCTGCATTCCGCTCACACGAATCGTCTATCGGTACCCTCGCCTCTCACAAAGAGAGGTCACTCTAAACTCTTCTCCGTGGTTGTCCCCAAATGGTGGAATGACCTACCAGTTGCGACAAGAACGCCAACATCCCTCCCTATCTTTAAAAAGCTTGTAAAAACCCTTCTCTTCCAAGATTGCTTCCCTTCCTAACAAAACTAATATAACTAACAAACACTAATCCAACTCTCTTTCTCTCTCTATCCCTATGCAGAAGTACATATGTCTGTTGTGTCTCTACTCTGTGTCCTCCTCTATTGCTTATGTCCTCCTTGTTGTAAGTCGCTTTGGATAAAAGCGTCTGCCAAATGCAATGTAATGTAATGTAAATGTAATGTGAAAACACTGAAATGTTTTCCAGATCCTCACCCAAATATTAGTGTTGGGTACACCGATGACGAGTTTATAATACACGAGATGCCTGATGTGTGTGCCGTGGTGGAGGTGACCACTGAGGATGGGGGTGTTTCTGACAGCCAGGTGTCTCCTGTGAGCGGGGCCTCGCCAGTCTCCTCAAGCACTATTTACCCACTACTGCAGGTCTCTACATCTTCATCTAGCGGAGGTAGGTTGGGTTATGCTTGTGATCAGGCCTTTTTAAAAAGAAAAGGCCTGACACTGAGTTCATGTAGTTCAAATAATTTCATCTGGTGGAATACTGACATTAAGTAGGGGAAAATAGTTTTGGTTTGATAAGCACTAAAGATGTTTTTTGTTGAATCTTGCAGAAAGTCATGATGGGAGTGAAAACAGCGAAGAAGACTGTGAGGTTGGTTATAATGTGCTCACAAATATGCAGTTTTCTTAACGCAACCACCTGATGGTAATATTTAGATTTGCTTTAACATTACTATTTGGAAGTATTGCTATAAGGGTATTTACATGATTAACTACTGACATTTACTATAAACATAATATCATTTTCACAGTATAAAAAAACACAAGTCTTTGAGTATGTCCAAAAAAATTGTTTTTTTTTTCTTTACTCTGGAAGGAATGGGACATGCGGTGTTTGTCAGAGCCACAGATAACTTGCTCTGTTGTGAGATTTCCCTCCTGCAAGCCCCCAAGCAAGTGCACCTTTTTCAACTCGGAGAAGATCAACTTCAAGGTCACCAGCTGCCAGGAGGAGTTCCCTATAATCGCCTACAACGTTCGCCCCAGATGGAGCCTCCACCATGCCACAAGGCCCATGACTGGTAGAACACACTCTGATACTCAAACCCACCCCCGTTATAGTTTCCAAATGCGTCACCAGACCAGCCCTCACGTACATAACCAAACTAGCCCCACTGTGCGTCCCCAGAACACTCAACAGGTTGCTGCAGAGATGCATACTCCTGTGCCTCCTCAAACAAGTACCCAGGTGCCTACCCAGACCAACATCAATGTTCGTGCCCAAACTATTTCTCACATGTTTCCCCTGCGAAGTTCCCATGTGCCTGTCCAGTCGATTGCACATCTGCGGCCCCAGACAGGTTTCCATGCACAACCCCGAAGAAGTCTTCTTGTGCATCCATCTGTGGCACCCCATGCAAGCCTCATCATGCGCTCACCAATCAACCCCGAAACCAGACTACACATGCTTTGCCGAAGCAGTCCTTATTCACCTCAACAGAGTGGACAACCCAAACAAATTGAACAAACAAATCCTCAGCTACCTCTTCACACCAGTCTTCATGTGTCTTCACCTTCTCATCCAAATGTTTATCCCCAGACTGTATCTCAGACACATCTCCATGGAAGTCCTCATGTGCCTGCCCAGGTCCATCTCCAAAAGAGTTCTCAAATGCGTGTCCTAACCAGGCCCAATGTGGCTCCCAATGCCAGAGATCCCCATGTCATACCCCATCACAGCTCCCAAGTTCCCATTACTAAAAACTCTCAAACAAGTTCCCTCAGTCCTCCACCTGAAGGGACACATGACACTGATAGCCGTGCAAGTGTCATTGTGAACACTGGCGTGAAATCTTGACTATTTATTACGCCATGGTAGAGATGATGTATTTCTATGACTAGCGGAAGATTCTTTGCTATGTAAGAACATGAATTTGTGCATAAATACCTTGGAGGTTGCTCTGTATTGTCATGAACAAAGAAACCAAAGACTTGACAGCAATACCAGTCATTCTTAAGTGATATGACACATTCTTGCAAATGAGTTGAAATATGCCTTAATGACTACTGTTTTTTCCCATCACAGGTTATATATTTTTATGTAACAAAAGGGGTACTAATGGGATTGGCTAGGCCAGTTTACATGCTTTTTGTTAGCACACTAATCCGGAAACAGAAATGATGACATATGAGGACACCTTCCTGAGAATCTTTTCTATTTATTTGATGGTTTGAATTGGTGTTTTTAACATTACATGTTGGTGTATGAGGCCTCGGTACCATTAGAGGGCATCCTCAATCACCTCTAAGTAAAGTTCACTCAGGGGTGGTTGTCCAATATGATCCTTTCCTAAAATGGGAGGGTACCGAGGGTTGTTTTCATTATATGTCAGAAGGGTTGGAAGGCGAGACATTGTGCAGACTACTGTGTTCTGGTAAGAAGTGAAAATGGTTTTATTTCTTTAAAGTCAGTTGAGTTTTGATTACTTAATGGCAAATCTTAATTTGTGCACTTGTGAAGGAAGAGCAGAATGTTATGCAACTAAAAGTGGTTTTGTGAGTTTCATACGTTGTCATTTTGCTTAACATCTGTTAATGTAACAATGAATAAAACATGTTATATTTTATGGCAAGTGAGGAATGTGTTTGAGTATTGTCATTTGTAGTAAATGTGTGAAAATATTTTAAAAGTTTAAATATCTTGGTAATCTTTAAATATTTGAGCAGAGTTGATATTAAGGCAATGAAATAAGTTGTAAAGTTCAGATAGATATTTGCCCCACTGAAGTAGAACTTTTAACAGGTTTACTGTGATCAACTTGCAGGATTCTTGTCTACTGCTTAGGCAGTCGGGGAATAAAAAGTTTAACATCTGTTAATTTTCACCAGGTTTTCTTAAGTTTGGTAGTTCTTGGCAAAGCTGTCTTTTAGTGTGCCCACTAGAGCTAAAATAACATTCACTAATTTAACACCAACTTAAAACAAAATAACAAAGTAAACATTACAGGCATTTGAAGAATGAATGAATTTTGGGAACTGATATTGGTAGAAAAATATGTTGAAATAATGGGTTTTGGAAAAAAACAGTCACATGGCGAGTTTAAACGTTCGCCTGTTATTTCCTTTAAATAGTTGGGAGGAAGGAAGAGGTGACAGGCACTGAAGATAGGGCAGCATTTCAGACAGTTTTCTTAGGAAATGCAGACACAAGCTAATATCTGTCTATTGCTGTTTTGGTACAGTTACAACAATGTTTACGTTGATATTTTAAAAGTACGACTTCTTGAGGTGAATATCAACATCTGCTTTGTTTTTTTTTTGTTGAACCCATCTCTTTATTTCACATTCAGGGTTACAATGGCAGGTTGGAGAGTTTGGTATACCTCAATCATGTTCTTTACCATGGTTACTCATAAAGTAAGTTTCCTGTTGTTACTTGAACAATTTAATTTTTTCTCTTTTTAGATGTATTTTATCTTGATTGTATTTGGGGTTAGTAGTATTTATGTCATGTCATACAGTTATTTGAAATATGTATGAAATAAAATATTAACTAGATGGCAGAGAGTTGCTGCTCATACTCTTGTTGATGGCCTCGACAGGTATCCTGTAAAACTACTGTACTGGATATGGCGCCAAATGCAGTGGATGATAGGTACAAAGCATGCCACGAAAAGATGCAGAACAAAATATTGGCCAAAGATGGAATTCTTCAAGAGGAGCTCAACACAAACTCCGAGTTTGATTCAGCATGGAACATGACTAGACCCTGCTCACCTGTGTTCCCTGGAGTTCTTCAAGAACATGTGAAGGCTTTTCAAGCTTTTGGTAACGATGACCGTTTTTCCAAAAAGTTTAATGAAGCCGTCAAGACCAAAGGTGGGAATATCAACATCTACACTGACTTCCAATGGAAGTCCCTCCATTTCTTGTTGGTGGATGCCATGCGCATTCTTAATAATGGCTCCCAGTGCCAGACTGTGTACTCTGGTGTTTTTAAGGACTTTAATGCTGTAAAAGGAGATAATGTCCGCTTTGGCGAGTTTTTCTCAGCAAACCCTACTAGAAGCGCTGCTCAAGAAGGGTGTGTGGACGACGGGGGAACCCTATTTGAGATTAAGACCTGTTCTGTTGTGGACTTAACAATGCATGCCTGTTCTCCAGAACATACAGTAATGTTATTGTCACCAATGGAGAAGTTTGAAGTGCAGGACGTGACTACTGGTAAATCAGACTGCGATAGGGAGATTGTGTTGGTCTCCTCAGGATTCTACAGTAATCACGACTGCTACCTATTTCCTACGTAAGTCATCACGTAAAGGTTCGGAATAGCTGTGGATGTTGCATAGCTCTGAAAGTCTGACTATGTAGTGGTTATGCTTTACTATTCTGGATGTGGGAGAGGAACTCCTTTTAAATGTATGCATACATACATTTACTCCACAGGCTGGATACTTCTGCTTAAGCAGTATGGCTATTTTTTAAACGTGTGGCTCTACAGGCCATTATATAATTATTGTCATTTAAGGTACATCATTGTCAGAATGATGAGTTGTTAAGTGCTATTTTTCTAGTTTCAGTTTTTATTATTTTATTATTATTATTATTATTATTTCTTATTATTATTAGCAGTTGCATTATCATTAGCACTGTTTACTATTCTTGGTGTAATTCTGGCAAATGCATAATCTGTATACTGGTCATGACGAAATTTTGATCTGATCATTACATCCTAAACTCCTGTTTTTATTTCTTTCCTTTTTTTCAGGATGCCTACAACGCCTGTTCCAACCACAGCACCAACTCACAGTACTTCAGCTACAACTGCTACATCTGCCAAAGGATCCTCCACCCAGTTGGTTAAACCCCAAAGGCTTGTTCTCCTGACCACACTTTTTCATTTTTGCTTTCTTCTTTTCACATACTTATAACCTCTACACATAAGCACATGTATATGTTTTCTAGCCCCTTCCTCAACATATAGTGGGGCCAAATACACAAAGAAGCACACTGGTGTTAGCATTTAGTGGGGCTACTGGATTGCATTGCAAGAAACAATGTACAAATTTTATTTCCATCTCTGGTGTTTGGTTGATTCATCGCCATTCATTCAATTTATTTTTCTACTTTTCTCTGGCAGATAATGGGCTAGAGTGTAATGGGTGTATTGTTATTTACACCTTTAGCCTTTGTTGTAATTACTGTGGTTGGTGTAATTATGCTGACTGAAATGTGTTTTAAAGGTATTATTTTTAAATGTAATATCTTGAGGTTATGAAAAATCTCACATGTTTTAAAAACTGTCTAAAAACACTGTTTTTCACCTCTCCATGATGACGATGTTTGTATCTTTGTGGTTCTGCAGGTATCCCACTTTCAGTTTCAGTCAAAATTAAGTAATGTTACATTTTTCATTAAAAATGTTTCTCTTGATGCAAGTCGGTTGGTTTCCTACCACTTAGGCTAGGTAACAGTGTCCAGCAAGGTGTGAGGGCAGAATAGAGTTTAAACCAAGGGTTAAATATGCACTGCTTTGTAAAACATGAAAATGATATACATGCACATTTTTTTATTTGTCATTGTACGTAAACAAAATGATTCAAATGAAGTGCACAAAGGCTCCTACAGAATGCATGCAGTGTTAAATACACACACACACACACACACACACACACACACACACACATACATATATATATATATATATATATATATATATATATATATATATATATATATATATATATATATATAAAATCATTGTGTTTTAAACTTGACAATGGTAACATCTCCCATCTAATGGAATTCCTGTTCAGGATGTTGTACATTCTTTTAGAATGAACTATAGTATGACAGGTCCCACCCACTTTAGTGGTTTTAGTTTTTTTGGAAGGAAAAGGGCAGTGGAAAGTGCTTTCATCACCGCTGCCAGTAACAATGGAAAGGAGGAGCTCTGTCAGTTTCCTCTGTTTGACTTAAACATCAGCAAAGTATGACTAAGATCAGCTCTGTGGTTTAGTGGAGGGCAAGTGGCTTTTAATAATACTACATTCACCTGACCATGTTTTGTGGTGAAATTTAGTGTCCAATATGTGATGTTCCTCAAGGGCTTAAAGTTTAGGTTCACATTAAACCTTTAGGTTATATTTGTAGTTTCAGCAATACATTGATTTACTGTAAAATATGTGCAATTATAAGTTATCTTGTATTACTAGTCTACATAGTCTCCCAACATATCCCAAAAATGGAATAACCTGATAAGAATATGGCAACCATCATTGTCTGGAAATGAAGCTTTCTTTGTGTAGTACAAAACAATTGCAGGGAACTGTATATGCATTCTCATTTCACCACTCTGCATTCCATTTACATACCTCTCTGAGCTCTGAATAATGGGGCTCCCCCCTGTTTCTGGCTCTTCTAATCTGCCTGTAGCTTTTTCATCACTTTGTAAATCCCACCATTCTTCCCTGTGCCCTATTTGCAATAGCTCTTCCAATGTACTAGATGATGTGGTCAAATGAAAGACATATTAAAGAGGTCTTTCTCTGTGCTGCCAACAGCAGCTTTTACCCCAAAAGTACTTATCAAATTCTTAGGTTTTTACTTTTTAGTTTCAAATAACATTAAACACAGTCACAGGACAAAGCTCGGGAATACACTTAATCATGTTCAGAAGGACTTTGTGGGCAAATTAAGATATTAGTTGAAAAGGTAACATACATTTGACTTAAATTGACTATAACTGAAAGGTTTTCATTGCCATTATATCTGACATCTGTGGGCAAAACAGGATAAGCATGGTCCCAATTGCTGTTGACTAAATAAGACCATTCAACCAAACTTGTCAACCAAACCAAAGATGATGTTGAAGACGGTCATGGATCCAAGAATCCTCTTCAGAAGGAAAAGGCTTTCCAGACAGCATGGCAGGGATCCAATAAAGCCTGTTGGATGTCCATCCCACAAAGCTGCCATGAGCACATGCAGACATCACTGATAGGGGCAGTCTTGACCTGTAATGAAGCTATTGGGAACAGAGGTGTGAATATCAGGCGTCTACACACACCATTTCCGTTACAAATACCTCAACTTCCTGCATATGTCTTTAACGGGCTGCTGAACAATGACTCACAGCATCGCAATGTGTTCCAGTCCTGTTGAGAGGTTATATAAAGACCAAGGGCCGGAGCCACACTTTGTGCAGTTCACATCTGTCAGATCCAAATGGTGCTAGTTTGGTGATATTTGTGGGAATTGGAACTCATAGGATTAGATTCATTTTCAAAGTTAACAAAGTTTTCCAAACTGCACAGTTCAAGATTTCCCTAAAGTTGACATTACAGATTTTGTAATATGAGTGTTTCCTCATTCTGGTCATTCTTGCCTTTGTTACTTTCTTTATTCACCTTTCTGCTGATTTTGTCATCCTCTCGCCCCACCAATAACCGGTTATTCAGATCCCAATTCATTTCCTTCATTGTCATCGCACAGTGTACAATGAAATTATGTTTCTCTGGTGATAATTAAAAAAAAGATATAAAATGAGCTTCAGTGACATAAACATTGTCTTGAATAATTACAAAAAAGGACAGAAAAGACATAAGCATCACACCATCACAGGTACAATAAATAATAAAGTGCATAGCCAATCATATTGCACACTTCAAAAAGGTGTCAGTTATGGCCTGCATATAAAATCTGTTATGAAGTCTGGCAGTGTAAGTTGTTATAATATCTCAGAGGACAGCAACCTGAAGAGATGGTGGCTGTGGTGTAATGACTCTCTAATGATGTTTGTTGTGCAGCAGCAGCAGCAGCGCTGTGTGCTGTGTATGTCTTGTAGTGTGTGTAATTGAGTGAGTGTGTTTTTTTTGTGTGTGTGTGTCGTGATGACTCTGTAGAGCCTTTTTGTCAGGTGCTGTGCAACTCGCACACCACACCAACATGCCATGAAAAAGCTTTCTTGGAGCAGTAGTAGAATGAGGGAAGCAGCTGTTGTGATAAGTCATGCTTTTTCAGTGACCAACCCCCACTGACTCTACCAACCACTCCGTATCTTAAATCCCAGCCCAACTCATCCATCAGCTCAGGAATCATGAATCTCTCATGTCCTAACTGTTCAGTCTTCCAAGTTACTATAACTAACACACACACACACACACACACACACACACACACACACACACACACACACACAAACACACACACATATTTAGCTTCCTATTAAACTATGTACATATGCAACTATGTAAATCTCATGTTTAGGCTGTTAAAATGCTGTTAAACTTAGTCCCTATCCTGGATTACTTGTATATCTCTTGGCACAAGGAAATGGTTCAAGAAGAAGTAACTGAATGACTAAATTGCTTCTCACTGATACTGTCTTAAAAATTGGAATGTCAGTACACCTACACTGGCGGTATGACGAGACTATATGCATGAACACTGAAGGTTAGGCTTTACAGAAAAGAACTTGTGTTCTCTAGCCCTGTAAAAGTGCCCTTCTGGGAAAGATTTATGAGCATATTTGTGGCATTACACAATCTCTTTAATGGAAACTTGTTTTGACCAGTGTTACAAACCAACTTTCCACCTCAGTGTACCTCAGTGTACAGGTTTTACTCCATTTACATGTTTTCATTTAGGAATCCTTCCTCCCTCTGCTTGTCTTGGCCTGTGCACGGGTGGGTAGGGTTGAATAATGTGATCACTTTAACGTAGTAATGAGTGTGTGGTCATGACTAGACCAGTGATCTCTTTGTAGCAGCATTATACACTGCAATTGCAGTATGTTTGCTGAAGCATGTGCTTCAAACTTTGGATTAGGTGGCAGTTTCTGACACATAATGGTAACCTCTGGTAACTGTTTGTATTACAGTTTTTTCTGATCGCTTAAGCACATTTTTTGCACCTATTGGCTGTTTTTGCAAAACTCTACACACAAATAACAAAACCGTTCACCAAATTAGCAAAACATTGTAGATACCTTGCAAAAGCTAACACATCTTGCTTAACTCTGCAAACCTTTGTAAAAATGGTGTTTTTGTACCAAACAGTTAACACAAACCATCATATTAGTTAACACACAATGCGGCAACTACACACTAATGGTATCAATGAAAAACACATCTGGCTTTTGGTTTCTCTGTGCACAAGATATTTTCAGTTTGAAGTCATACACAGGTATCCAACTCAACACACAGGGATCCAAAGTTCAAGTATGGATGTTCATTTACACACATCAATAGAAACATTTTTTTTCAAACTGAAAACACAAGAAAACATACAGTAATTTTACTGAGAGAAAAAAACAAAAAAACCAAGAAGTCTACATCTTGTCGTCTCTCTGGGTCCAACCACAACATTTTGTCAAAATCAGCTGTAATGTTTTCTAGTCAAAGGCACTGACAAGAAAATATCTCTGGAGTGCAGTATCAAGGCCTGACATGAGGCCTAGTCAATGTCTGTGATGGCGTGCCATCACTAGGGTTGTGTGTATGCTTTGACTACCACACAAACAAACCTGGGTCTGTGGTGTTGTGGTCAAAGTGCATGTTTGATACCCTGGAGGCCTGGGTTCAAATCCAGGTGGGGTGACTTTTTTCCCCTTTACTACAATATCCCTGCATGCCTCCTCCATTGCCTGTAGAAGGACCATGCATTGATCTGGATGATGGTCATAGACCTTCTAGCGCAAGGCAGACAAGGAGAACAACACCATTTTTACTTATAGCTGCACACATAGTTATGCTACCATGTTGTCCGACATTGATTATGGCACGGTGTCCAACAATGTTCCTCGTTATAGTGAGGCTGAAACCTGCCTCATCCACAAGAATCAGCTCATGACCTATGGCATCTGCCTTTAGCTCCATCACTCTCTGGAAAAGACAAAACAAATGCAGCACAGCAGGCCCATGCACAGCCCTAGAGTATGCACGTCCGGATTCAGTACCAATGCTGCTATAGCCTTATACCTTATGATGCTTGCTACACTGTAGCGGCTCAGATTAGGCTGAACCCATTGGCCAGCTTCCCTCAGGGTCATTCCACTGTCCACTAAAGTAGCTCTGATGTCGTCAAAAATTATATTTCTTACTCTTCTTACTTCCGATTCCTCTTCCCTACCTCATCCTCCTCTTACTTTGTCACCTCCTCATCCTCTTCCTCTAACCACCTCCTTGTCCTCGTCCTCTTCTCCCTTTTGCTTTTTCACCTCCACATCCTCATGCTCCTCTCTAATGCTCACTCTTCTTTATTCCAACATTGTACTCCACCTCAAAAGCTTACCTGTGGCTTACTGTATTGCTAGTGTTCAGGCTGATTGCAAAGTGAATTATTTATATAAAAGAGTTTTCACACGTGACAGTGTAGCTAGAAAGTGGCAAAATAGTTTGAATAATAGCCATGATTGTGTATAGTTTTGCTAAGAGTGTGTTGATTATTTGCAAGTTGTGTGTAAAGCAGTGAGTTGTGTTTACAGTTTTGCAAAAAGAGTGCTGTGCAGTGGAAGTGTGTGTTACAAAATTACAAACTGAGTGCAAAGCAGAGTTTGTGCTATTAGTTTTGCGAACTCAGTGAGAGGTTTTGCTATAGGAATTAGTAGTTTTAGAAATTGTGCTACAGCAATCACTATAAGTGTTAAAGCATTCAGAAAAAACTGTAAGTACAGTTGTGTCAACAACAGAAAAGTTTTCTCAGCATGCTTTATTTGTTAGGCCTTATCTAGAATGATCGACCCATGTAATCTCTGGATTAATCTAGCCTACGGAGAAGTCAGGAAAATGTACTTGCAATGACACTCCTTTGCACTATGATACCATTGCACCATGCTGCACCTTTAACATGTCACAACCTAATTTTGTTATGGCCACAATTGATATCTTCCTTTGTAGCCCTTGTAGTAGTCCATGGGCCAGATGAGATGTCGGTACCACTCAGAGGGGCAAAGGTTGCTTATATTTTTTGAAAAGATTAATGTCTGTAGCAGGGCTGATAGTGAAAAAGCCTGAACTTTTTTTTCCTTTCTCAGAAGGTAAGGGGTGGGGGTATTATGTAGGCTATGCAACGTACTGTTTTAACACATTATTCAAACAATTAACAGCCTGTGTAACATCACTATTGTGAAGTCACTATTTTTGATAATAGTTAGATTTTTTTTCAATATTTTCATTACACCCACCCGATTACTCAGGAAAACACTGCCCATGTCCTTCCCAATGTACTCAAAACTTAGATTGGCATTATTACCCCAGTTTTGCACATCACTGGAAGTAAATGGCCTCATTCGATTCTATTTAAATCAGCCCTCGATTACAGTGACTGCGCTCACATGGTGGTATTGGTTGGGTTTGGGATTGGTTTGGGTGTTGCTTCCCAACGGCTGATCTGTCCCCAAATCCTTGTTCACATGCAGTTTGTCTAAGCGGATTCGGCCAGAGACCCGGCCCATTCCGCTACGCTAGGTGGGGGCGCTGTAGTCAACTTCTATCTTTCTATTATTATCTTTTAATGCAAGGAACGTCTGTTCTACGCATAACTCTTGAACCACTCATCTGCTTGATCTCAAATTTGGAGGGTGTCATCATAATGTTACCAGTGTGTGCAGTGCCAACCCAGTCATGACGACCCAGGCTGATAAGATTTACAACGCTAGCTGCTACAATGTTGGACATAACGCGACTAACGACACATAACTACAATAATGGACATAATACGAGTAAACATTAGCTACAGACAAGTTGAGAAGCACATTGCGGGACTCGAGTCGGCCCAAAGATGCTCGTGTGAGAGCTTGTTTGAGCAGCATCAATCTAGCCTACCGTTATTGGCTGAGACAAAGGCTCGCCCTGTTTCTTATTGGCTTATCGTCTTGTACATAGACATGTATCTGTAGTTGACCTTTAAAATTGGTCTGCGCATCGCGAATCCAGAAAATAATGACAGACGATTAAAAAAAAAAATCTAGCCACGTTGCTGCGCCGGAAATCAGGTGTTCTATCATTCTATCCTACATATCATTTTATCCTACAAACACCCACGGCACATGCGCGCGCATGAGCAGATCACGTTACTCCATTTCCCGCCATTTAAACATCATTTTGTCCTACATCAGCTGTTACTAAAACTTTGCAGAGCAAGCGGGGTAGATTAATGACGTAAATTCAATATTAACCACACAATGTAATATAATTCTGATTTTAAAAAGTGAGCGAGTCTTGAAATACAAAAAATATCTTCCCTAAACAGTTTAACTTTTCAACTTTTCATACTTTAGGTTGGTACAGTCATTTATTTAGGTGTGTATAGAAAACGCCAAACTGGTGGCGTGGTGGGTATACTACCTGCGTATCACGTAGACTAAATTGCTGGTAAACTTGAATTTTCATGACGTCCTGCATTCGTGTGTTGGCTAAAATAATACTCGGAAGTCTACATTATCCTTAAATGTTGGGTAGGTAGCCTATCCTAAAACATGTTATGGTAAAGACGTGTCTGATAGTGTCATTCCTCCTACCGTAGGATGCTTTGACAATGTAGGACAATCTGACAGATTATGTCTGTCGAGACATCCTACCGTAGGATTTTCTGACAATGTAGGACAGAATGACAGAACACCGGCAATAGCCGGAGCGCTATCAGCCCTGCTGTAGTTAACATTTTTGTATGATAACCCTTCTGGAGTCACAGCTAAATTAGGGTTATCAGCTGTTAAAGTGACACACCCTCATCAAAAATAAACGTTTCTTCAAGCCAACGTGTTATTTGCCCTGACAACAACTATAGACAGTGGTTTGTCATTGGGGTCAGTGACTTACAAGACATGTCTTTGCATAAAAATGAGTGTGTTCAGGTCATGGCTGGGGTACTGTAAGTAGTAGATGAAATACATGCAAAATGCTAAAAGAATTTCATCTTCAACACCAGCCACACTGTCAACTTCGGTTCCATCCACCTTGACAGTCTAATGTGCTGACCATCTGCACAGTTACATAAGGTCTTCCTAGAGATCACAAAAGATGACTGTCTTAAATTTCTTAAGTTCTTAAATGAAGATAAAACATACAGTCCAGTGAAATGTAGTCATCCAGTTTTTCTTTGAATGCTATTGGTACAACCACCAAGCCAGCTCATAACTCTAGGTCTTCCAAAAGGGAGAAGGTGTAAATACAACAGATTAACAATGAGCAGGCTGGCTTTTAAAACAAACATTTTTACAAGGTTCATGCAGTAATCCAAGACAACACACTAATAACATTGCTTTAAATACCATTTAGCTAATGAGAAGGAAATTGAGCTCTGGCTTCCAAGTATTCTTTCCACAAACAGAACTTCTTATAAATTGGTTTCAGTACATTGGGTACCAGACTTTTGAAGTTCTCTCAGAAATGCTGTCTTAAAACTGTGATTTAGCAGATTCGCTCCATTTCTTGATAAAGCTATAATCAAATGACATAACAACCAAATGACCTTAAATTTCCACATGACTTTTCTTCAACAGTATATTAACCTTAACATTTTTGTAAACATTTTGTGATATACAACACTTAAATTCATTCAAGATTCTTTGGTTATTAAACAAAAACACAAAAGTAGCATTAGGGCTGTCAGTTGTTAGTCACAATGCTTAGCTCAACATCTGAAGAGGAACACTGGATAGTAAACGTCTGTGCTGCCTAAAGCTGATGAAGTGAACTAACATTAGTTTGCTAAAAAACATAGCGTCAGCTAGCTGCGCTGCTAATACTCACAGAGAAAACAAGAGTGGAAGGAACAAAGCCAATAAATTGGTAGACAAAATGTTTTATTGAAAGTGTGTGATGATGTCAAGAGAAATAGGGGAAGCATGGCTTCACCTGACCTCTGTGAGAACATGCCACGGTTGTCATTCACAACCAATAGTAGTTTTTTCAACCAATCTGTGTTAGAGTGCGCCTGAATTTGTCCAGTAACAAAGCACCCTCCTGCAAACTTTTGACTGCTCTTTAGCAAATCAAATTCAATAATGCCCTTTCAACACACACGTGACACATCCTATGTAGATATATTTTCAGAACAGAAGGCTGGTTCCTGTGGAATAATTTACAAGGCAGGGAGGGAAGGGAGGAATGAGATTCCTGGGCAAACCAAGGGAGGGAAAGGAAACAGGAAGTTTCCCTTCACTTGTTTCCAGTGTAACCAAAGATTGGATCTCAACACACACACACACACACACTTTTTTCATCTGGAGACTTCTGTTTTTTTTACTATCATCAGTGTAGTGCACAGAGCATGGTGCTTGTACAGCTGTGCTCATATGGTATAAGTTTACACCCTGGAAGATTTTGTGAAATGTGAACAATTTATTGAGGAGAACATGACTGAAATTCATTTAAAAAGAAAAGCATTTCTTTTATTTTAATATAGTTCAAATTAAACGGCGAGACATCTCAAAATAACACAATCACACACAAGTTTACATACCTTAGTTCTTAACACTGTGTAACCAGCTTATAGGCTTTTGTGATAGTTGTGGATAAGGCACTTAATTTTCTCAGATTGTAAATCTTCCCATTCTTCTTGGAATAAAGCCTACATGTGCTGTGATTTCTTGAGCTCTCTTCTGTGAACTGCACATGTGAGATCTCCCCAGAATGGTAAAATGGTATTGAGGTCAGGAGATTGTAATGGCCACTTCAGAACCTTCACTTTTTTCAGCAGTTGCCAATGATGGGTTTGCTTGATCTTATGTTTTGAAAAGTTCAATTGATCCCCTTGTGCAGCCTCCGGTGAGTGCATGCTGTCCTCCAGTATTCTCTGGTAACATGCTACATTCATCTTGCCATTGGCTTTGGCCAAATTACCTGTATTGGTGTAGTCTTCACTCCCCCAAAACATTAGAGAGCCACCTCTATGCTAGCCTGTTAAAACAGCCCCTCGTACTTCACTTCATTTCGTACAGAGGATCTGGCTGTGGTTTCGTTGACGTGGTTGTCTCAGGCAGCATCTTGCCTGACCAATCAGCAAACAGAAGGAGTCACGGCCAGACATTAGCGATTGGGTAACCCTAGGGTTAAAGGCAGATCCAATTGTTTTAAACTTTTGCAGAGTATACAAGTTCAAGAAAACAATGTTCGCTGATAAGTTGGGAAAGATGTTGCCTGAGACAATTACCGGTATGTCACCGGAAGCCACAGCCAGACGAAATGAGGTGAAGTACAAGGGGCTGGTTTACCAGGCTACGTCTATGCTGCACGTTTTGGTATACCTGACCGTGGCATGGTATCAACAGAACCCATAAAATGTTCACCTTTTTATGAGAACTTAAACACTGATAATTGGCATTCTCAAATCTTTTTATTTCCCTTTTTCGCTTTCTTTGGCAGTTCTTTTGCGATCCCATTGGTCAGAATCCAATCAGCACCAGATGAAATGTACAGGTGTCTGTCAACAGTCTGGCGCTCAGAATATCACTAACTTTTTACATGCGAACACTAATTAGGTCTACGAGCAAACAAGTTACTTTGTGTACAGTTATGCTTAATAGCAATTAAAACCTGGTGTGTGTATTTGTGTGTTATATCTGGCCAAAACTTCTAAGGTGTGTAAACTTTTGTACAGGGACTCTTTGGTAAGTTCTTAATTGTTGTTAATGGTTAAGTTATTTTGCAATGTCTCACATTTGAACCACATTAAAATAAAAGAAATGATGAGTCATGTTTTTCTTACAGAATTGCACACATTTTGCAAAATCTGCCCGGGTATGTAAACTTACAGTATGAACATATTCTTATTAGCAAATATAAAATATTCATGTCACATCACATGTTGGGAAGTATTTTAATTTTTATTTAAATATCAGTTCAGTAGGCATCTGTTAAAAAGTATTTTTTAAAAGCAACATGCTCCCCTGCTGTTGGTGGTCAATTAACTTGAACCTGGTCATTATGTGAGGTTATGAGTATTGTTAATTTTAAACTTGTACTAGTTGAATATGAATTGCTTGAAAAATTACTATATCAGAAAATTAAAATAATAAAATAAAAGTAAAGCACATCCATAAAGTCATCATTATGTCAAATTTCATTTTCATCACTATGGCAGTGAGTTAAAAACCAGACTGATGCTTATGGACTAGTTGATGGAGTACTTATTAGGTAATCTGACTTGGTCATAAATAAATTACTTTTGCTAACTGCCTAGCTTGTTAGAGTCTATCAGAATGCATGTAATGGCATTTACTCATGCTGCTTTGCGTAGCGTACATGACCAAGTAGAGAAGTCAAACCATGCTGTGCCCTTTGAACCGCATGGATTAAGTTTAGCCTGTAAAATTTACTCCCAACCATATTTGTCTTACAGTATGTATTCTTAACTATATTAACAAAATAAAAGTTCTGCAATAAAGACAGTTGACAGAAGTTAACAACAAAAAACACTCTACAGACGTTTTGTGTGGGATGACAGGAATGGGAGATGCTGAGAAACAGGGAAGAGTGTAATGAGTGTTTGTGAGGGGAATTGTATTGAGGGTTATTAGAACTTTTGACTGGAATTAACAGAGGAACATGATCTGCCAATATCAAGACAAAACATTAACCAGCTTTTCTGATCATTTGTGACCCTGACTTACTGTGTTTCATTTATTTGTAAATGTTCCTTTGTTTTTACAAGTTAAACTGTTTTAGTAGATGTGATAACAGTAGTAGCTAAAGTATGTTTTGCATGATATTGTCTTGTGTATGTTACATGGTGACAAGCCACTAGTTCAGGGAACCAGCTTTGACTCAATATTTTTCACATGCATGTTTGTCTTTCTAGTGTAAACTTGGGCTATTTTTACATGTCTCCGGGGATTTTTTTGCTGGATAGCTCTTGCAGTTACTCATCTCCTTAACATGTTAAACTACAATTTTACTGTATTGCCCCATTTAAATGTATTTTAATAAACTTGTTGTCTAATTCTCAACGTTGTTTGCTCTATTTAATCAGTTTTTTTCACTGTGACTGTTATTTACAAAGATTTTGTTATCAAAAGTTTGCACTGGTTGAGTCTGTGGGTAAGCTTAATAACGTAGTTGCTGACAGTAAATTCTGAAAGAATGCAAACTGTGAAAATAACTACTGAAGCTGTTAACATTGTTTTCATGTTGAAATTTTAAACAAAGGGTTTAATCACATTGCATTAGCTGGTTTCAATGCGAAACAGTGTACTGGCAGGTGGTTACCTGTACCGGCTGATGCTTATGCAATCAAAAAGCAGAAATATTTCTTCATGTTCCTTCATGGTCCAAACAATGGCTCTTTATGACATGATGACATGATGCCAAGGCGTCCTTTTGAGAAGTGAGAAGTTGAGTTTAAGAATGTTTTTCCATGATGCTCGCTTTGCTAAATCTTGCAAACACAGCACTTTTAGAGGATGAGTCATATGAACGTATGCCTGCCAGAAATCATAAAGGGGGAAGTGAAAGAGGGTTTGTGAAATCGTTGACAGGGGTGCCCTGAGGGGAAGGTGTAGTTGGAGATGGGAGAGTACCAAGTCAAAGGTTGATGTTGGTCATGGTGTGAGCCTAACGCTGATGTCAGCAAGTCTGGTGATGTGATGTTTCCTGATGCTGATGTCAGTATTTGAGAAATGACACAAAATTCAAATAAGGAATCAAGAACAAGAAGAGCCACCTATAAGTCTTTCCAGCAACCCAATGAGTATTAGTTGTATCATTTGCATTGATGAAATTCAGATGTAGATGAATGGTTCACATGGATATTTTTCAGATTCAAACTTTTTGAATTTGTTCAGGATTTAACACCTTTATTGACTTGCAAACAGTTTTATATTATAACACATGTATTACAAGACAGATACACCTGTAGGGATTGGTCATATACATGTACTCATCCTTGCCAGAAATCTTAAAGAGGTAATTAAAAGAGGTTTCGTAATTTTCATATAGTTCCCTATTTCCATATAGGGTCCATCCATACATTTACTAAAATGTGAAACTGTGCACATAACTTTACATATAACTGTATGTAAAGAAACTAGTATGTACAAAACAACACCAAAAACGTCAAAAACAATTTACCACGACAGAGCTTTCTGGATGAGAAGCCGTGAAGATGCTACATGCTTTTAAGCTAATACCAAGATACTGTCACAATGCTTAGGATGTTAACATTAAACACTGGAACATATTTATTCAGTGTTCAAAAGGTTTTAGCACTGCACATAAAGTAATCTCTTGCTTATCACCTGACTGGTACTCACAAAATGATTTTGGCACAAAGTACACACTAGTCCTCCTACATCAAAAGCAATGTTATACAGTCAGAAAAAATGTCATCTCAATCTTATATATAGGTTGAGATATAAATTCCATATTTTTTTCTTTAAAACACTCCCTTCTTGTTTCTCATATTCCCTATAACCACAACATCCGTGTTAAATATCAAGGGTTTGGTTATAGAATTTTGTGATAATGAAGGTAATGAAATATTGAATTATCAGAATAATTGAACTGCTGATTTGATTTTTTTCTCCTGTAGAAGAATACCAGTGTTTTACATTAATGAGACTGTCTGAAGGACCTATAGGTGTGGAGGCCCTGGAGGTGAAACCTTAATAAGAACCATGTGTGCAAGACCATATGTTGTCATGTTCTGTTCTCCTGTGGATCCTGGAGACCAGAGACAGCTACAGACTCGCTTTCTTTTGTGCTGCCATTGGCAGTGCCCGTTTGACTAAGCAGTTTGCCAGGCTTATTGCGACTACGGCCCCGGTCATCACCATGCAGGCTGGTCTCAACACGGGACAGTGTGCACATGCTGCTCTGGGTGCGAGGCTGTAGGCGGATGGCATGCAGCTCCAGCTCATCGGCGCTTGACACATGCACGAATGGGCACCAGCGGAGCGCTCGCTTGAACCCCGCCCGGAACCTAGAGCCAAGAGATAGACACGCTAAAATCAATACCATTTTAGGTCATTTCAGCAGATGAGTGAGTAATGATCTCATTGTGTAGTAACACACGGACACACACACATGCACACACACACACGCACATACACAGTGAATGTGGTGGAATAGTTTGGTATGAGAAAGCACCTCCGGGGCTGTGGGAACTTGCACTGACAAAACTCAAAGGTCGGTCACATGATAAAATGTACTCCACCCACATACCAGTTGGGCCAAAAACTACTGCACCCCCTGCTGGTGAAGTATATAACATTTTCTGTAAATGCCACAGTTTTCCCATAGGTGCCACAGCATCACATTCCTAGAAATCAATCAAGCCCTGAGAGGGCATTTAGGATGTCATCGGAACTGGAGCAGAAGATGATAAAATTTGGTGTATCTGTTGTAACAACCCTAGCAGGTCTTGCCGTTCATGCTGCCTGTCTGTTTGTCACTGTGTTACAGGTGTGTGTAATTGGGGGACCGTTAAAAGGCCTGCTTCCTCAACCATAAGGGTTGCTCTCCTCCCAGGGTTTTGGACTATTGTTTGCCATTTGATACCTTGACTGACCAGCAAGACATTACACTGACCACTACCCTGACCTGCACCACATTTCGTTATTACTACTCTTTATGTCATAAAATATATCACTACTGGAGCCAGCTGTGTGACACTGTCCAAATGAGAGGGATGTTGGTGTGTGATCGTGTGGGCTGATATGAATGTGGATGTGACTAGATCTTTGAAGAAGTGAAGGGTTATATATGAATGTGTGCTTTTACCTTCCATTGAGACAGCAGTAGATGATGGGGTTGTACATGGTGGAGCTCATGGCCAGCCACAGTACAAACAGATAAACCTGCTGAATGGACTTCCAGCGGTTCAACCATTTATTGAGACCAGTCACGATGAAATAAACATGGTACGGCAGCCAGCAAATGGCAAAGGTTACCACCACCACAATCATCATCTTCACTACCTAAAAAAGAGATGTAAAAAGGAGGAGATGAGAGACCACAGTAGTTACAAGTACATAAACTGTGATTCCATACTAAAAAAAAAGAAAGGGATGCAGTGACATAACGTAATCTCTGTTCTACACAACACTCTAAGAAAAGAGGAAAATGAGCAACATGTGAAGACAAACATAGTGAAGGAAGGAGAGAAAGAGAGCTATTGAGAGACAAATGGTATTGAGGGAGTGAGCAGCTGAACTGAGGGTTGGTGATTTTCTCAACAGGCGATATCATCATCCTTCACTAAATAAGAATCCTGCAGATGGTGTGTGATGAGCAGTGGGTGATGGCCTCCCCCAAGATGTTCTGACATGATGACACTTGCGGAGCAGCAACAAGCAAAGGTAATTACTGCGCTCCACATTAATAACACTGTGGAGGCCTGTGAGCGAATGAGATGTGTTTGCTTCATCACTTCTTTTATGAAAAAGAATAAAGAATCTGAATCTTTGCACCTGGCAACAAACAAACAAATACACAGAGCCACATTATAATCAAGAGCTGCATTTTTACTTTACAATATTAAGTGATATGTTGAAGTCAATGGCAGTCTTCAAATTACAAACATTTCCCACAACACACAGACTAATGTTTTTTAGGGAAGTAGGACTTTTGTACACATGCAAATGCAAAGGAGAACAGTTACAAATAGAGACTGACTGAAATAGGTAGCTGAAGTAACTGTGCCAAGAACTCACTGACTCTCTTCAGTCTGCACCAAATGTTGTGTATACACAAAATGGACCAATTTAAATATTATCATTGTTTACATTGCTAGGATGTAACCTTGACATATAATATACTTTTTTTTACATACTTTCTAACTGCCTTTCCCCAACAGATGATTATTAATTTCAACTAGTCAACAGCTATAATGTTTATTTTGCAGTCACAACGCATTTAAAAACTGTCTGCCTTCAGTTACAACAGCATGTATCAGCATGCGATTTTTAGGCTGGCCCACTTTAAGGAGACAGGTGGCAACCATCAAAGTGTGGTACAACTACACTGGAGTTCTGACAGAAACTCCCCTGTTTACACATGTATGGTGAGAGGGTCAGACACTGGAGAATAAAGAGTCACTGATGTCAAAGAGTGTCAAACAGTGGTTTTCACAGATTATCTGACACACACACGCACACACACACACACACACACACACACACACACACACACACACACACACACACACACACACACACACACACACACACACACCCTGTTAACTCATAGCACACATATCTAACATCCAACATCCTAGAGAGACAAGGCAAAAGTAACAACAGAGCTATAAAATTCAGCTTGGAAGGATCGTTTGTATGGGCTTTTCACCTGGTTGCAGAGAGGATTACCAACCAAAACATACTGCATACATTCCACTATCCAATGTTTTTTATTTGGATTTTAGTGTCTCTCAAATAAGGCACATGTTACATCTTAGCCTGTATTTTTGTGGCTTACTGCCACCAAATGAAGCCATGATTACATGGGAAACTTGTGTGGGTGTTTCAGAGCATTTGTACAAGGCCTTCCAGGGACTCCAGGGACACATTCTAAACACTGACTGCAGAAGAACCTCAGGATCCTCCCTACCCAAGGACTCCTAAAAGATTTATAAATATAGAAAAGAATGCAGTGAAATGTGTGATCTGGGCCTGACATTGTTCGGTAGATGACTGGGTGAATCTGCATCACCACGCTGAGGGAGGCTGACCTCCCTATTGGGTCTTGGTGTCAGTGGAGGTCACAGTGAGTTCTTGTCACAGACAGACACACAGTGCTGGTAAAGGTTAGCAGTGATGTGATGCCCACGGTAGGTCACAGGCCAACCATCTGCACAAACGCAGATAAAGATTGTGTTAGGAAGTATAAAGTTAGTTAACTGCAAAAGGATAGACCACACATGCCACAGTAGTTTGATTGTAATACAGCTAATTATGTTTTTGTGATTTTTCTTAAATAAGTGCATGTTTTTTTTTGCTTTTGTGCATATTTTGCCATTGGCTTAGTATTTGCATTGTACAGTATACTGTCTCTTTGATTTGTCTAAAAATGTATGGTATGTTAATTAATGTAAATTGAACAACTACATAAACACTCCTTGATTAGTGCCGGCATTTGAATATGCCATTTTGTCTTTTAAAAGCCTTAAACAACAAGGGTTCCACTGGGTACTGGTAATGCCACAAAGTATGTTGGAAATGGAGTTCTGTCTCAAGAATAGAAAGGAACATGTTTGAATTACATGGAAGCCAGAGGGAGCTGAGCTCCCACAGAGTGACATGGCTCCCATGAAAGCAGAAGTCAAAAGTGTGTGAGGGTTCTCTCCCATGCACCATTAGTCTTTAATAATAAATAAAGCTTGTTCCCCACCACTGTGTTGCCTTATCTTTACTTCAAAGATAAAAATTAAATGGCCTAATCATGTTTAAGATGTTAAAGTAAGAAACACAGTTTTATTATTAACACAGTTGTGCTTCACTACCACACCACTATGCATGGAGACTGCAAACAATCAATTTGACAGCTTGCCATGTATATACAATAATCTCTGTGCTGTGTATGTGCATGTGTGAATGTTGTGCCTTGTGCAAAACTGTCTTCCCCCAAATCGCATTAATATCCCAAACCTGGTTTTCCTGACTTTTCCCCACTATAGGAAAAAATGAGACTCAATCTTTGGCCAAAGTATACGGTCACTGGAAGAACACTATGTTGTGTCACAGACTACTGTGCATTATCTCAGTGGTGGCTGATGGAACAGTGTGAAACCCTTGACCCAACAAATGCACGCTGCAGGGATTAAGAACAAAATGAATAAAATGTCCTCAAAGGTGAAAAAATCTAGAGAGAAATGTCACCCTAATCCAGTAAGACAAAAACAATGGTTTTAGTTTTCAGGAAGACAAGACTGTCATTAATACAAACTCAATTTCATGACTCAAAAATAAAGAAGTTCTACGTAATCCCTGATTTAGCGTCAACATACAGTAGAAAGTGTTTTTAAACCCTCGCATCTGTCCCCATAGACATTCATCATACGTAAAAAAAATGACCTTAATCCTTGTGCACAATGAGCCCTAGAGAGCACCCACAAAGGTCGACAAGAGCATAACAGGATCACAGGAATAAAAATAGATCAGGGTATATTCAGTCTGTGGTTTGGCTTGGACAATGATAAAATGAAAATACTACCATTATTTCAATCAGGGAATTAAATATTGCTCAGTCCTTCAATCAAAATCTCTGTCTTCCTGAAAGGCATAGGACAATAGAGAAAAGGCACTGACTGTTCAAACAGAGAATTGCACCTATGTATCTATGTTGACATAGTTAGATACTGCAACATGATGCTCAGATGCTCAGTGCTATGTCTTAAACGTGCTATGCATTCACTGTGTACCTTTCTTTTGGCCCGTAGCTGGTCATGGTAGTTTTCTGACGAGTCCCCCGGTATCTCAGCACCCCATAGGGTCATCCCCACAACTGTGTAGGTGATGCCCATGACCACCAGAGGGAGCATGTAAACCAACACAGCCACAATGATGTGATACCTGTACAGGTATGGGAAGAAACAGGTGCATCAGTATGACATTCCATTAAGGTCAGTGTGCCTATGTGTGATAACTTCATTTTATTTTATCATTTATGATTATTTTTTTAAATTTGAAATGAGTTTATTTAATCTTAACAATATTAAATTAAAACAATGATTTATGTGTAATTTTTAAGTTTAGAAATTCCAAAAAAGCTTGTGATGTGAATTAAGCTTATTATGTACTTAGTTGGAAGGCCAAGCCAAGGTAAAAAGTGGATAGTGGAATTAGATATATGATCTTTGAAGATATTTGCACAATAGCAACAGTTGCAGAAGTAAAAATAGGAAACCCAACTAATATTAGGGAGGAATTAAAAACTCATTTTTTTCACAGAAGTGAGGATATGACATTGCTGAGATTGTTATAAGAACAGCAACCTTAATCAATTAAAATAACCAGAGCCTGAATGGATAAATGGAAAGGGTTGGCGGGGGGCATCTCACATGAAGGGGTCGTCAGAGGGTCTGGGCCAGGCCACGTAACAGATCGTCCTTTGGTGCATCCTCCAGGTGGTAGAGTAGTAACAGAGCGGGAAGGCCAACACAACAGCCGATGCCCAGATACACACTATTACCACTTTAGTAGCAGTGGCGGACAAACGGGGCTTCAGGGGATGTATTATAGCCATATACCTCACATAAAACACAGAGATGTGTACACATCAGTCAACTGCACGTGCAGTTCTACGATCTCACAATTAAACAGCACACATACCCTTCTTTAATGTGTCTGTTCAGTTTAGTGTAACATACCAGCATCTCAATTTAAATTTACATTTGCCTTTATGCAAATATTTTTCTGTTCTAAACAAGAGTGCAATTTCATGCCGACCACAAGATCACAATCACCATAAACATGCAGATCAGTGTGCGTGTACTGAAGCAGGTGCACAACTAGGCAGGCATTAATGATCTATAGTAGATTCGGCGCCCTTACCTGTCAACAGCTATAGCAGACATGGAATAGATGCTAGCGAACACAGCGGTAACGGGAAAAAAGTTATGGAATTTGCAATATGCTTCTCCAAAGTACCACTCGCCATGAGTGGCGTAAATAAAATTAATAAGTGTGTTGAAGGCAGCCATTGAAGCATCAGAGAATGCCAAGTTCAGCAAAAAATAATTCGTAACCGTTCGCATTCGTTTGTGAGCCAATATGATCCAAATCACAATCAGATTTCCAAATACAGCAACTGCCAGCACTGAGCAGTATGCCACTGACCAAAGCGCAACTCTCCATGGAGGCTGAATAAACTGATTGGTAAAGTTGCGCGTAACATTAGATCCGTTAGAATACCCAGCCATTTCCTAAAGATGCATGCTCTGAAGCACGATATCTTTGATGTACAATATTTTGGCATCAAGGAGAAACCTTTGCTGGTTGTGGTCTTCTAAACTGAGTCCCACGCTGCGTACTGCACTCTTGGTTAAATTTTCCCCAATGCGAAAACATGCCCATCTGCGTACATTCCGAAACACCGGCGCTTATCAGACTTGCGTATTGCAATTAGAGGTATCGTTCACCTGTGGATAGGCTGCAGCCTCAGTGACGTCCCTTTCTTCTGATCGATGGGATGTGCAAAACCGTTTGTGTAAAATGACTACGGCGTGCATCTCTGACCGAAAATATTGGGCTGATATAATTTCAGGTCATTGCAGGGTGTTAACATTTCCTTACATTTATAATGAAGGAAGCAGGCAAGGTTTCTGAAGGTTTCAAGGTTTAGGAATATTTTAGGAATATTAATCCCCATTAGCCTGGGCAAATATCCCAGCAATTTGGGGGGGGGGGGGGTCCTACAGGAATGCTACGTTAAAAGTAAATAATAAATATCCAATAACACACAACATTCAATTATACTGAGGAATAAAATGGAAGCAACAATCAAATGAAAAATGCTTATGTGACTGCTGTCCACACTGCAGCCTCCTCAGTTTAAAATGAAAGTAGAAAAAAAATTGGAAAATGGGACTTTAAAAACATGCTTAATGATCTCTGTGGAATACTGTAAATGTCTGTGGCCAAAACATGATTCACATCCTAGTGTTCTGCAGGCACGTTATCTCAGGACTGCACATGGTTGGCATATTCACCACACTTTGACAGGGCAATTTATTTTGAGGGCATGTGAGATAACAGTAATCTATTGGTAATTCCAAATTATTGATTCCTCCTCCTTGCCGTCAATTAGAAAGGCACAAATGCTGCTGTGCTGTCAGTGCAGATAGGAAACAAGTCATATATTCTGCAGCAACTATGGCCACATTCTCAAGCCTTAAGCTGTCAGTCTTTGAAGCCAAGTATGTCCTGCTCATGCTGCTATTGCCGAGGAAAGGACTTGGTGCCTCTGATGTCATCTGTCAGTTCATGCTTTGAAAACTATGCTGCTGCTAAGGGTTGGCATGTCCTCCACTCTTTGGCAAGTGTAAACAGACAGTTCTGATTTGTGCCAATGCCACTTGACAGACATAAAGCATACTAAAAAATTGACACAGACGTTTTTTGCTTCAAATATAAGGATTTCCATTAGGACTGACAAAACAGTTGTTTTGTGGCCTTCAAATGTTGAAAATTAATACTTAAAAGCAAAAAAAGCACACCATATTGTCCTCTTTGCAAGACACCTTTAAAACATTGATTGATACATAACTACCAACATACAAGTTGTAGTCTTAACAGCAAGTTTCATGTGTATCCTAAAAGAAGATAGACGATCTAATTTGCCTGTTGTGGATAAAGGATGTTGTAGTTCACTGCATATGGGCCCAGGTGCATAAAAAGCTTTCATCCCTCTATGTGGCATAATCCTACAGTGATCCTACGGATGTCACAATCAGTGTGTGTGTGTGTGTGTGTGTGTGTGTGTGTGTGTGTGTGTGTGTGTGTGTTGGGTGTGGGTAAAACCAAGGCAAAGCATGGGGGCAATATGCTCCTGTGTCAATTAGCCAGTATTAATACTGATGCACCCTTTTAATGAGTCACTTCCCTCGGGCACCACATTTCCCACCCCTGGGAACACAGAGGGATGGCATGTGGCTGAATGCCAGGGATTTGGGGAATCACTCTGTAGTCAAGAATAATCAGCATGCCCTGATCACCAACAGGTCTGTGTAATCACACATATTCAATTATTATAAGTCAGACACATCTGAAAACCTTGTGCTTATAATGAACAAATACCTTAACGAATTACACAACCTGCTTAAAAAGCCTTTGTCTTTTCAGTATTCAACTTATTTGGGCAAATCATGCCACCTACTTTTAAAGAGACTTTTTCTTATCTTCTAATTTAATAATCGTTGACTGAATATTTTTTAGAAGTTTCAAAAGGGTGTGCTTTTGGAACTGTTTTTGAGTGTTGAGATTAGTGGTATGTAAATGGCATTATATTGACACCATAGGATTTGCAGTTGCATGTCAGAAGTGGACGTTTAAAGGTCTTTCTTTATTTTTCTGTATTTTGTGTGTTATGAATGTTGAATGCTTTCCTCAGAGACTCACAACCAACCCTATATAAAAATGTTGAAAAAAAAACTTCAGAGGAAACCCTAAGTGATGTCTACAACCAGCTACAAAGCAGTTTCCCAACCCAGTGAGAACTTGCCTAAGTTGTGATTGTCTGTGTGGTGTTTATGCAAAGTGAGGAAAAGGTAAAGGTATTTACAGAAATCTTACACAGACATGACAGTGTACACTCTAGATCAAGCAAAGATACCAAACTTGATCCAAATAGGCCAACAACAGAAAAAAGATCTAGAATGTAACAGTAAAAACTAAAAATAACTTTCATCTGCAGTTAAAACAAACAAGAACAAAGAAAAAATACATCCATTGCAAATGTAAGTAAATAGTATTTTGATTTTATTGACCTGAAATATCTTTGTCAACGCCCTACCACAACACATTAGAGAAGCCAAGTCCGTCGACGCCTTCAAAAGGCAACTCAAGACTCATCTATTCAGCCTCGCCTACACCTAACGGCCCTACCGAGGACTCACCATCCCCACCATCCCCAGGCACCCAGACCAACAGCAGTCGCAAAACGCCTACCCCCCTCCAAAGTCCACCTTTTCACCCTCCACCCAAACAGACCCACAGCAACCACTACTTCACCCCACGGGCAGTCTAACAGCAGTCACCTGCAACAATTCACCCAATCAACGACCCGACTACCACCCACCCCCAGTCAACCACAGCCCCGGCAGAAGGGCTTCCCTAGGGGACGCGGTTCTGCCTGAGGTTTCTTCCTTTTTTTTTTTTTTTTTTCCCGGTTCGATTCAACCACATACAATTCAGGGAGTTTTTCCTCACCCCTGTTGCCCCTACGGACCTTTACATGTGCTCACGCAAGAGCCTGCATCAACGGGGCATTGCGTTGTTGTGACTAATGCTGTTTTGTTTGTGACCTTGCCAAACTGTAAAGCACTTTGAGCTGCATCTTGTATGTATGAACTGTGCTATACAAGTAAAGGTTATTATTCTTCTTCTTATTATTATTATTATTATTATTATTATTAATTTAGATTTAATCTGCAGTGAGATAGCAGCAAATAAGTGGTGTATGTTAGCAAATGGCTTTAGTTAAAGGCATAAGTAATGTTTGTAATATTAATTCACACACATACATATTCTGAACCAGCTGCCTTACTAGATTTACCTCCAACTATAGAATCCACTCAATTTGATGGACTCTGATGCTGCACTGAGTTCCCCCCAAAAGTGGTTAGAATTGCTGTGTTCACAAATAGACCCTATTCATGCCCATAATTATATGTCAGAGGAACAGGCTCTCTCCAAGCCTATAAGAGGTAAATCACTGATTTATGTCACCTTGATTGCTGCCTCCGCTGATGTGAGTGCCATGCTTGAGAGAGGCAGCATGTCTGAAGGAACAGTTGGTGAGAGGGCCATATTATAACTTCACTGAACACACAGATGGCTGAGATCAGGTGAAAAATGACACTGGCAGTAACTGGCAGTGCTGAATAGATACAGCTATCATGTATGTCTGTGTGTGTGTGTTTGCATGTGAATTTGTAGCTGCTCCTCATTTGTTTCAGCTGTGGAACAAATGTGCCCGACTTCACAGATCCGTCCAAGTCTAAGTTCTAATACTGCAACATCTGTGTAAATAGGAAGAGGCAAGATGTGTTTGTGTTGAATTTATTGTATACACTTAATATCAACAGCAGAGACTAAACTTTTACTGTCAACAATCAAGAATGTTAAATAGTTGGGTGAGGTTGCTGTTTCAGGTTCGTTGGTACCAAACAAACAAGCAAAAAAGTTGTTTGTTGCTGAAGAAGCTGTTAAGTGTGCCCACAATCTGATATCTTTTCCTATATGCAGCCATTACAATCTCATCTAATCCTTACAATTTCTAATCCTTTTATGTTTTCTTCTGTTCACTCTATTTACTTATGAAAGAATATTAAAAATGTGTGTTCCTTGTGTGTGTGTGTGTGTGTGTGTGTGTGTGTGTGTGTGTGTGTGTGTGTGTGTGTGTGTGTGTGTGTGTGTGTCTGTTAAGTTGCCTTGAGAGCCGGGTGTTCGTGTGACTCATCTAACAGGATTACAGAACTAATTAAAGCATTTGTCTCCCACTGCTTAGGCTGGGGAGGGAAGACAGGAAGCAATGAGCAACACTGGAAAAAGTGCCTGAAGAATTGGGAGCAAAATGAAGGGGAGGAGAGATCCAAAGGTACAATTTAAAAATTATTATGTTAATTTTATGTAACTAAAAAATCAAGATGTTTGTCCCCACTTGCATGAAGACACTGCCTGCTACTCTAATACATTTAGTCATGCTTTCGCTTTTCAGCTACCTGCCTATTCTGTGTGCTTAAAACAGCTTGGTTCATGGGAAACACAAGGACTTGGGCTGAGTGACATTATTACATCTTTTCAATTCTTTGCTTTTCGGACATGAAAGAAAATGTAATCTAAACAACTGTTGAGCCCAAACTGCAATAGCTTGCCAAACCAGGCTAATTAACATTATAAATCAGAGTGTTTTGTAATTAACATTACAAAACACCTTGTGATAGCCAGGCTCAAGTCGGGTGGAGTCAAACAATACAGTGTGAGGGAACAGGTTGGGGACTGGCTTTAGGGCATTGGCCAGCAGTCGTTGGGTTAGTGTATACTTATATATTCAGTGTATACTCTCTCTCTCTGTGTATCTCTTTCTCTTTCTCACTCTCTGACTTAGCAAGTGACCAGATTACAAATTATAATCACGTTACTCTGTGATTACTCTAGCTAGACACATAAACCTATACTTTTGAAGGCATTTTCAAACAATTTCATGACAAATGTTTTATTAATGTTGAGAGGGGCTATAAAAAATCAGAAGATCATGTTACTGAAGATCATGTTACTGGACTCCATAAATAGGCTGTGATGGAGTGATATTACTATGGTTGAGGACATGCTCTGACTGCCATTCCAATGACCCGGTCTCTTTGGTGTTACGGTCAGAGTGCATGTTTATTACCGTGAAGACCCAGGTTTGAGGCTGGGTTTCATTACACAGGCCTACTCTGTGAAAAAGGTATAATTACATAATGCCAAGATTTTGAATTGAATTAAATTTTTTCAATTTAAATCCAAAACTAAATGATGTTTAATGACACACAAGCCTACTGAGCGAACAATATCTTTGCAAAGGCAAGTAGGTAAATCCAGCAAAACCAAAAAATAAAATGAACATCTAACATGCACATACCAAACATATGATGCATTTAATGTAGTATGGATGAGGCTACGATATGTGGTAGGCCTTTAAAGAAATTCATTTGAAGCAGAGTTCATTAACCCTCATAGAAATAAATGTTAATGTTAATAAGTTATTGTGTGTTTAGCTAGTTGCTAAATCTGATAGAATGTATCTTCTCCCTTTGTAAGTGGTTAATTCATTTTGTACATGGTCCCTGCAGGAAATAAACTAAATAAACAAACAAACAAAAAAATCCACCCAATTTCAGTATAAAGATTCCCATTTAATCACAAATATGTTTACTTAATTGTAATGGAAACTGCATTAATGAAAGCGAAAGAGCACAATTGGGGAAATACAGAAAAAAATGCTGATAACTGTTGACCAAATACTCACTTAAGAGGATCAAGCAGGTTGGTCATACTGTAAAATGTGTAATAGACTAGTAAGTCACAAACCCAGTAATCTGTGCCTCCCTACCACCATTTAGCATATGTCCTGGCAAATCACTGAGACAGCTTGATGCCACATACTTGATGTTTATGACAAATTTAGCAGTTTTCATCAGAATAATAATCATTAATAATAATCCTTATCCTTTTATCCTGTAAGCATTAAAACAGAATTTGTGAAGCAATAAACTTTCTTTTTAAGAACAGAAGATCTGTCTTTCAGTGTGGCACCACAAGGCTTTAGACCAATGCAACAAGCTTAACCAGGAAACCGTTGACATTTAGCATACTGGCAGAACTTTATATCCAGTGCCATCTGGAGTGTTCTAAATGAACCGTCTCAATAGACGTGTACTTGGAGGAAATTGAATCTTTTCCTTTGGCAACATTATTGACACACTTTGCCAAATGAGTTGTCCAAGCACAATGTTGATTAATGATCTCATGAAGTGCCAAGATGCATTCACGCTGTTTTCTATTTGAATGCTTGTAAGGATAACCTAAGTTTCACTCTATATACAGATATCATTTCCCTTTTAGTTGCTTGATGTACATTATTTAAATGTGCAATTTTATTTTATTGAGACAATTTAAGTTGTTAAATCGGTTATTTAACATGTTCTAGGTTCTTTTTAGACGTATATGTACTTTATTCTTCAGCATTACATTCAGCAACCTAAAAAAATAAATAAATGATAATGTACTTCCAGTCATGTTTTATGTTTACATCAAAGTGCATTCTGTTTTTTTAGTTCAATCTTTTAAGTCTGTTGTCAGTAGTCTGAGATATGTGTCAATGTAAATATTTTTGTCTTTCATCCAATTATTTTATTAAAGATATTTATGCCCAGATGGGATTTGTCATGTCTGAGAGGCATGACAGAATTACTTTTACTGCACTTGTAAGTTGAAGAATTCCTTGATCCTTCTGAGGACCAAATGAAAAAACTTCTAGCGATCTTCCTTATGTTGTGTATGTATACTTCCTGTGCCGCAGAATCCCCACCCTCCTGCTTCCCTGTCCCCTTGTGGGAATGAGTCAGCAGACTGGCCAGAGAGGGTTTACAGACAGGAAGCACACTGGTTAATGTTACATCACAAATCGCGCCTGGCCTGAAATCTGACCTGGGGGCAACATGGATAGGGAGGTGCTTGGCCAAGGAATGGCAAGAGAAGCACAGGGGTAGTCAGGGAGCCTTGGGACAGAGGTAAAGGTAAGTGCAAAGGGCTGAGAGTGTTTTGGCTGTGGTCAGGCATGCCCCATCATGAACTCTGCAATGTGCTAGCATATCTGCATGCATTTTCTTGTGTGTGAAGTGAGCTGTGTGAAAGTGTTCACCTGTTTGTTTATGTGGGTGTAAGGGAGGAGGGGTGTTGTGACTATGTATTCCAGTCCTACTTTCCTTACTTAAGCTTCTTAAACTGCGGCAGGACAAGGGTATTGCTTGAGTTCAAAGTCCTGGCTATGAAAAACAAATAAGCACTAAAGGCAATGGCAGGGAGAAAGAGAAGGAGAGACAGACAGACAGAGACAGAGGAGAGAGAGAGAGAGAAAGAGCGGGTGAGAGAGAGAGTGTGAGAGAGAGAGAGAAAGTAGGTGCAGAAATGGCATAAAATAAATGAATTTTAATTGTCTTTCGTATGCAACTGTATAAACATAACGAATGCAATGCTGACCAGACATATCTGAAGTTCTGTTCAAAATATTGTTTAGGTCTTTGCCTTTTCATCTGTGACTTGTTTGGTTGACTCACATACTTCTCTGGAAAGTGTATGCACACAGTTTGTAAGCTATTATTTAGAGGAGTGTGTACTTGTGAATGAGGTGAAGCCAACAAAACAATTCTAATAACCCATTAAATTCTGTCCAAGGGTCATGCAAGCTGATTTTTGGTTGTTTTTCACTGGTTAATGTTTAGCAGCTTCTTGGGTCACCTTGTATTTAGTTGCGCCCCAACAGAATTTCTACAGACACTCAGATTATAAATTATTATATATAACTGTTCGAACTCTGTTCCCTGCAGGAATTCAGGGTTAGGTTTGATTTAAGTGATGTACATGAACAATTATAAAGATTGAAGTTGAACTTCAACAAGTCGCCACTGAAGCCTTTACTGGTGGACTATCCAAGTGAACTGTTACAACACTGGTATTTTGCAGTTAGAAACGAATGGCCCTGGTTGACTTTGTTTCTGTTGTGTGTGTGTGTGTGTGTGTGTGTGTGTGTCTGTGTCTGTGTTTGTCGGTGTGTCTGTGTTTGTCGGTGTGTCAATGAGGGTGTGATATCACTGAATATCTGAATCAACTTTACGTGAATGATTTTAATCCCCCTCTAGGCTAATTCATACAAGCTAAATGTACTATCTTGAGACAAAGTATGCTGGAACTTTTGGCTGACTTCATTGACCAGCTGACCTCTCAACAAAGGCATACTATTGCCTTGGATGTATGTGCATGCATTTGAGGGGAGGCTGTGTGCATAGGCCTACTTGTCCTTTAAATCTAAACTCTATGTTGACCTGCTGTCAAATCGTAACATGTGAGCGAAGGATAAATTAAAGCTCTGTCAGACTGAAAAAAACATACCTGAACACAAGGTCTTGCTATAGAAACTAGGTTCCTTAATGTTTGTGCACATCAAATGCTACAGACACTCGTCTCTCCAACATATTGAAAGGAACTCTGAAACATTGTTTCTAATGATTGTGGGCCTCATTCATCCTGTCTAACTTTTACGTTCTACACATTAACTCAATAACAATGGGATTGCCAGTAAATATTTAACCTCTTAGCTTAACCACATTCCCCTAAAATGATGTAAAAAATTAAGGTGATTATAGAATTATTACTTTAGATAATCTTTTAGAAGAAGTCCATCCAGATGATTTTTATCCCAAAACACTTACAGCTAGAGCATCTGTTGCTTTTTCTGCTTAGCTGCAAGGTATGTGCTATGTGAAAGCCAGAATTTTTTAAAACCGTGATTGAACAGATGACCCATCAATCAGACAAAGTAGGAAAAGCCAAATGTTGGCTATCATTATTTAGTTCTTATAGATATAGCCTAACTTTCTGTTTAAGTCTAGTTATGCAATATAATTATCTAGTCACCACAATCAAACTGTACACTTGATATGACTAAAGTATCTTTCCTTAAGCAGGTTAGTGTGTAAAATAATTCAGTCACATAGCCAGCATGACAATTGCTAGTATCCTCCTCAAACAATGTACCAGCTTTTGATGACACTGAATGTGTGGTTCTGTAGATTTGAGTTAATCACCCTGTTGAGATGAAAGGCTAATTTCTTGCCCTGCTGTGATGTAACAGCAAACCTCACAGCAGTGAGAGGAAGTCACATTAACAGAAATAGCACTTTTGTCACACATGGGTCCCAGCTGTTTTTATTTATTTATTTATTATTTGGTAAGAAGTAGATTGGGATAAACTTTATTTATTTGATATTCGGCTAAATAGAAAGGTCATTTAATGTTTGTGTGTACTAAAAAATGTAGGCTCAGAGAGCTCTGAAACCCACAGAATAATACAGGTATCTGAAATAGCATTAAGGTAATTTAAGTGGAATATTATAGATATGAATGAGAAATGTTGTAATCGAAACTGTGAAAAGGTTAGTCCCAGGAGCCTTTTGCTTTTTACAAATGTACTTCCAGTTGTCTTGACATGGCTAAAAAATGTATCCACTTAATTATTTCTTGAATGGCATTAATGCTTTAACTGATTTACTGGGTTTAGTACAGTGTATACTTGAAAAGAGCAGCGTGGTATTTGAAATTAAAGCAAGTTGTGAAAGAACTCAGTGCCATGAAAAAAGCAAGTAAATATATTTATGTATATCTGTACTGGTTGTGTATTCTCAGATGGAACTGCTAACTCTGCCAGCCTTACATCGCATAGCCATCTGTGGTGGTACCCATGGCAACGAGATGACTGGTGTGTACCTGGTGCAGGAAATGGCAAGGCGGCAGAAGGAAGAGGGGGATAAGGCGTGGCCTGTGCCAGTAGTGCTGGTGCTTTCCAATCCGCGTGCTATGCAGGAGTGCAGGAGGTACATAGAGACAGACCTCAACCGCTGTTTCACTAGCGCCATCCTCAGGTGAGACTGGGAACTGAGGCAGATTTGACACTGATCAAAGTGATCATCAGAAAATAGTCCATCTAGACTGGATAGTAAATGTTGTAATTACTATTTGTCTTACAAGTCATGTGTATTAAGTTATCATATGTGATAAGTCTCTGTGAAAAGTTTTCATTACCTTTTATTGACATGTTAAACTGTACATTAAATCTACAAGTGATTTTTCAAACATCTATTTGAAAAAAATGATTTTACTCAGGAGTTCCCAGAGATACAGTGTATCAGCTGCCTCTCATAGTAGAGTGACTCACTGAATACAGTTGAATATGGAGATATATCATTGCCCATACCAGTATCAGGACAATATGCTAATGTATATATACAGTATATACTCTTACTTACTAACAATAACAGTCTCTGACGCCATGCAGTGATACTTCCTCCAAAAAACAGCTCTCAACAGGATTATGTGTCTGCATACCATATTGCGGCCTAATCAGGTTGCCCTAAAAGGGTAGTTTTGCATACTGACTCATATTTGAAACTTAGTTTGAAAGAAGTGTTGTTTCTCCCTAGTTAAAATGTGTTAAAGTTTTGCACTGATCAGCTCAGTTTAGTATTTAACGACTCATCTGGCACTCAGTAGCAGAGACTGAAATCATTTGTCACGGAATAACTCACCAACCAATGCAATTAGGAAGATCAACATTTATTTGTACCTTGGGCTCAACAAGGCGTATACACTCAGTCAATAAATGGTAATTTTGACAATGACAGAACTAGTTGTGGACTTCAGAAAAAGACAGCAGATTTACTCCCCATTCATGCTCAAAGGAGCACAGATAGAGAGTGTTAGTAGTTTTAAATATCTGCCCCTGCATATCTCTGAGGACCTGACCTGGGCTACTAACACCCAAGCTCAGGTTTAAAAGGCCAGACAACAGATATACCATCTTAGACAACTGTGGAGATCTCTCGAAGAATTCTGAAAAGGTTTGGGGCCATAGAGAGCATACTGTGTATTACAGTGTGGTATACTAACAGTTTCGCAAAAGACCGTAAGGCACTGTAGCCAGTAGGACTCCACCCACCCCAGTAACTGCCTGTTCAGTTCACTGCAATCAGGCAGGCATTTTTGCAGTGTAATGGCCAAAATGGGAGCCATCAGACTCCTTAACATAGACATCCCTGCCAAAAGCTACATATCCTGTTATTTTTCACTGCCCAGCTATGCATAATTCGCAGTATTATAGGTGTAGCCTACATGTATTTACTTTTTTAATATGGATTTATTTAATGAGCAATATCAGTGCTCCTTAACACTGTCTTTTCTTACTGCACAGTTGTGAAGTTAACCAGTCTACATTTCACTGTAGGTTATACACGTTATAACTGTGTATGTGACAAATAAATCTTGTATCTTATCTCAATAATGTTCTTAATCCGATTTAAAATAATATTCCAAAAGGCCTAACTCTCTTTTTTATTATTCACCAGTGTCCACTCCCTGACTAATTACCCTTAATATTTTCTGGTAGTATCCCCATCACAGACAGCTCTCCTTATGAGGTGAGGAGAGCACATGAGCTAAATGCCCTTCTAGGCCCAAAGGAAAGCAAAGAGGCTATTGATGTCTTGTGTGATCTCCATAACACTACAGCCAACATGGGAGTAACTCTCATTACTTACTCTCCAGACGAATGGATCAGTCTTCACATCTACAAGTATCTAAAGGCAAGGATAAATAATCTATTATGTGATTTGCCTCTTAGATATACTAGACACATATGTTTGTATAATGTGTACATGCACACATTTTTTTACCAAGAAATACATTTCATCCTAACTTCTGTCAAGCTGCCCTACACAACTGCATTAAGTGAAGTTCAACTTGTAAATGATCAATTTTCATCCCATGTGCAGTGGAAAATGACCTCAGCGCCTGTACGATTATTCATGGTTAATATCCCTACAAATGAGGCCTACTCCTTAGAATCTGTCGGCAAGAATGGATTCTGTAAGTATTACTGGTCTACTTGTCAAAATGATGTATGTTGCTACATTTTGGATGATGTGTCATAAATGTATGACTGCTGTGGTTCCCTTCCAGCACTCGAGGTGGGTCCACAACCACATGGTGTCCTCCGAGCTGACATATACAACTATATGAAGGAGGCCACTGAGCTATCAATAGAATGGATTGGCCTTTTCAATTCAGGTAGTTTTACAAATGAATAGTTGTGTGTTTGTAATGTGGTCACAGAGGTTTGTGTGAGAGCTATCAATCTCTATCAGAGAATAACTTTATGTTCAGAGTTTCGTATGTCAGTGTTGCATGCTCAACCTTCATTCCTTCACCTTATATTCATTTTTCCCTTGAATCCTCTCAGGTGTAATGATTGAGGGTGGAGAGGTGGACGCATATGTTTTTCATAAAAGTATTGATTATCCTCGAGATCCCGAGAGCAAACAGATAACAGCTGCCATACATCCACAACTCCAGGTTTGACACAGAACATTTTAGGCCACATTTCATTAAATTGCATCCAGACTGAATAAAGGCCAAATGAGTTACCTGCCTGTTAGATCTGGTTACCTGCCATCATGAAGTTACTGCTGGGGTGATTATATGCAGTCATTGTCACACACTTTCACACTCACAGAAGATTTAACAACATTTAGAAGGTGACATTAATAAACGACAAGAGCAGATTTAATATAGTTACTATATCCTGTAATTATTGCAGTTACTAGGAATAGTTAAACTAGCACATGGACACACTGTGCATCCACAAACCTTGGGCTAAAAGCACATTGTAAAATTATAAAACAGATGTTCTCTATTGCTTTTAGGACCAAGACTTTTGCTGTCTAAAGTCTGGTGATCCCCTGTTCCAATCCTTCTCTGGGGAGACTGTGTGCTACAAGGAAGAGGAACCCCTCTATCCCTTCTTCATAAATGAATGTTCTTACTATGAGAAAGGCATTGCTTTTCACCTTGCCCGCAAGACCACCCTCAAGATTCCTTCAGTGAGGGTGCAGAGAAATTGAGAAAAAAGGGCAAAAATTTATCTGCTGATTTCTTAAATAAATATGGGTGAAGGCACTTTAGCCAGCTGATCTTAATGTACCACTCACTCCATATTGTATTCACCCACTAGACTTAATCAACTCAGGGGAAATGTTCTGTGTTTTTCTGAATGTATTTCATGAATAAATGCTGGAGATGATCTGATATAAGTCAGAGTGTTATTGCATTATTTCCTTAGCCCACTTTACTAAGAAATGCATTCACTGCTTGTTTTATTGTAGTCAGGGCAACAGGAATAGGCCCATGTCACTCAGCAAACTACAACTAAAGAGTACCTGAACCAATCGACTGGTTGGAGGGACTGAGACACAAGAATGCTTTAAGAGTGTTTGCAAGCCTGATATTTATTACCAACAGCAATGTTCATATAAACTGAACAAGTATAAAATTGTACAAAACCCACTATTCAGACATATGTGAACTCTTAAAGTGAGGTATCTGTCAAACCTTTTTAACCTATTGCCAGCACTTGGGAATTATGATTTTCTGTCAATATTTCTGTTAGGCTCTCTCAGGCTTTTAACCACATTTACAATATTTTGGACAGGTGAAAACACACATTTATAAACCAAGTAGAGATCTCACAAAAACACCAAAAGGACATAGGTTGACTAGAGTGGCACGGCTAGAGAAACAAACATAATCTCAATAAATACAGTTAACATTAGCAAAGAGAGTGGTGTGCTGCAGGTCGTCTTCTAGATCCTCCATTTAAAATGTTTGACCACAACATCTAAAACATTAACCACAGGACATAATCAAACAGGCAAAAGCAGGCATTGCCTCACGACCAACAAAAAAGTGCAAAAAAGAAAAAACACAGGAGGAACAAAACACAGCCAAAACAACTTAAGGGAAGATAAAAGTATAGAAACAATCCATCTGCATAAGATTTCACTTAAGCTTTAAAAATGAAAAGGCCAATGTTTCTGTATTTCATCCCTAGGGTATGAAAGCACATTTAGGGAGAACTACACATGCAGCTAAATAAAACAAACTAAAAGAAACATTAGAAACAGAAACACCCTCACACAACACAGGTTTAACACTCCATCAAACAATAAAGCATCAATATAAAGTACATACATGCTACATCTAGAAGTGACATCAGGTGTACTTGTATCTGTTCCTGGGCAGTCCTGCATGGGCAGTGCTACAATAGCATGATTGACTTGGAACATGTCCTAACAGCACCACCATACTGCAGGTACTCATCCTCAACATCACTCAACTCCACCACATATTACCACAAAATAGTATTATCATCATGATCTCTTTGATCTGGTCTTTAATTGATCCAGTGTTGTTGTTGTTGTATAGATTTACAAGGGTTACTGTCCTATCTGTGCTATGCTCTTATGAGGGTGCTGAATGTTACTACATAGCACCATTCTGCTGCCGTTATGGCATTCTACTTTTGCTTGATTTCCTTGCTGGTGTAATAAAGACACGTATTTCAGCCTTCATAATGATATACAGGAGTCTATGTCTACTTGTGTATGTGTAAAAGCAGCACCATCAATCATCCTGTAGCATATCAGACTGATGAACAAAAGGGATGGAAAATTAACAGCATGAATTTAGAAAGTTAAAAATTTTAGGACCGACAGAAAACAATAGTCATTAACCTCAAAGTGACACGCTGTTCCTGAAAGACAGCTGAACAACTTAGTCCTGCCGTCAGAACAGGTTGGTAATCATCGCCTAGGCCACTCGGTAAGCGGTCATGCGCGTGTAGCTCTTACGGTGGCTGCAGGCGGCCCACAGGAAGAGGGCAGCGGCCATCATCTGCAGTGGCGAAGAGATGAGAGCCAAGTATAGTGACCAGCCCAGAGTGTGGCCCACTCTCTCAGGCAGCCTGGAGGCATGATGCAGCAGGTCTATACCGACGAGGAAACAACACACCGTTGCCAGGGAACACAGACCTGGGGAAGGAAGCAGCAGGAAAGTTTTAGAATAAGTACTAGTCTATGTGAGGGATTTCTACTTCTTCCATACATATATTTTGGATTCCTGAACTAGAAACATACTTCATAGAATTAAATACGTCATCACAAGGCTGCACCAGTACAAAACTTCACTGAACAAGGTTTCACAACACTTAACAGTTAACAGCTGCAACTATTTAAACATTCATTCCATGTGAGAAATTACAAAGAAAATATAAAAAGCAAAAATGATTTTACCAGCCATCAGGTGCAAAACTCCGACAACTGATGTTGGGGTAAGGCTGCGACAAAGGCAGGCACAGACTCCAATGAGGCCACTTAAAAACACCAGCCCTAAGGACACCAGGGGCAACAGGAACTGGCACCTCCACAGATCTTTACACAAACACAAAAGGAAAGTAAACAGCATTTCAGACCTGAGTCTGTGGCTTTTAGCCTTCAACAAAAATTAAAAGGCCATTTAGTAAAAGAGGATTGGTTTTGGTCATAGAGATGTATTGTTTGCACTTGTGACTAATGTAGAAAGTTATCTTGACTCACAGGTGCGGATGAGGTCCTCTCTTGAGTTGTGGTTCCCTGGATCTATGTACTTGGCTTCAAATTGCTGTGGCAGTGTAAAACTCACACATTCCGGCACCATTTGTGGTTCTGGAGAAGCAGAAAGTTCATTGTTGAAAACCTTAATTTAGCTGTATAAATTTATTTTGGCACTTTGTACTTGCACTGTACTTTCCTTTTCATGACTTGACATGGGCAGTACAATTATGTAAGTAATTCTCAAAACATTCTATGGTGCCTAATCTATTTTGGCTATTCCGACCATTTTAAAAAGAATATGTACCCCGTGAGTATACAACTTTTTAATTTTAGTTGAAGAGCATTTATGAGGGGCAAATGTGTGTGATTGGATGGAAAAGCAGAGATAACTTATTTCCTGTCAATGTAAGTAGGTAGGTGTCTATCGGAAGACACTAAAATCCATACTGACAAATCATTGTTTATTTTTTATTAAAGCATGTCATACTATTCAATTCTGCCTGTAGACTTTGTAGATGCTTAGCATTCTTCTTGGAAGAGACTCTTACCTGGATCCTTGTACCAGTGGGAATTGCCTTGGGCCGGCACGAGAACACAGCGCCACCAAAGACCCAGTGTTCCATTGAGGAGAAAGAGTGGGTCACTGTACGCCTTCTCATCCACCTCTTCTCCGAAAAACTCCGCCCGTAAGGTTCGCAGCTCAGAGGCATTACTGGCATCATAACTCATTGCCGGGCTGTGGTACTGGTACCAGTGCTGGGTGCCCACTGCTACCGACAGGTATACGCTGGCCAGCAGGCTGAGTACGGACCCAATCACAAGAGCCGTTGCGTATCGGTTGTCAACCATAATGTCCACAAGTATGGCCAGTGACGACTATAATTTGAAGTTTTATCTTGGAGGCAATTTTAGAGTTTGTTTTGCAGTAACTTGTTTGTGCGGAAAACAGCCACAAGATTCTCTTACACCTCAATGGGTATCGTCTGAAGAGTGCAACTCACCGGGACACCATGTCACCACGAAAAACTTAGCTGTGGGTACCTTCATACCCATTACTCGCATCACCACCTAAACACAAAATAGCAACAAATACATGTAAAACATAAAACTTCAAGTGTGAATAGGTGTTAAATGTAACTTCTCTAAACGACGGCTAGCCCGATTTGACTGAATGTTGTTCCACGGCTAATGTGAGCTAGCTCGTTCAGACAGCACACATTCTTATGAACATTACATGTCAATTACAGTCAATAATGAATACAGAATAACAACACAAGAATAATAGAATAATACAAAGTAGCATGTTGTATATGGCTAGATAGCTTGCTCACACGCTTAAAACTCATGTTTAGCACACTTTGTGGACGACATCTGTTGTTAGCCGATATTTGCTGGCCAGAGGCCATACGTCAGGTTAGTTAACTTCACGTTTTCTGGAACTTACTAGAACAAAAACACAGGTGTATACCATGTAGTGTGTACACACATCCAATTAATTAGCGTCGGATCTACATAATTTCTGTAATATCTAGCCAAGCTAACATCTCCGTGCAAGTTTGTATCTTTCTGCACTCTATCCGGATCTTCCGTTTCCGTTTTAAACGGGTGTGTCTTACTGGCTACGTCACCGCACCATATGGCTCAGCCAGATGTTGAAGAGACACGCATCCAGTTGTAGTATCAGTGGGATGAAGTATGCGCTTAGTGTAATTTCTCTTGTGTTGCTTTTAGAGCAGTACCGTTGCCTACCACTGCTCCGCAATTTTGGCATCATGTGTTAATTTAAGTGCACGATTACTTGTCATAATAATATACATTTTAATTTTTAGCACCTTTCACAGCTCTTGTGGTCACTTCACAAAAGACAACACAAATACAATGATAAAAACAAACATAATGGTAATACATGGAAAAAACAAAAGAACAGGATAGTTTTAAGTGTATAGTTCTTATTGGGGCAAATGATAAAGTATGTCACAAATGTCCTATCACTGAGGGCAACAAACAAAATAAACCATGACAGGTTGACCTTATCCCAAAACATACCCCTCTGTTCTTCATGATTAGAAATAGATGATTATGACTGGCTGTCTTGGTAAAGTAGTACTTGTTTTTACTTGACTTGTTAAGGCATGTTGCACAGTAAAAGCAATGCAACCTAATGAGTATTTAGGCTGAAATAATATAATAGATTCTTGCTTTAGATTATGCTCATGATGAAAACACTGTAATGATAGCTCACATATTGCACGGCTAAACATTCTCTACCAAAGAGCTTACAGTTTTCTCTAGAGAAATAGAATGCATTGTCTGAAATGATGACATGAAGACATGTCAGCTGTGTCAGCAATCATATGAGTTTTAATCTTACATTTGAGGAAAATGAATACAACAGTTATTTTATCTCATACAAAAGGTAGTATTTGTTTAAAACTAGTAAAACCAGACTAACTAAAAGCCAATGGACTCACTATAAAATAATTACACCACAGCCCTTAAAGCTAGCTAGCTATCTAACTTGCTGGCTGATAAATTTAGCATGCTGTAGAGATACTTTGTGTTTACTAGGAGGGCTCAAAATAAAAAAGAAGACAGTAACTGGGAATTGTCCAGCTTTATAGATATAGCAGGTTAGGTAACACAACAAAACCTCAGCTGAGAATAGGAAGAGTTATGCCAATTAGAAAACCAAGTGAGAAGACGCTACTATTTGAGTTAGAAAGACCAAAGACCCTTTGTTCCTAAACTGACATTCAATTATATTTAATTATACTAGTCAGTACAATACATTTCGGATTATATATATATATATATATATATATATATATATATATATATATATATATATATATATATATATATATATATGTGTGTGTGTGTGTGTGTGTGTGTGTGTGTGTGTGTGCATGTATTTAGTGACAAAAGTAAGTGTTGAACATTGGCAAAAAATAAATCTCGCATAGAGGAGGAAAAGTATACAAGCTGGTATAAAACATTATACATTAGTTGTGAGGTCAGTGGATCCCCCATTTACCTGCATACAGTAAGTAAATGAGGAAGAATATGAATAAAAGTGTCATGATGCAATATTTACAGTCACTATTGTTTACAGTAGGCACTTTAGGCATGTTAACAACAGTTGACTCTTGCACAACTGAATGTTCATGTGCTTTCATTTCTGACAGAAATTTTTTCAAGTTCATTTTCCTAATAGTCTTTATGAGGCCAAGGCTGATGCAGTAAGTGTCTCTGTGTAAGAATTTTTTTAGGTTTGAATGGCGAGTTACATACACTTTATAAACTTTTAAGTTGAAGAGCTCTTTTCCAAAACGAGATAAAAGCCATTTAATTCCTATTTTTTGTTTCATTTTTTATTTTATTTTTAATTAATTTATTTATTTTTAAATTATTTTTTTTATTTTTATCTGGTATTTTCAGAACAAATGTAAACATTATAGTGATATTAGCAATAAATAGACAATAAAAACACTTAATTTTGGAATATTTTTGAAAATGGATTTATAGCGTTTTGGAAAAGAGCTCTTCAGTTGTTCATGCCTACAATAATACGGTCAGTATTACTGTTGTCCTGGTGGCGAGTATATTTTTCTCTGACATACTCAGGTAACTGCCAAGCATTTCTCTCATTTAGGTTGCCAACCTCGTAGTAATCACGATTCTGAAGTGGAAGCAGTGGATTGTCGTCGTCATCAATCCTGTTGTGGAAGGTGTGGAAGCCAAATACGCCACTGTCAGGGTGGGATGTAGCAACCATTTGATTGGAGTAGAATTTGATGAAGTCATGAGCAAACCAGAACAGAAGCTGAAGCCCATGTCTTGGTTTTGGCCGACCAAAGTTGGAATGCAAAAGCTGGTCCAATGTATTCAGTGTTCGTACAGGCATGGCTTTAGAAGATAAAAAAATAACAAAAAAATGACAAATGTGCACTTATAGGGAAAGGAGTTCACAGTGACACCTCCAATGTGAAGAGTCACACAAAATAAAATTTCCCCAGTCACACGCTAACAAGATGACTGAAAGCTTACCTGGCCTCTTTATTTAGAAGCAAGCAGTGACATCTCTCTCTAACATAATTAACCAAAGCCTTTCACCCAACTCAACTTGTTTATGCTCATGCTTATGTTATTCTGAGCCATTCCTGAGTGGGTTACAATGGAATTTAGTTTAGTTGCTATGGAACTATGTTTAGTTTAGTTGCTATGCAGTTGCTAGTTGTTATGCATTTCCATAAGTAAAAGTGAAAGTGATTATGCCGCAGCAGTAGTTGATCACCAGATACATTACATGACAAACAGGTGCAGAATGATACTGAAAACCGATGGGACACAGAAGAAACAAAAAACAATAAAATTAAACAGCACTATTTTGACTGTTTATGCAGTTACACACACTAATTGACAGAAGAGAAATGACATTAAACTTAAGCATCGGAACAAACAAACTGTCTACTATGTCTACAAGTTATTCAGTGAATACAATTCTTACAAGAAGAAGACTTTTTTTGGGAATTCATATACTAAAAGTGTTGAACTCCTTTCTTGTGGCAATACATAGGCTTACATAGAAAATGAGAACTGGCAGTTTAGACTGCGAATGAAAATATCATACACGCTACACAGTAATTTAAAATGGGATTTTTAATAAGATAAAACAAAATATGCATCTTATTAAAAGGAACATGGTTTTGCTCACCTACCTTAGTAATGGACTACTGACACTGACAGCCGTTGCTGGTGAGTGCTTAGTGCCTCCTGCTTTCCCTAGTCTCAAGAGCACAACCCTCAGGTTTCTGGAAAAATGAAACTTAAAATTTCTAGGAAGTCTTCCACTGCATCACAACATAACATGAGGCGGAACAGATCTGAATAATTGCATGTATGAGCAAGATAAGAGTGTGAGCTGGGAGGAAATTGTAATAGCACTGTCTGGTAATTCTTTTAGAATTCATTTATCATTAAACTGGCACACACACACAAGATTCAGCAAATTTTGGTGTTAAGCATAAATCATGATAGAGTAGATCCATTACAAGGTGATTGTTGACCTGTAGCATAGCCTTACTACATCATATGCTTTTTTAAAATGTTTTTTTTTTTTCAACGAAAGCTTTTCTTTTAATACATAACGCTCATCCACTGAAATGTACTTTTTTGTAAATCTGAGAGAAAAAAAGCTGTTAATCTTGCTAGTAGACCAAATAAAACAGGCATTATAACCCAATGCTCTGGTTTGTTTTGATGTTCTTTATTTAAATATTATTTCGAAGTGTCTTTGGTATTCAAACAATGATTCATTTACAGTACAGCATCAGTAATGTTATTTTATAATTGGCCTTTACCATTACCAAGTAGAGATTTGTAAATGGTCCAGTTTAGAGTGATTGCTTTACTTCTCTACACTGTGCTCCTAGTGTATGTATTGTGTGCCATTTATAAAAATGTCTGTCCAGAACTCCTGCGTAATGAATGTGTAGATTTGAATGATTTCACAGCCACATTGTTGGTCCCTGTCTAATCAGATTTCTCAGGTCACAGACATTCTGGTATGACAAAACAGGAGAGAAAAGAGCAATGCGTTATTTTGAGTCAGTGGTTCGTTAGGGCTGTTGAGGCAGAGATTTGACAAAGTAGTCACACATCAATGATTGCAGGGTCTTATGAACCTTTCCTCCAGTCTTACTTTATTACATCGTCACCTAGTGCCAATGTTACAATCCAGACATTCTGCACTGAAACAGAAACCGCAGAGGCAATACATAATGACAAAAGACCAGGGCAAAAGGACAGCAGACAGTGTAAAACAGAACAGGGAGAATGAATGGAATGACAAAATGAGAAAAAAAAAGTTCCATGGAAAATGCAAAGAAAATTAAAAACAAGACAGAAAAATGTAAACTCAAAATATATCATTATTTTTTCTTACACAAAGCAGCAGAACAGAAAATGGGAAAGACCAGCAGAGAATCATATGTCCATATCTTAAAAAAGAGGAAAGTGACTTTGAGGAGGGGAACCAAATGAAGAAACCCAAATTGTCTGCGATTGCAAAAGCTCTCTATTAGACATACCAGAGAGAAAGTAAGAATGATCACCCCACCAGAGGAAAAAAAAAGTGACAGCAAAGGTAAAAATAAATCACCTTCCAAACACATCAAAACTGCCATTATTGTAATTATAGCTCTAACTATGAGTGTCATATCATTTTAATATTATAATTATTACTTCATTTTATATATATATATACACACACACACACACACACACACACACACACACATACATACACACACGCTTTGTGTTCTTTGTTTCTTTGTTTTTTCTCCTTAAGTACACTTGAAAATAATGTGATTTTTTGTTCTTGTCAGAACATACAATAAACGCAGCACACACCACACATGCGCACCACACACACAAAATTGTTTTTACAGCTGTCAACATTCCACATGAACCTCACAAACACACCTACACTCCTGGGTATGGTACTGACAACACTTCTCCAGACACAACACAGCACTACCCCCACCAACCACCCACCCTCACAGGGTACACCTCCTCCACAAACACGTTGCCAAGGCACACATCACCCATGTCCCTCCGAGACAGTGAGGGCCTCAGCTTCACCTGCACCCCACCAGCCCTTCCACCAATCTAGACAAGTTTGTTAGAACTTCTGTTGAGGATGACCATCTGTTGTTGTATGGTTTTCTTTCTGCCCCTTCTCGATTTTTCTTCATGTTGCACACGCCACACTGAGTGTTCAGCACACACTAAAGATGTGACACTTCAGCAATGATACATACAGTGAAAAACAAATACCAGAGAAAAGGGAGCTGTATCTTTACATATCTGGCCATCTCCCTTTGTGCATACACACAGGCCCTTATTGGCACCCCCATCAGTTAGGGCCTTGGCAGTTTTTGCATGTGCTGGAGTGTACCACCTGGTAGAGTTAGTCTTTTGGTTTGGGTGACAAAAAAAAGACCCTGCACACAATGAATGGGCTTGTATGTCTCCTCAGAGGCACACCGGGGGGTTTAAAGTAAAAATGTTTGAATGTTGCTCACATGTTGCTTCATTGTCTACCAGGCACGAGCTGGGTGAGCCAATTGAGTATCCATAGCAGGTGATGGTGGCAAACAGCAAGTGTGGAGCTCCCTTTCTTACACCAAACAAAGGTGTGTGTGCAAACATAGGCAGGAGACAGTTACACTGACAAGACAAGTTTAGAAACTCACATACACACAGTCATAGGCGCGTGTGCACGCTCTCTCACACACACACACACACAAACACACATTTGTCTTAAATCCCTTCATATGCGACACTGTCTCCCTCCTTTCTCAGGGAAAAGTCCAAGCCCCATAAAAGAGGAGAACAAGGGTCAAGTTGTTAAGTTTGAGTCAGAAGGTTGGTGGGGTTCTAACCTCCGAGACTCAGTCATACTGTACATCTTTAGTGATGCAATCAGCAATAACAGTGTGATAATCTGTATACCTAAGAAGTCCATCTACAAGACCATGACCCTTCCATTTTAAATCAATCAAAATGCAGAAAGAGGGGAAGAGTATGGAGGAAAAAAACAAGAGGGGTGAGGGCCTTTGGTGGTTGGGGGACATGGATTAGTCAGGGTTGTTAATTGTGTATGCTTTTCATTTCTTCCTTCTCAAAGGTAATGAAGGCACAACAAGAGGCTCCTGTCTTGCTGGCCTGGCAGTTCCCTGCTTATATTTGCATGGTTCCACCCAATATGGAAAACAGAAGGGGATTGGGGGGGGGGGGGTTGGAGAGTGGGTTGGGGCTTTTGACAGTTTAGCTTTTTAGTTTTGATATTTCCAGATAGTCCTCTGTTGAGGTGCTGGACACTACGGTATTCCAATTCATCTGAGGTGCTCAGAAGATGTCAGGACAGATCTCCCAGCTGCCGTGGTCTTTGGCCTCCCAGTAGCCACCCTTGTAGACGTGTGTCTGTTCGCCAGTGAGGGGGTCGTCCGTCCGTTCAAACCACAGAGCCTTGTAGTTGTCTTGGTGGGCACCTAAAAGGAAACACAAAGCACAGGGAGACACACTAGTGACTCAACTGCAGCAGACTGGTTGTGAATGACTGGAGGAAGGGCCTTCAACGAGATGGTCACAGAGGGCGACATGACAGCGGTCCCAGACCCACTGAGACAGTGGCCATTGTGATTCTGCTTTAACCTCGACTGGGTGTGGCTCTATGAAGGGAAGGTGGCTGGGACAGGAGGTCTCACTGCTCTCTGCAAGGCTGTCTACCATAGCTCTCTACAATAGTGACCACACCTGCCTTGAGGGCTGCTTGAGGACACAGGGTTACATAAATCCTGGTCCCTGGCGGGACACTGAAGGGGACTGCACAAAAACACTTAGACACAGCAGGAGCCGGGAAGGCGATATCGGACAAACAGAAAGGAAGACAGTCTGATGAATGACAAACGAATAAAAGGTACACAGAGTGAATGTTACTTGCTTTTGACCGGAGATCCATATGGCCCCTCCATGCCATCAACTGATGGAGAGAAAATACAGGGAGAATGTATGACGAAACAAACTAATGAAGCAGCTCGAAACAAAGGCAAGCCCTTCTCACTCAGAGACAGAGTAGGTCCCTGGTCAGAAAATACCCTGACAACATGTTTGCACAGGTTATGTGACGTGCATTCTTCCAGACCTCTCAGAATAGTAAAGAAAGGAAGGAAAGAGAAGTACTTGCTTTGGAATGATGATGGGCCGGGCAATGTCTCAGCTGCATGATAAACCAATATTAAGCGAGAGAGAGATAGAGAGAAAGAGAGAGAGAGAGAGAGACAGACAGAGACAGAAACAGAGAGAGACAGACAGAGAGAGAGAAAAAGAGAAAAAAAGAGAGAAAAAGAGATAGATAGATAGATAGATAGATAGATAGATAGATAGATAGATAAAAATAGACAGAAAAGGTTGAAAATGAAAACAATGGGACAAGCAGACATGAAAATGAAATATGCAAGTGAGCGATGATGAATGTGCTCAAGGGAGGACATGAGAAAAGAGGTATAAATATGGGCTACTTGCTTGATGAGGAGATGTCGGAGGAGGTAGTCTCCTCTACATCAACTGGACGCCATAGAGATGGAAGACAGAACAGTATGAAACAGAGATGAGATGACATTAAAGACATCAAATGATAGTGGGCTGAACAAATGAAGTAAAAAAAAAAAAAAACGTCCACACTGACCATAAATCATGATCTGCGATCTATATTCTGCTGACTCTTCAGCCACATTATGTTAATAGTCAGAGCAATAAAGGTGCTCTATATTTTATCTGGTCTTCAGCCCTATTTTGATTATTTATTTTACAAGAGATGTATAAGGAATAAAGTAGTCATTTGTCACCACAGAACATCTGTAATATTAAAAAACAATTTGTATGGGATAACTAATCTAAGGAAGGGTGACTGAATTTACACACCGTCACCTCCCTGATGTCACGAGCCCGCCATGCTGTTTCCTGTGCATACTAAGTTGACTCCTGATATCACATGTGCAAATACACAGCATGGCACCGACAACAAGTACAACCTGAGGTGATTAGACTTGGACAGAATTGGTATCACCTGAGGTGATTTTTCTGCACATTTCACAAAAGGTAAAAGTGACAGAAATCTTTACAGACACAGTCTGTGAAGATTCCCTTGATAGCACTTTGGGATAGGACTAAAAGCACTGAGATGCTCTGGCAATTACTTTAGCCCATCTCACATCTATTTAAAACTCTTCGTGGTTAAACAGGGCTTTTGACTTGCATACTATTAATACCATTCTGCATTGGATAAGTGACTCAGGTATATGACAGCTGTGCCTATGGCATACCAGTGTGAACCATGGATGGGAATCCGTCCACTCAAAGCAAGCCAATTCTTATTAGCTAAACCTTGTAGCCAGCTAGATAAGCTACGAAGCGAACAAGTACAATCAATACATGTCAGGACTTTAACTTCCTAAAGCCAGGCTTCCCATCTCTGACGCGGACAGAATGGATTATCTTTGGTCTGCCAGGGCATCTATAACACACTGTTAATGCTAATCATCTCAAAATGCACTAAAGGACACACCTGTACATTTACACTTCAAAAGCACTAAAGGGCAGGACTAAACTGCCCAGGTCTCCACATGTGTAGGACTACTAGCAAATAAAGGCCGGAGGGACTGAGATGGGTTAAGGAATCAAACAGCATGTACGGAGAAACTGGGAGAACCGTTTGAGAGAGGAGTGCCAAGGAAGCAGGAGAGACAAACAGGTAGAGAGGGAAAAGAAACTAGGCTGGGGAGAAAGATTTAAGCTGACAGAAAAAAAAAGACAAAAAGAAAAAACAAAAAAGTACAATAGAAAATACTTGCTTTTCTCAGACGTTTCAATAGGTTCAGATATAATCTCATCTCCATCAGCTAAAAAGTAGTTAGATAGATGCATGTCAAAACCAAAAAAATGTACTTGTTTTACTGTTTTAGTAAAACAACTAAAACAGAATGTACAACCACCAACTAGGCTCTATATAAAACCACTACAGTTTTATAATCAGTTGTCCATGCTACATCCCTCTAGAAAGATAAAGAGTTTAATGGTTTCCTGATGGGTAGAACTACAAGCAGCACCACCACTACATTGACAGTAGTAGTATATAAATAAAAAACCCTACTAGAACAAAAAAAAAGGGCAAAATTACATGTATTTTGTCTGAGTAAGAGAATGTTGCTATCCACACACAGGCAAAAAGGATGGGGAAGTGAAAGAGGAAAAGAAGTACTTGCTTTTCAAAGGCGTGTCATTAATGGAGTCCTCAATGACAGCTTGAGAAAGAAAGAGACAGAGAGACAGAGACAACAGACAGACAGGGTGAATGACGCACACAGAGACACATGAAGGCAAGTGAACACTGAAGTGCAAGATGTGAAGAGGAGAGTTTTTTCGGGAACAAAAACTCTTCCTGTTTTCAAGTTTCCTTGCCACTCAGTGACATTCCCCTTTTCTTGGTCTCGCTTACCCTCGTCTGTGGGGTTGGCGGTGCGGGCGGCCTCCCGCTCCCTCTCGCGACGCACGCTGCGCTGCTTCTCCTCCAGCCTCTGCTTCTCCGCGTTGGCCTCCTCCCAGCGGCCCTGCTCCATGAGCCGCTGGTCAGGCCGCCTCCGGCTGTCCGTGGGGGCCACGCTGTCCTCCTGCTCATTCAACGTCAGTGCCAGAGTGGAGAAGTAGTACATATTCTCAGCCCCATCCCTACGATACAGAGAATGCGGGGTGTGAGGAACAGCCGAGGACAGATGGTAAGACGTGGGGAAAGGTTAGTGGTAGGGGTGTGACAAGATTGACTTTGAATTTAAGATTTAATTTCTTGTCAAGGCAAAAAGCTTATTATACATTATCAGTATTCAAGGCTATGTAATTTATTTAACCGTTTTAAAAATGTCAGCGAATTTTGTTCATCTCTCCTCTTTGTTTTTAAACACTCCACGGCTGTCAGTGGCCAATTCAAGTCATATGCTTGGTGACCTTTTGTGTTCTTTTGCATGCATTGCTTTATCCACTGCACTTGAAGATGTTGTGAGAGTAAACATGTGTGCTTCAGCTCAGCTACACTAATACAAAAAAAAACTTTCTCTCTACATCTCTCACAATGACACACACTGACACACTTACGGCAGTGGGTTCTTTTTCCAGATCTCGCGGGCCTTGAGTGTTTGGTAGACAGTCTTCTGGCGACCCTCTGTACCATTCTCGCCTCCCCGGCTACTTTGCATGACACGGGAGAACTCCATTTTTTCATCCCACGTGCCTGACAGGACGTAGTGTGCCTTTCCTTCCTTATCTGCTACCACACCGGTCACCTGTGCGGAGAGTGAGTGACAGAGAAGTTCAATTACAGAAAAAGGCAGAGAGAGAGAAACATTTATCACTGCATTCGAAGCACCTTAATTAAAATTCGAAACCAGACAGATTTTTTAAGTATATATTTTTCTGTACATTGTCTAATTATCTAGTGAACTGCTTCACCTTCTGCCCACTCTGCATAGCAATTTCCTATATTGGCTCATTAACAACTAAGCTAATCTTTATAACCACATATTATACCTGATTTTACTACAGTAGTTAGCTTCATTTTACTTTTTTCTAGAATTTAAAAAACCCAACACAAACATTCAAGTATGTGGCATCCCTGTGGCATCATGTCTTACATAACAGCACTATTTCAACCCACAGCGGGCAACTCTGAAAAGGAGCGGGCTGGATCTGCCACAAGCACAGAACTTTCCGTCTCTCACCAACAGCTTGTTTATTCTTTTGCGGTTTGAATGTAATGATCTACCAAAGTGGTGCAACATTGTTTCCCTTACACAGGTGGTAAAGAATGAGATGGCAGCTTGAAGAAGCTTCAGCTGACCATCACCAAGGGACTCACCTTTCTGGCCACATCTCTGGAGAAGTAGCTGTATGGGGCAAACTTAAGGTGGCAGCGGTCTCCGGTCTGATGATTAATAATATCTATTTCCCCTGACTGGAAACAGAGAGAGAGAAAAAGTGAGAACTAACAACACCCAGTTAGAAATCATTTAGTTGAAGAGAAATGGCTACGATGAGACTGCAAATTACTATTTCATGTTTATTCATTTATACATTTCAGCTTTATTTGTATGCATTTCATCCATGACAGGCCAGTCTCAAAGGCAGGATGGAAGAAAGACGCACTACAGATGCCACATGCTCTAACAAGGATCTGCAAGAAAAAAAAATCTAACTCACCTGGTCTATCCAGAGTTTGCCAACTATGATGTTGTGCACAGTGGTAGTGACTTTTTTCCAGGTGTAATGGTTGTTGCTTTTCTCAAAAATACAGTGAATAGAACCTGTAAAAAGAGACAAAGGAGCATCTTATGCATGGACCATCACTGAACCAAACCTATAACATTATGTCAGTGACAGATGGTAAAAGCCACAACAGACATGCATATATTCATTTACCAATTGAAATGGATGCTATTACATATATAGATCAAAATGCTTGTTATTAAAAGGAACAAACCACCTGTGATGGACACATACTCAGGAAATACTACCCTCTTCTGGCAAGACATGGACATTGCACATTTCTAAATTGATCGACATTTAAATCCAACATTAAACCATAAACCACTTGCATGTGCATGCACTCACACACACTCTCTTTCTCTCTCACACTCACACACACACACACTCACCTAGAGGCATGATGGAGAGGTATTTGCCCCTGAACTTGCTGGCGAGGGTGATCTCTTGTCTCAGGGTCCAGCCTCGTTCTGAGATGGCGTGGTGGGCCGCTGCTGGAGGGTGGTGGCTCACCTGTGAGCACACAGGCACAGATTTAACAGTCAACTGACAAGAGCAACAACTTGCTGTCTAGGTATAACATCAGAGGAAACAAAAGCCTGCTTTTTTTATGTTCTTGTGTTTTGCTAGGGCCAAGAAATTATTTGAGTTGGAGCAGGATTAGAAACTATTAATATGCTAAAACCAGCAACAGCTATAGACTGCAATCCAATGAGGTAAGCACAAAATGAACCTGGACAGTGGACACAGGCTACACTTAGACCACTCCCACCGCCTACCTGTTCACAGAGCGAGCGGTAGCCACTCTCGTAGCGGCGGTCCAGCTCGAAGGTTTCCCCCAGCAGAGGGTTGAAGGGCTTGCCGGTGCGGTGCACAGTGGTGGAGTAGGAAGAGACGGTGAAGGCAGCCACATAACACAGCTGCTCCAGAGAGCTCTGGCACTTAGCTGCCTTGTCCAGCAGCTCTGAGTACTCAAGGTCCTCAGAAAGCCGCTGCAACATGGAGATGGGCTCATTGAAGTTCACCTACAGACAGGGACAGCACAAGGGGGAACAGGAGGAGAATGGAAGGGAGCAGAGATGGAGGAAGAACAGCAGGGGTGGAGGAGGTAAAGAGCCATGAGGGAGTGTTGGGGAGGAGGAGGATGGAAAAGAGAGGCAGAATAGACACACAAGGAAAAACAGGAGAGTGGGAAAAGAACATTTGAGGAGAAACAACACACACAATGCAGTGCAGAGATTGGCGTGTATAGCAGCCATAAGGAGTCGGCAAGAGAGAGGAAGCAGTGGGGCAGATGGGAGGAAGGGAAAGCAGGACAGGATTTAAGGAGTGTGGGATTACAAAGAGGTGGGTGAAAAGAAATGAATGGACGAGGAGTAAAAGCGGGATTAGCGGAACACAGATCGATGAGTCATTTTGTCGCAGGCACCTAATCTGACAATGACAGACATGCACAATGAGCCTTCGCACACACCTGCCTGGCCTGATTATCTTTATGTGGCAATAATCTTAAAACACAACAATACCATCAACAAGCACTGAAGATTTGAAAAGGTAATACTGCATTAGCATAAGCAGCCCAAAGACTCATTTTTATAACCACTGTGATGGGTGTTATTTACTACATTATTCAATAATCATAGCATGTTCATAAAACAGATGTGGTTCATTTTCTTTACAGGCATCTTCTGTGCCTGTATCTTATATAAACATAATTAGAAGATAAATAGCCCAACTATTCACTGCAGCTCAATACAATGTTTCACATAGAAACATTGTATTAGTAGAGTGCTTCAGAAATAAACATCTCGTCTTACAGGCATGGGGATCTTTGAGAGTTCCTTGCCGATGCAGTTCTTCATGATGCTCCAGAGGTTGAGGGAGTAGTTGGGCTTGTCTGGGATGCGTGTCCGCCTCTTCTTCACAGGCTCCAGCTCTTGTGGCTGAGGAGACTCCGGATTGGATGCTAATGACTGCTCATCAAGCTGCAGGTGGCCAATGAGAGAGGAAAAGGTTATATGACACTTCTGCCTGCTTTTTCATACGTACATCACAGCACACACACACACAGACAGACACACATCAGTGCTGTAGTCAAGACAGTCTAAACCAAAACCAAGATACTGCTAAGACCGGAGGGTATGAGGTATTAAGACCAAGATATGCTAAAGTGAGACCAAAACCAAGGCTGGTGGAGACCAAGACCGAAAACAGACTAGGGTTAAAATTGGCATGGCATGCTATAAAGTGTCATGGGTTTTGCACAAACCTAGTAAGAGCGCTGTGTCCAAGACAACACCAAGACAGAAGAGGGTCGAAACCATGACAATAAAGTTACAAAAATATAACGTCAAAAAAATTTGTCTGAAGACCGGTCTTGGTCTCTTGAAGACTACATTACTAACCAACACACACATACTCACACACACACACACACACTTACTGATTGGTCATCCATTCCAATCTCACTGCTGATCCCGCTGACATTACTGCCCGACCTCCTGAGACAAAAGTTAGAGAGCAAGAGAATGAAGAGAGGGGAAAAGGGGTGTTTCACAAAACAGGACAGCAGGAAGAGAAGACAGGAGAGGGAAAGACAGTAGAGAAGATGTAGGAAAAGGAGATGGAAGCAGAAGCCACACTTAGGTCAAGTAACACACACAGAGGTATATGTATAGAAGACAAACACACACAGTACTGCTACAAGGAACTAGAAGGAAAAGTGTTGGAAAAAGAGAGGGGGGCAGAGAGAGTAACACTGGGAAGAGACCTGTGGTATTTAGGGTCAGCAGGGACGGTGATGAACTCCTGCACATCCTCCATGGCATCGAAGAACTCATTCTCATCATCCTCATCGCTGGCATCTCCTTTACCAGAGCTAGGTCCTGTCACAAGATATGGAGCTAAATTAGGTGAATTGTTATATCAAACTAAATTACATTGAACTTTGGTGAAGTTAAACATTAGGTTATGTAGAACAATCTAACAGGCAGGAAAAGATTTATTGGCCCACTAATTTGAGTTGCATTGACGTGCTTTTGGCAGTACTAGATGAAACTCTTAAGTCAAGGGTCAGTAACTATGTTGACATGGACACTTTTAATCCAATTAGAACTGGAATAACTACTCAATCAGAATAGAAATGCACATATAAACACCTTAATTGGTATAAAACTGTCTGATCTGATTAAAAACTTAATCAGATTGGAAGGGGTGGTGTAGTCCACAGGGTTCCCACACCTTTTTCATGAACAAATTCAAGCACTTTTCAAGCACCTTCAAGCACCAGTTTTTCACTTTTCAAGCACCTTTAAATAGGTAGCCTACTCGTTGTGTTTGCCATGATGGTCATGAGAAGCGCAGCGGCGCCACTGTATGGCATAATAGTATGGGTCTAATTAGCATTATTTCATATGGTGGTAGATTGAATGTTTGGATTTTTAACTAATTGTGAATTGGCTTGTATTCTCAGCTTGTGAGCAGTGCATTGTGTCACTACCATAGCACAATAACAGTGACAAATGCCTGAAGGGGGCTAAAGTATTGTATGTATCAGCAGACGAGTTATTTATTTTCACTGTGTGGAAACCTTTCACAGCAAGGACAATCACACAGACCCAATCCACACTTACTGCCTGTCCATTAACAAGATACATGCTAGTGCTGCTTGAATGCTGAAGTAACACGCAGAGTCACCATGCAACACCAATGACCAACCAGTATGCTTTGCTTTGTACCAGCCTCAGGAAGACAAAACCTGTATTTTGTGATTTACTGGAATATAATGTAAAAATCCATGTTTCGACCAGCAAGTTGAGTCTGTTAATTGTATATGTATGGCTGAGTGTGAGATCTCTATGCTGGAGATCACATTATCTTTTTTTTTTTTTGATTGAGACCTTAATTCTGCATCAAAACATTGTAGTCTACTCACCCATGGGGCTCTATTTTCACGATCATAAGCGCATTGTCTAAAGTCTGTCGCGCAAGTTGCTTTGGGGGCGTTCCCGACACAATTTGGTATTTTCACGGCGGAAAAAGCGAACATTGCGCCAGGCGCATCGTTCAAAAGGGTTGGGTTGAGTTACTTTATTAGTCATGGGTGTGTTTTGGGCGTAACATACAATTAACAAATGAGAATTTATACTCTCATTCCCTTTAAGAGCCAGCGGGCGCATTGTCCATAGCCTGTTGCTATTACGATGGTGGATTTACCCGGACGGGAGGAGCTTTTCCGTGGAGGAGACCGATCTGCTCGTGCGTGAAGTAAAAGCGCGTGAGTAGTTAATATTCGGGGATGGAAAGAATCCCCCCAAACCTCCGCGGGTCATAGAAGTATGGGAGGAAATATCTTCAATAATTGTGTCCTCCTTTGGCAAGAAGAGAACTTTCGAACAGTGACCAAAGCGGCAACGTTAGAAGACGTGAAACAAAAGCTTTAAACTGAAAGGAAACATCAAAAATAAAAGGTGGAGGTCCATCAAACCATTAGTCCACTAGTTTTCTTTTTGATGATTAGTCCATTTCATTTCTTACAACTTTCCACGCTGTTTATTAAATAAACTGCAGAGCATTGCAATCGCTGTTTATTTAAAAGACAAAAGAAACTGCAGAACATTGCTATAAACTGCAAAACATTGCTATACTCTTATTTGTGCCTGTTTGCTTATCAAAACATAAAAATACATGGCTATACAGGCTATACACGTTGCAACTTTTCTGCCAGTTCAGCTCGCCTCTCTGGGGCAGCAGCAGGTACATCGGGGTTCAACGCACTGTGCGCCGAAAGCGGTACAATAACGTTAGAAGAGGGAAACAAAGCCTTAAACTCAAAGGAAACATCAAAAATAAACGGAAGGTATAGGTCCATCAAGCCATTAGTCCACTAGTTTTCTTTTTGACGATTTGTCCATCTTATTTCTTACAACTTGCCACGCTGTTTATTTAAAACAAAAGAAATCGTAAATAAACTGCAGAACATTGCAATCGCTGTTTATTTAAAACGACAAAAGAAATTGTAAATAAACTGCAGAACATTGCTATAAACTGCACAACATTGCTATATTCTCATTATTTGTGCATGTTTGCTTACTAAAACATACAAATACATAACTATACAGGCTATACATGTTGCAACTTTTCTGCCAGTTCAGCTCGCCTCTCTGGCGCAGCAGCAGGTACATCGGGGTTCAAAGCGTTGTGCGCCTCTAAAATAGCTTTTCAACAATGCGCCAGTGACGAAAAAGCACCTTTTTATTAATCAAAAGCGCAAATGGTTTATACGTCCTCATAATAGCATCTGGTGCGCTTTGCGCCAGACCACACCTCTTCTTTTCGCTGACCGCCCGTCACGGCGCAATGTCATCTGCTATCTAGACAACGTGATTTTTTGACTGAAAAAATGAACGTTGCGCTGGCACAGAATAGCAATGACAGCATGCGCATGTCGCGAATGCACAATGCGCCGCGGCAAAATAGGGCCCATGGTGTTTTTTTGCGAGGCTACGTAGCGACGCAACCCATTGCAATGCAGAGCGGCCACCAGCAGGTGTCGATAGTAGTCTACTGTTATTGCTCGGCAGAACACCAAGCGAGTATGATAACCGAGTTCTGCATGTCAAGGTATCGGATCAAGCGCGTAGCCGCTTAGGAAACATTTTTGTTTTCTCTTGGATTATTGAGATAGACATCACAAAAAATTCAAGCATTTTCAAGCACTTCACAAAAAATCCAAGCATTTTCACAACCTTGAAAACACTGAATTGAAATTCAAGCATTTTCAAGGAATTCAAGCACCCGTGGGAACCCTGAGTCCATTACAGCTGTCGTGTATACACTTATTCTGATTGTTTCTAGCAGGGTTCTGTGACATGTTCAGGTCCGACTAGCGATAAGACGTCCATTTTTAACCTGCTACCGGCACACAACCGTGGCTATTTGAACGTATTGTATCCTTTTGCAACTGTCATGTAAATGCTACATTCTGATCAGACGATCGTATTAGATCTATTCTGATCAGGAAAAAAAAAAACTGTCCATGTAAACGTAGATCTCACAAATCACAAGCAGCAAGCACAAATGTAAAAGCTGACGTAAATTTACCTACTTTTTTCCTACAGAGCAAATAAAGTTCAACACTGGGGTTAGTGCCAGATCAGGTTTGGTTCAAGATGTGTACTTTCCAATATCCAGCTTACATTTCCATGTGCCAGATATCAACAATAGATCTGTCATTACACCCCTTTCTACACTGTAGAACTACAGAGGCAAACACAATAGCAATAGCCGAGTCACAAACTGCTATTCATTTCTCACATACATGTAACAAACATGCTAATGTGTGTGTTCTAAACTCCTTGAAGAAATAAGAACTGTGTAAAGTGTATGTGTCAACTATCAATACTGTTGGTTACTAGTCTAAATTAGCCAAACAAGTGATATGACAGGAAAGCTCTAGCAGTCAGAAATTCAGCAGTAACACGGAGGAGGTAGGTGCTGGTCTGGGCACACACAGACCGTTTGCATACTCTACCTTTGCTGTCTGTGGCGGGGTTGCTCTGCGAGGCGGGCAGCACGGTGGCACCCCTGAAGGCCCTCTCCAGGTGGTTGTGCTGCTTCGCCAGCTGCTCCAACGTCTCCTCCAGACGCACACGCTGCTCCCGCTCAGCCTGCAACGCCTTCTGCCAGCGCTTGCTGTGGGCTTGTGCCAGAGCCAGGAAGTCCCGGCAAGCCTATGCAATTGGGAGACGCCACCCATTATGCGTCATCACAAATACTATGTGTGCTCCCTTCTACATGACTGACAAGCTGCTGTCTACAGTGCGGAGATGTTTTTTGGTATATAATGTCTTGCTAAATTTAAGGACTAGGGCCTGTGTTATTATCTACAGGCATGAAGGTACGAGTCTGTGCAATTTGTGCACTGATCATAGCATTTCCAGGGTGACTTAAATTGATAATAGCATTTTAGGGGTAACTTACATTGATCATAGCGTTGGAAGTGATGCGGAACAGAGTGGCCCTCTCTGTCACCTGCCGAATCTTATCGCCTGTATCCCCACCAAGTTTTACTCCCTCTAGTTCTGAAAGGGACCTGAAGAAAGAAAAGTCAAACTACATTAATAAAAGCCACTTTGCAATCACTTATTTTACAATCAAATATGGTGATGGTGGTGGTGTAGAGGTGAGTGATTAGGACTTGCAAAAGGAAAAGCAGACAGTTATTCATTTGATATGCTGCAGCATTCACACTGTCGAGGTGATGTGAGGACTAATTGGTGCTAGTGACCATGTCTTTTATGACACCACGGTTCTGAAGCACACAATTCAACAGAAAAATATACACAACAACATATAAGGCATTGCAGAGAAGCCTTTGAACAACCCGACATCTCTTGCCAACACATTTGTAACGCTCCTGTAGCCAAGGCCTATTGCTAGAAAAAAAAAAAAGATACGTTGACCATGTAGCAAGTCAGGATTATCTGACTCACTTTAGCCGTTTCTTTGCGATTACCATGAAAACTTACAACTGTATGCCCACTAATGCATGGCCAAACACTCAAGCCTTCAGGTAAATGCCAACTTTTACCCTGACACCGCCTCTAGCACTAGGTAGTCTGGCTTGGCCCAAGGTTGAAGCAGATTACAGTGGCCCATAGTACAGAGATCACTTCAAGGCGGCACCAGTTAGCACCCGCAGCTGAATGTGTGAATACTATTAGCCTAGGAACACCTTTAGATCAGCCTTTGCACAACAGTGTGAAACTGGCTAATGTGCCCCTGAGCCAGGCACTAAACCCCATGTATTTAATCTTATGGCAAACCTAGCATTTTACATGAAAAAATGAACTGTTTTATGTAGTAAACACAGAGATAGTGACAGCACCATCAGGGTCACACCTCTACTAGCACACAACGAAATCACAAGAAGCATCAGGTTTAAAAAACAAAATCTGACCTCTGCAGGGCGGAGCCATGTTTGGCGATGAGGTCATTGCAGGTGCTGAGGTCCTCCACCTTGCTGCCAAGGGTACGCAACGTGGACTGAACCTCCGAGTTGCGGGATGCGCCGCTCTGACCCGCGGGGGGAGGAGACATGGGACACTCATCACCAGAGTCATCTATTGCAGACAGGGACACAAGGAGTTAGCATTAGAACGAACAAGCAAGAAACACAGGGCCTTATTTTCATGCAACACAAATGAGGCAAATTCTGTTGTGAAATATTTGTGACAGTGCTGTGCTGTGACCGCAGCAAAAAAATATAATAGAGCAGAACACTTGAGATTTTAAATGGAAAGACACTAGTTTGTGAAAGACAGTGGCATTATACTAACTCAAGTTCTAACTCAACAATTTAGGTGATTCAGCCATGGCCCATGGCTTTTTGTATATGTCGTGTAAATACCAAAGAAAGGTAATTCATATCATGTAAAAAAGTAGCTTTTACTGCAGTTCTGTCCAGACATTATTCAAGGGGTCAAGGGTCTATTACTGTGTAGGAACTCTGCAGTTGAAACTGGATTTATTGTCATGTCATCAAAATAGTCCCTAGTCCCTTAGTTACCTTCCTTGTTTACTTGTTAGTTCTCCACAGTCACAACACTCCTCTAGTCCCATATCTACAACCTCTGACCCTTCACATTGCCATTTATTTGCTATACCTGTATCAGTTAAACTGCTTGTCACGGTCTAAACAGAAGATGGAAAACTACATTTTACTCTCAAGAACCTACATTTATATACTAATATATATGTGTAGAGTGTTCACGTTATGCTTGTATTCACCAAAAGCTTAGACTTTTTTCACTGGACTAACAGAAAAATACATGATTTCTAGAGTTCATGCAAAATTCAACACAAGCATTCTCATATCTCGACCAGAGTTCAAATCTCACATGATCACTCAATAAGTTCAATACAGAATAAAACACTGTGAAAACATATCTTTCTTATCTTCCACAACACTGAAGACCCTTTCAAGTCTTTTAATGATAATTCCTATGTTCAGTGACCAGACAACTTGATACGGGTTGGTGAGTCAGCTGTAATATCCCCATGACCTCAAAAGGTAGATGAGGCTGAATTCTTGCAAATCCAATAAAGATCCTTCTTTCACAGCAAACCAAACAAACAGATAAAGAGAAATACAATAACAGACCGAAGTAAACTAAAATCAGAACTAAATACATGCAAGTGTATGAGTGTGTTGTCGAAGGCACTCTTGTAGATGTAGGACAATCAAGGTATAGTGGCTCCACAGTCTAAATGTAAACACAGTGAAATGTCTAGCTATGCTATAGTTTATGTAGACTAAGTAGCAGTCATTAGTCCTTGGTTTGTGGAGTTGTCTTGTGGTAGCATCACATATCTTTGTACAAATCTACCCATTTACCCAGGCTGTACCTACCAAGGGACACAGTACTAAGAGAATTTATCATAAACCATAACAGAATTACTTCTTAAAGAGTCTGGCAAGCAGTGACACGAAAAATGGGAACTATGTCTTATTCGACATCTCTCTACAAATGTGACCATTACTAATGTTACATTACAGTTATGAATGACACTGATGTACTCACAAGCCTAATTGTTATGCCCCTATAGGTATTGTTGCATTCCTGAAATCAACACTGATGAGCACAACACTGTGCACCTTATGTTTATTTGAGATTGATCTTTACCTAATGCAATTACTGAAGTTACATGCCCACACCCACCGCCGCTAGTGGTGCAACGGATCACAGTTGATCCGTGATCTGCACGGATCACTCCCCACAGTTTGGATCACACATGTACCGCACACTGGCTATGTTTACCGCACACTGGATACTGGCTGGAACGCAAAGATTATTTGATTATGAAAAGAAAGCGGGTTGTATTGTTTACGTGGGCAGGACATTTTTGGCATGTTAAATTTACAAGCACAGATTGACAGCATGGCAAGCAGAGGAGAAGAGCTAGCTGACCAGTCCCAAGCACCCTGCAGACGAGGGTAACAAGCGGAGACAAAGGGAGGAGGGTTATCCAGGTTATTTTCCCTTTAGGGTCTCACTGCCCGTAGTAAAACAGCGCCTCACCTTTATGTCCTACAGTTTGTGGACTGTTATTGAAATACAAATGGAAGCGGACAAAATTGTTTCAGAAACAAGCAAGGGATCAGTCATCTACCAGTGTTGTGGATTTCTCCCTGACGTGGAACACACAACGCCAAACAGTAGCCAATAATGGGAGCAGCAAGCAGCAACTATAAACCAGAAGCTACACAGGCTTCTGTTCTTTCTACAAAGTTTTAGAACATCAACACAGTTGTTGACCATAGTATGCCCTTTTCGATCTAAAAGGTCATTCACTTTAAAAGGATGCACATCACAATTTGGTGCAACATATGTCAATAAAAAACAACATCGGTCTAATGCTGATCTTATCACGCCAAGTTAATTTATTTGCAAAAGGTGTATTTTGCAAAAGATAATTAGACAATAATGTAACAGAAAAGGGTTACTCACAACTAAATTGATCTCTCACATCACAGAACCTAACCAATATGCAGAGATCACTGGACAGATACACAGACACATGGACGTGCACACAGGCTTCACACACACTCGCTCTGGCTATACTCTGATGCGACTGACTGATTTAATGGAGATTCTCTTAATACTCGGAATTCATATTTTGTTAGGTATATAGCCTTGTTGTTGTTATTGTATAGATTGTTTTTGCAGTTTGTGCAACAGCTTTGTGGAATCATTTTTAAAAAATTGAATTCAGGTATGCATTGCTGTCTTTTTTTTTTTACTTTTCTCATTTGAGGAAAGGACTGCACTGTCCATCTTAAAGGACAACTTCATAGTGCCTCTTGCTGTCTTTTTAAGTTATTTGTCTTTATGATTATCTGTCTATGTTTAAAGAAAGATGTTATGCCCCGTATTGCACTTTAAACATCAACATCCTGAGCTAAAGGATTTCATTTGTGTGCTTTCTAAATACTTGACTGGCAAATGTAAAAATAAAAGCACTTTTTTAAAGCGTTTTTTTCCTTTATTGCTGATTCGAAAAATGATCCAAACCGTGCCTCAAAAACCGTGATACGATCTGAACCGTGAGTTCTGTGATCCGTTGCACTCCTAACCGCCGCCGCTGGTGGTGAGCAGAGTGTCTGACCTGACTCGGCCTGCATCCGGACAGCCTTGGCCTTGGCCAGCTCGAGGGCGGTGATCCAGCGCTGCCGCTCCACCTCAGAACTGGCCTTCAGGTGGTAGGTCTGCGCTCCCCCATTGGAGATTATGAAGTTGCAGGAGTCCTCCACAACTATGTTGGCTGTGGCAAGGTTTATGGTGCCACGGCATGTGTGACCCATCTCTGCTTGGGTCCTGCAGGTGAAGACAGATAGATATAAACAAATGGATTTGACATCTTGAATGCTAACTGTTTTGGTTAATGTATTAGGCACCACACTGCGCTGAGAAAAGATGTAAAATTAGCACCTCTGCTTCACACCGACTCAGGGACTGCCTCTCTGACCATAAGAAAAATGACGCCTAATGCTACAAAGTGATATCAGTGTCCACATTAGTCCCATGCCAGCCTGACACACAAACTCTGCACTTATTTTCACAAGGGGCAAACTAAAGCCTCCAAAGTAAGGACCGGACTGAACCTCAAAGGAGAATTTCAGCACATTAGATCATACATCCTACTGTAGGAGGTCTTTGGGTAATGTCACTAACCAACTAGTCAATTGTTTATTTACAATAGCATAAATGGGAATAGAAACAAGCTCAACAATCAACTCTTTCACACTATCATGGATGTAGAGGAAGTCAACAGACATCATAGATCAATGCAGAAAAATTCTTTGGCTACCAATAGTATCCAAGGACTAGAACATTAAAATATAGGTTCCAAAATGCCCAAGATACATGTCAGCTCAGAAAGTAAAAACAGTCTTTACAGTCAAAGACAAAAAAGCACACACGTGGGATCTATGCGACCTGCAACTTCTTCAGAGATACAGGGCCTTTGTCTACAGAAGAGGCAAAAGGGATGCAACCAATTTAGCAACCCCCAAGAGGAACAGATATAGTGCTGAGATATGCTAAAGTAGGTTTCGGCCACAGAACTACACAACACTTAAGAACAGCTCTGTGATGCAATATGCTGATTGAGTTTACCAAGTTTTGCCACCCTTTATAATGGCCCACCAATTAATCATCAAACAAGTTACTGGAACATCAGTCAGACACACGAATGGTGAAACCGTAAACACAAAAGTTGAGTCTACATTGTGATGCCAAGCAGGAACAGCACCTAAACAAGCTCTAGTGATCCTGCTGAACTACTCTGACCCCCTAAGACTTAAGTCACATGATAAACTAGACATTTGAAAACGTCCCAAGCAGTGAAAGGGGGCCTTATAGATATTGTTCGGCATGTTGTTTGGTGAAATACGCTAGCTCGGTGCTTTATAATTGGCTCTGTTGCGAGAAGAGCTGGTAGTTACTGTTACTGGATGAAGTTAATGATAAATTCTTCGATAAGACACTGCCAGGACAACACCTTCATACTGTTTCTTTCGCAGACAAAAGCACTTTTTGACATGCCAGTACACCTGCACACTCAGATACTTGTGCACAGAATTAATAATTGACTGAGAGCTGATAGGTGAATGGGACATCTCCATCAGCAAAGTCGGTGAGACCAACTCAAATCTCATTAGCCAAACTGCACTCGTGTTACACACCTTATCACGGCAAAACGCAATGGCCAACACCCCAGCCTCATTGGGAGGCACAACATAATTTAAGAGGGGTGTTATAACACAGGGTCTGTTAATGTTTTGTCTTTAAACACTACAGGCAGCAGACCACTGCATCGCTCAAAAATGTTGTTTATCGATGTATCTAAAAGATCTAGCTGTAAAGCTTTGAACTTTTTCTTTTTTTCCCCCCGCTGTTTGTGATCAGCGCAAGGTTAAGACACAATATTGGAAATTGCACTTACCTGTAATACGAAAGCAAACCATTGCTCAGAACGAACCATCGTCGCTGGTATCCCTTGATGTAATTTGTCCATTTAAAAAGCCAACCTTTGTAAGTGTCTCCAGGTGTCGGAGTGGGGGCCTTGGGCTCCGACATCACGATAGCCCGTGGCTTCACAGTGTGGGATTGAGGCCTATGAATAAAGAAATGTGAGTGCCCGCTGACTGTGGTTTACACCTTACTCTGCAATCCTCCTACTACAAAATTATAAACTCGGATTCAGCCCAGACTACTTTTGTCCACTCAAAAACAACATTGCTAACAGACGGTTTAAAGCTACGATACAGCGTTCAGCTTATACTCAGCCTTTATGATGGGTGAAAAATCTAATAACCGGCATCTAATACGTTTATCTCCTGCTCGACTACACTGGGAAACTGCAAACCTATCGTCTTACGTATCCATATTGCGAGTGATATCCCTTTGCTAAACGGATAGCCTGTCGATTGCAGGATTTAATAGCCATCTACTTATGTACCTCCACAATTTCGCCTACGTGTACAAAGACAGCTAACGTTAACGTGGCTAGCGAGCAGTGGCTATTTTTGCCAGGCTAACTACTCATTTGCCCTCCCTTTGTTTTAAGAACATTGTGATAAGAACAACACTCAACTGATCAGATCAACTGATATATGGCGAACACGTTTTTAATTACTGGCATAATCCATTACAGCAAACAACTGCATTGCCAAAGCTAACAGGCCTATTAAAAAAGTCCCAGACCTGGAGCTGGAGTACGGCAGTAAGCAGACTTTGTGGCAATGACAACCTAGAACGCCTGTTTCCAAGCGTAGGTCGGGGAGTGCTAAATATCAAGATGCAGTTATTTTTTCTCTTCGGTTGTGAATTGCAGGACATTTCTTGTGTTCGGGATCGAAAATATTTCGATGCAATACGACAACTTTAAAAAAGACCGTTTGCTGTATACTAAATGCTAAGTTAGCTACATTCCTAGCTATGTGACTCCATAGCTTGCTGATACTTTGCCATCTGGATAGCTAGCTGTGTAGCTAGATATTTTCATGACAGCGGTTAGCAAGCTAGCAACCTGGGTCAGCAGGACCAGTAGTTGACAGTTCGTTCGAAACTACTTATTTCATTCAATGACACACATCAACGACACATTTCTACTATCAAGTTCCATTTACAGGACATACTGCATTTGTTGCAACTGTACCTTGCTATTTCCACTTACCTTTCAACACAATCCCTTGGAAAGAAGGAAGTCAGCTTTGTATGTCCACTAACTAGCTCGCGTGCGATTCAGAGGGCAGACTTATTCCGCCCACACCATTCCAGGAATGAGACTAAATTGTCCCTGTATCCATCAAGTGTTGAGTGCGCAAACTGTTCAGTTAGGCTACAGATCTTTTTACGTGGAAAAAACCTTCACAAAAAATGGGAAAAGGGTGTTTACCACAAATTATTAGTAAATATTATTAGTAAATATAATATGATAGGATGGCCAATGACAAATTTTAACAATCGCTAATAAAAGTAATTCAGTTTTATCTTGCATACATATGGGCGGTTACAGATAGTAAAATGACAGCATGTTATGGAAGAGTGGATTTGACCTATTTCTAAATAGCCTTTATGAAATTGGCATATCAGAAGATGAAATAGCTATATCCATTTGCAAGATACAAGACAATTTTATTGCCACACAATAAAGTTGGTGGTAATTTTTCGTGGCAAGCCAGGCAATAAGTTTAGCAGGGAGGTAGGACTGACGGGAAAGGTGATGAAAGAAAGAAAGCAAGCAAAATAAGTAGTGTATTATTATTATTATTATTATTATTATTATTATTATTATTATTATTATTATTATTATTATTTCTAGCCGCCCATAAACGTGCAGGAAAAAGAAACATTTGTGGTCAAAAATTAAACAGCTAAATGAATTAAATAGTGCATATTTGACAGATAGATAACCTTTTATTGTCCGCTCAGTGGAAAATGTTTGCAGCCAGTGCAGCACAATGCAGGTCTCACACACACACTTATCCCATTTACACCAACCCAATAGGCTATGTACACGATATTGTGTATTTTTTGTATAGACCTAATCAAAATAATAATTAAAAAGTGCGTACTTATTTTTACAGTTATTAGAGGTTAGTAACCCATTAAAAGCCAAATGACTCTAAAAATAGTGTAAATCTATGGGCAAAATAGGATGCGTATTTCTGCATCCTTGTGTTTTTTTTTTTTTTTTTTTGTACTTAAGTGTTATTTTTTGACGCATGTCGTCACTTGCACCCCACATACAGCAAAAATTGTTTGCTGCTGTATTCAGAGGTATAAGGAATTTGTATAGACAGGCCAATGACTGCTAGGCTAGTGCTATAGGCTAGCTTTTTTAACTGCAATGAGTGAGAAACTGAATGGCCCCTTTACTTCAAAGTTTGTCCATTCTGTCCAGTATGGGCTACACATGTAGCCCATTCTGTGCATAGGGTACATACAGTTTTGTTCACAACAATAAATTCCAATCTTTAGAATAAAAGTAGACCCATGGTCTTGTACCTTCGAGGTACATAAAATTGTCTTTGGCCTAGTTACTTTTTTATACTTTAGTGTGATTCTAGTCCATTTAGGCCTGTCAATATATATATATATATTATATTATATATATATATCCCTTTCCCTCAATTGTTATGATGTACGAAAATTCATAGGCCTATGGATAATTGCAGCCACCTACTGACCAAATTTGGTATTGCTGATTGTAAATAGCGAATAGACCGAGCGACTGCAGGGTATTAGAGCAATACTAAGTAGTCTTCGTTTTCGGTCGCCCTACAGGCTGGAAGCGGAATGGTCTCTTATAGAGAACTACAGAGACGGTCCTCCTTCAAACTTACTTCGTGAGGTTATAGCCTTTGGAGGAAACGATTTTGAAAACATTATTGTAGGGCTGAGTTTTAAAAGTGCTCTATCGTAGGAGCACACCTGGCCAAGTCTAATTGCAGCTAAGAGAACCTGCTGTGTCTTTCTTTGCCCCATTCTATAGTAGTATGTCCCCAACAACAGTTGAATTTGTATACACTCAAATTCTTTTATTTGGCAAAATAATATCCATATTTGATTTAGGGGATTTTATTCATCATTAGGAGAAAACACCCATAGGTAAACCTGTAGTATTTATTTATCCTAATTACACAGCATATAACAGAATCCTATTTGCAAGGCATAAGTCCATTCCATGCAAGTCCATTCCATTTGGCTTTGTGGCAGGCTGGCTTTTTTCACATAAATGGGCACATATTAGTAAAAAATAATTCATATAGTAATCAAATGAGGTACTAGACTTCATGTAGGTCTGAAAATTCAGGCTCACCATTACATTACAAAGCTGATGCTCGTATTCAGAGTCAGTGCTCACATCACCATCCTACATCTAACATAGTTCACCTAGCAACATGGGATTAAATGCCTTGATCAAGTCATCGAAGAGGGTGCAGGAAAGCGCTGGCTGGCTTTTTTACTGGTACAGTATACTTTTTTTATTAAATATTTTATTACCTTTATATTTTATGCTGGTAGTGGACATAGCCTCCTTATGGGTTTGGTATAGCAGAAGTATTGTTCACTGTTGAACATATGCATGTAAGCTATTCGAGTAGGGGAGAGGGGCTTTGATAGCAGATCTGACTTGAAGCTGTGTTGCTGATGTCTGGACCAATGCTGTTGTCTGGGATGAGGGGACCAACAGTCCTTTACAAAAGCGCGACTCCGGTGGGACTCGAACCCACAACCTTTGAATCACTTCACGAGCGTCCATCTAGAAGTCCAATGCGCTATCCATTGCGCCACGGAGCCACCTGTTGCACAGAGAAGAACAATGCTTTTAATACATCACAATGTAGTGTGTTTGTCAAGGGTTTTGAAACTTGGTGTGTCATTAATGACGTCAGTGCGCGAAGACTGATTCGAGCCCTTACGAACCCCGTATGATTCGAACCCCTACTGTCTATGTTAGAACCCCGCTGTAACCCCCGGAATTTCTCGAACAAATAAACGAAATGCCCCTTTCACTTATACCGGTACTGAAGTTAAGACACATAACAAAGAACGACTTGTTTTGTATGTCTTAATATGCTCCACATTTGAATGTATACATATGCTTAGCCTACATGTTTGTTTTAGTGCCATGCCTCCCGTTCTTTGTATTCAACCGTGAGTTTGCTGGTTGAAATGGATTCGTATTTCACCCGTTATTTGCGTTAATCATTAGTGTGCCTGCTATACGGAATTCGTAGTCTATTTCAACCATTATTTGTATGAAACAGTAGCCAAAGTGTGCTTGTTGAAATATATTTGTATTTATATGTGATGCTTGCTTTGCTCTAGTATTTACTTTGAGATAGCCTAATTTAGTAGCCTGTTTAACCGTTGTGATTTGAAATAAAGCATCATGTTATTGCAAATCTAATTGTTTTTAAACAAGTACAAGGGCTTATCAGTGGTGTGAATTTCAGTGACACGAAAGTTTAACAGTTTAAAAGTTCGACAGAAAGTGGTACGACACTGGACGGACTGAAGTTATTTGTGCTAACAGGGATATCTCAGCAGCCCAATAGGCTATCCTACTTACTAATTGTGATGTGACTACACTTCTACTCATTCTCGTTATGTTTACAAGTCATTTAGGGATCTTTTAACCTACAAATCGTACACATAGCACCGTTTATATAGTCACATTTGAGTGTATAGGCATACATGTTCGTTTCAGTGTCATGCCACCCGTTATTTGCATTTTTAATTTCAGTGCCGTACACAGGACAGTGCATCATTCCCTCTGTCCTGCTGGAATTCTTCGTTAACATTCTGTTGAAAGTATTTGGTGGGAACCAAGGATTCTCTAGACTAGAGCACTACACTACTCCCTCCTCGACAGTTTTAAAATAGGTTCTTCAGCTAGCAGTCGCTTGTTGTTTGTAAGACATTGCAATATGTCATACACCGCTACCGAGTTTCCCTGTCACCCCTGCCTACCAGTCAACTGTAGTGGACTGAAAAACAGACTGGAGCATTTACTTCATTGTGAACAAAACACGTCTTACTACCTAATAGCTAGATGTTCGAGCCATGGTTGCGTGAAGCGCCCGGATAGCTCAGTCGGTAGAGCATCAGACTTTTAATCTGAGGGTCCAGGGTTCAAGTCCCTGTTCGGGCGAAATGCGTTTTCTAGACCCCGGGGTAGGAACATTATCGTAGTAGGCTGGTATGCCAGTTTCATCTTCAGGACCTGGGAAATACGTGGAATGTGGCCTACATTGGACCATTGACTGGAATGTCGAGTCTACACAAGTAAGTGAAAAAACGCAATGTTTCCAAGAAGGTACGTCTGTAATCCTTCATCGTTGAGCTAAACCATGGACAACACAACCAACAGAAAAGACATATTTGCATGGGCCTTAATTCCTGACAGAACTAGTCAATGCATGGATATAGCCTAGTCGACACAACTTTACACCATCAATGACAATTTCCTAAACCTAATATCTGGATTTATTTGGAGATTGGCTACCTTCCGTTGCATCAGTAAAGGACAGGAGAACAACTCACATATCTTTTTCTTTGTCATGTTAAATCAACTAGTAGGGACATAACTAAAGTTACAACTTAAAATTAAGTGCTTATGATTACAAATTCCAGCTTTGACCAGTTGTGTCACTAGGATTATGTCACTAGTATTTTCAATTAATAGAATTTCGTAGAAAAAAATAAACAGAGGAAATGCAAAAACACTTGATTTTAAACAATAGAAATACTTTTATTAATTTTATTTTTTAATAACAGGCATCAATGTTAACAAGATTCAAAAATGCGGATTTCATTTAATCACTCAACCTTCATGTATTTCTCACTCACACATACATACATACATACATTCTCTGACGCACCTACTTTAACACAAAGGAAAAGAAAGAATAAAAAGTGACAATAGTTTTCTGCTGGGTGAAAATCAACATTAACCCCTCCCTTTGCCACTGCACACACTCACTCACTCACAACAATTGGACACTAACAGTCAGCCTCAGAATAAAAGAATCTTGATGTCCGCAGTCAATTCTACCTGGATAATGCAGTGATCCTGGAACAGAAAAAATTAAAAGATCAATTTAAGACTAAACTCATTATTGCCAGTGTACCTCAGAAACATAGTCTATATTGCTCGTCTACATTTGGGGTGTGACGACAAATTATACTGTAGTTATATCTAGAAATATCCAGTTATTGGCAAAATCTGCAACTACAAACTGATGACAAATGTAGAAAAAAGTAAAAAACAAATGTCACATTTGTGAGCTTTGTAATGTTTAATGTTTAAACAAGTAATGCATGGTTACATATACTTGGAATTCCATCATTATGAAACTTTGACAGAGATTAACATTTTTTTCCCCCTGGTATAGCAATAACAAAAGCTGTACTCTGATTTCTTCGTCACCGATTTTTGGAAGGGGTTTGCTCCACATGCAATTTGGATGCTACCACATAATCTGTAGCTAACTTTTACCACATGACGGAGTTGCATCATGCGCTAAATCTGTTCCCTGAAATATAAACTAGAGCTCATACATCTTATTTAACCTTATGCAACCAAAATGTGACAAGAGGAAAACAAATTAGGCACTGTGACAAAATATGCATCACTGTAGGATCAGTTTCATCAAGTTTGCAGTGTGTAGAACACAACACCAGCAGGACAGTTCTGTAGAACAATACTAACAATGTCTTTCTTGTACAAATTATATAAATCAATGCACTTTCAATGCCTTGTGTCCATTTTTTTTATTTAAGGGCTTTGATTTTTTTTCTCTTAAATTTATGGATGTGAAAGACACATGGTAAACCTGTTAAATAAACTGTCTATTTAAGGAGGTACAATTTGTTCCAGAGCACGGCAATCAATTTATTGACTATTCATATACAATGAACATCAAATATAGTGTGTGAATTTGAGATGGGATTAAGGGAAAAGCTCTTCATCAGCCATTTCCTCTTCTTGGCATGCGTGGTGCTACTTGGCTGAGCTGTTCTTGCTTTTATACATTTTGATCCAAGCCAACTGGATTAAATGTTAGAGGCCAGATATTGGATAAACTTAACATACACAGGGCCTTGAATGACCGTGAATGTTAAAAAGATTCAAATTTTACCGACAGTGAATGTTAAAAAGATTCAAATTCTACCGACCTTTTCAGCATGACCAATTCTACTGATATATTTTAATGTACTTTGCATGAATGCAGAGGTAGGTTTGTGGTCTTACTGGCATTGAGTGTGCATAAGGAAGTTAAATGCATTATTAGCAAAACTGTGCATTTCATTTGGCCACAATGTCTACTGGGATTCCAATTCTAATGGAGAAATTGTGCAAGGGAATGTGTGTGTGCACAAGGGCGAAAGGGGGGAAGAGACTGCTCACTGTAATTTCTCCTGTAACAGCTCCAGTCTCTGTCGATCTACATAGCGAGAGAACAGGGACAGAAGGTTGGGAGGTGTGAAGAGAGGAGGAGAGAGCGATGACGAGGGGACTTTCAACAGCTCTCGGGTCACAGAAAACACCAACTCTGTCCTACAAGGAAAAAATAACATGAGCCAACATGAGTACATTTCGTTGATTAAAAGATGCAACACTTAACATCAATTGCATCAACTTGGGCATCTTGTTTAGACTCTCTCATTCACATGCACACACTCCACATACGTACCATCGATTATCATCCATTAGTTGACAGTTGGGATCAGAGCTCTGCATTCTCTCGCCCTCACTCAAAATTAGGTAGAGCAACGTCACGCCAAACTAAAGCAAAAAGGTAGTGTAGAGAAGCAGAGAAGCAGAGAAGCAGAGAAGCAGGTCAGGGCAATGATCAAAATATCCACACAAAAAAAACAAAACAAACACACAAAAAAGGATGTGGTCACATTCTATGCATTTTTCACTTCCAGGAAAGCTGGTACCTTGTTTTGCAGTACTCTGGGAAGCTGACCCTCACTGCCCTGCAATTCTTGCAGGAGGTCTGTAAGGGCAGAACTGGACATGGCCTGGATAACTACAGCAACTGGCTCAACCAACCAGCAAAGGACCTGGGGCAGAGGAGAATTATATACTGTAATTGTGGCAAACAAAACTGCCTTTAATTTAGTAACACTGCAAACACAACCAGTTGAGCACCCTGGTGCACGATTCCACAGACAAAAATGTTTGTTACTTATGTTTTATTATATCCTCAGTTGTTTCTCTTTTCATTTCCATGAAATAGTCCATACCTGATCCTGCTTGTCTTTCTTTGCCAGGGCGGGAAGATTTCGGGCAATGCCCATGATGACAGCAGCAGCTTGTGGTGGGGGCAGCAAGGGGAGGAGCCTGGAGATGAGGCGCTTGCCCTTCCTTACCGACATTATCATGAGGCACTGTTCATCACTGACTCTGGAGACCAGACAAGACACGACAGGACACACATTCTGGATGTCAATTAGTGGGTTGTTCTTCACATTTCACACATACTTCACACAAAGAGGTAATGCATTTAATTTAATAAGATCAGCATTAAACAAAGACAAAATACCTTTCAAGATCTTGTGAACATGATCTGCTAAAGGAGCATACAGCATCTCTATGCTTAGCCCGTCTTTGGGCCCTTCCTGGCGCCTCACCTGTCGTCCCACTCCTTCTCTTTGAGGGAGTTGTAGAGCTGCAGTGTGTGGGTTTTGTGCTGCTCCAGCAAGGCCTCCCTCTGCTCCTCGGGCGTCTGCAGGAATTTCTTCTCAAAGTCCTGGACCTCCAGCAGCAGACTGTACATCTAAGGTCACAACAGGCAAATCAGTCAGCAAAGGTCGCCAAGAGAGAGCCACCAAAAGATGACGGGGATTGGACATGTTTTCTCTTTAGAAGAAGCCAGAAAAGATGGGTGAACTTTGGGAACCCACCTTCTCCACAATGTAGAGAATCTGACGTCTTTTGTTCCACACCTGCTTTTCCCTCTTCTCCTGTTCATGTTAAAAGTGAGATGTAAAATATCAAAACCAAACAACCACTTACATAGCCTGTACCAATCTACTTCATAATACTCAAAGAAAGACCCTACTATGTGTGTTTAAGTCCCTAAACATGTAACAGTCTACATGAGTGGAAAAAAGTTTGAGGAGTCATCCCAACCTCGTCGTCAGTGCGAGTGGTCACAACTGCATCGATCATCTTCCTGGGATTATTCACACTTGAGACGGTGAGCTTTCCTAGAGAGCCAGCAAACTGAACTGTGGAAGCAAAAAAAAAAAAAAAACAATGTCATCATCAATGGCTGTATTCAGGATCGTATTCAAAATTAAGCGAAGTACTATCACTCTTCAGTGGCAAGTATATGTAGAAGTATTTCCAAATTTATTTAGCTGTAAATTCTATTTCCAAATCGTCACACTTCACTGCTAGCGAATCGATTACTTTTTCCTTATTCACTTTTGAGTACAGGTCGCAATTTTGGTAACACCCCATAGGATGATCTCTTAACACCAGCTACACCTACTGTGGCTAGACTTGATGCTGAGTGCCATTTCCCTACGATTCTACTTCAATATCACAACTTCTGCAATGCTTTGCTGAGATCCTGCTCAACCAAGCCACAGGTGCATTACAGGGATGACTCCTGATAGTTACCTGGGCGGTATGTCTGCTCCAGTTTAGCCACCTGAGGGGTAATGAGTTTGGTGGTGGGCTCCTTCCTGCTACTGTCCTTGTCCCTCTCCAAGCGCTTTTCCATCTTCTCATAATAGTTCTACACAGGAGAACAAGACCATCATCATCATCATCATCATCATCATCTCCACAACACAGCTGCTGTAGTACACCTCACAAACACCACCAATGGCATGCAGTCAGAACAGTGTTATTTACTAATATGTTACAGTCCTAGTACATTATGGTGACTGGCTGCACAATCTAAGCACAGCAGAAGGTCACCAAAAGTGTGATGTCTCTGAGATGGCATAACTAAATGGCACTGATGACAAATACTGAGCTGGCACAGTGAACCGAGAGCTACATCACATTACAAAATGAAGAAACAGTAATCACAGCAAATAAAGGATGAAATGAGGTCGCTGCATTCTGAACTATTTATACTGCTGGTTTTACACAGCAAGGAAGGCATTGCAGTAGGCAGGAGTTAAGTAGCATATTCAGTCAGGTTAGGCTTGAGTTTGCTTGTGCAATTCTGTGCAAAACTGCAAGACTAGAAGACGGATATTCTATATCCAATATGCTATAGCCAGGTTTTTTTGCAACTGTGGCTATAGCAACAAAACTAGACAGTTTTTTATCTTGCTAAAAAAGGTACATTTCCTGAATCCATCCATCCTTTATCCCTCCATAGGTAATGGTCATAGCTCCTACCTGATAGTAGTAGTCATCCAGGTAAGGGTCAGTGCTCTGGAGCTGCATCATCTGGATGCGTGCTACCCACTCCTTCTCTTTCTGGGTCATCAGGTTGCTGTAGGGGTCCCTGCTGCGCCGATCCCCTCCTCTACCACCACGGTCACTGAGACACACACATACACATAATGGACATCACATAACTATCACATGACATACAGGAAGGTCTAATGTCTAATCGATAACTCACCCTCAATTTGAACAATGCGGGAAACCACTTCCAGGTATTTAGTCAGGTGATATTTTCCCACAAAAGCATAATTGTATTAGATGAAAATAGGTTGTTTGTTTAACCTCCAGCTTTCCAATGAATATATTTGTTGCTCTCACTGTCATGTTTAGGTGCCAAGATATAAGCATTTAAAATGTGTCCCATATTTTTGGCCCACGCTGTATTAAATGTACACCACCAACCCAAAAGCAAGACTTAAATTCTTCTAATATACAATTTCATCCCAATTTTCACCACCCAGATTCTACACTGAGGTTATTACTCACCCCCTGCTCTGCATCCTCTGCGTAAGCATCCTACGGTGCTGAGGGTGGAGGTGTGTAGTGTTGTGCCGGATGGGATTGTGGTTAGGAGGGGCGGCATGAGGTCCCACTCTGGGAGGAGGCTGGCTGAAAAACGGTCTGAAGCCCCCACCTCCACCTGGCAACATGGGGGGAGCGGGGCCACCACAAGGAAATGGGCCCACCTGGAGAACAGGCACAGGAAAGGATTAGACCAAGCTGCAAGAAATTAGACATGAGAATAGTACCTCGAGGAATTTGATTTATAATCATGATAGGTTTCATCATGATCATGATCACACATTTTAATTAGAGCTAATGAAACGGAAGATGCAGGCTCTGAGAACATCAGGTGTTTGTTTTGTTAAAGGTTTATGTGGTCTTTGCTTCTTCATCTGAGTGGGTCAAACACACCTGAGAGTTGAGCAGCTGGGCCCGCTGGATCTGGGAGAGAACGGGGCCCACCCCAGGAGGAAACGGAGGCCGACACAGAGGAGCATTCTGAAAGAACACGAAAATAATCAAACAAACAAACATAGAAAAGTGATTTTAGCTAACTGTGCTCTAGAAATGTATAACTTTTTTATTCCAATGCCAAAGATAAACAACTGTCCATCAATTAAGACACTGGGCATGTTCAACGTGGCTTTTGTCTGTCTGTCTGGTTGGTTTAACATGACATCAAATGAAACAAGACAAGATTTGCCAGCAGCTACATGGGTGGAGTATAAACAGCCAAATCAGAAAGTAGCTGGCATAATCGTATCCAAACACCGGGTACTCAAACCTCTTGGAGACAAGTACACTTAAGCCAGCTGCTTTCTGACTTTAATGGCAGAAATCTTGTCTGATCACGTCATGTTAAGCCAGCCATAAGTAAGCCCAATATATTGGCACCTACGAAAGAGGAGCAATCTAGCCAGTTAAACCAACACAGAGGAGAAAACACAGAAGGGAGGTACAGGAGGGGACAGAGGGTGCACCCCTCTAAGGTGACTCACAGCAATGTTGAGAAGGGTGTTGGGAGAGAGGCGCTCGGGGAAGGGAGGGGGGTAACGGTGCTGGACTGGGGCTCGTACATGAACCGCAGTGGGGCAATGGATCTGAAGAGAGAGAACAGCACTGTAGCTACAATTTTCTACTCGACACACATCAAGAAGGAGGTACAGAGCAACAAAAAAATAACAACAACAGCACAGACAGGAGTCTATACATTTACTCAGTCTCTGACTACACAGACAGGAGACCAACTTGAGCTACTGGTACACAGACATTACAAAACACTAAGGCCTGTGGTATTCTTCCGCATGTGCATGGCCTGCATGACGAAAAATGAGAATTGTGTTATCTTCACAGCAAGCTCTGTCCCTAAAATGTTTGTATCTAGTGCATTAGTGCAAATGGACGGCGCATGCGCAAAACTGAACTCCTAAAAGTTCCAAATTGGCCTGAAATCCTCTGCAATGTGCTTCAACTCTTTCTGGAATACTACTGTGAATAATTCCAGTTGAAAACTTTTCCAAGAGGCCTGGAATACTGTTGGAATTAACCTGTATACTGTGGCTGTTCCCAGTTTGTGGCAATGGGCTATGCTTTGTTGGGAGCTCTCAGAAGCCAAGAGCCTCAACTACACAGAGCTCCAACATGCGGTCAAGACAACAGGAAAACAAGTATGCCTAAGGCAGACGATGTACACTGCACTCAGGCAGCCGCAGGCACAGAAGGATACCACAGTCCTCATTAGTGGACCGCTACATCACAGACAATCCCTGTTAATGGGCAATCCATTACCAGGAACATATAAACTAATATTGAAAACATGTAGGGGGAAACATATTGGAAACATGTATACAACTATACAAGTACAAGTAGATACAAGATGACCTCCAATAATGTACAGTTTATCAACCCCTCTGTATCATACTGAGAAGTCCATCATGACAGAGAATAAAGAGCTGCTCTGAACAGACCTGCTGGTTGAGGGCGTGGCTCAGTGGTTGTTTGGGTGGGGTTCCGATGGGCACCGCCCTGACAGGAGGACTACCAATGACTGGTGAAGAGGAACGGGGTGGTGGCACCCTCTCTGACAGGTCTAAGCCATCCTCACCCCTGATTGGGTGGGGTCTCTTTGGTAGTCCCACCTCCTTCATGATGGACATCAGGGGGCTGTCCTATAATAGGGGGTGGGGGTGGTGAGATAATATTCCAAGCACTGAAATAATGCAAAATACAGATTTAACACAATAACTTGCAGCACAGCACTATGACATTTTTGAAGTACCTCCATGTGAGTGACCAATCCAGGGGAAACGCTAACAGGTCCAAAGCCCATGTTGTTCTCCCATATACTGTGTGAGTTCACCTGAAGAAGGAGGCCAAGGTTACTTCAAGGAGACAGACCTACCTACAACTAACACTCAATCTATCACGCACTCTACATTTTTTTTATTGTTTCAATATGGCTGTCAGATGTTGTATTAATATAAACAGAAATAGCACATTCTTAGTACCATCAAAAGAAACAAGTGCAGTGTTAATATCATTGGATATTTGTTAGCCAATCCAAACTCCTCCTTGAGGCAAAACGTTAATCAAATTGATTGAAACTACAATCTCTGTGACTACATTTACTTGGACAGTAGTATTCTGATCTTAACCAGAACAAGATAATACTGTACATAAGACAACCGTATAAAAGGCAATGTTCTATGACCTTCATCCGAATAGGGTCAAATTTAAAACAAGCAACAATTAAAATAAGACACAAGACTGTTCCAATCTTGATTCTTTATATTACAGAGAGACAAACACCTTATAAGCAATAAGCATTCTATAACAAATTCTATAAACATTTAGCAGTTTTCAACTATCTGACACCGAATACCTAGAGCGCTGCAGCTTCACAAGCAGCACAAGAGCCTATTTTTGTAGGGCTAGCCCTCATGCATCTATACTGCTATAAATACAAGTTGTTGACATAATGTAGACATGAACTGCTAAAAAAATGGGGGAAAAAATGTAGATATGATCATTTGTCAAAATTAGCCATTCATCTATGAAGAACACTGTCTGAAACTTTCAGGTGGAAACACCATCATACATGCAAGACAAATTATGGAGATTTGGGTGAATATACAAACATCACTTTCAGTCCACTCTGGACTGACGCTCACTCTACCTGGGGCTCTGAGCGCTGAGGCTAGTTATGACAACTGTGTTTGGCCGGAGGCATAAGAACTATTTGGTGCTCAAGCGACATAAATTGAGGAGGCTACATGCATTGTAACAACGATAGCGAAGTTTGCAATTATATACCTATGCCATATTTTGCCACAGGTAACCTAGCCTCACTGCTAACCCAACTAAAAGCTAGTGTTGGTAATGGAATGATAACGCCAAGTCCACAGGCAGGCTAAGACAGTCTACCACACTACCATCAGACTTAAGTGTTAATGACCCACGTTTCAAGCTGTAAGCTGAAAAACAAAAAGCACTTGCCATCACAAGGTCAATTTGATACCAGGTAAACAGGAATATGAGTAGTAAGCTATTAGCAACTCACACAATGCAATTAGGGTTATCTTATTTGGTATAACATGAGCACAAAAAATACTGCTATCCATGTAAACAGTCATTATCCTGAAATAACAATTCAAAAAGTTAACAATTGTTAACTGGAATACTGAGCAGGTAATGGATTGCATTCACCTACTTACAGGTACATTTCACATTTATAGCTTTTAGGTACTACCGCCAGGAGATCCTAATCATATCCATGCTGTGGACACAGTCAGAAAACCATACAGGCTAATGCAATCAAAGAACATGGAGGACACCCATGCTATGGTATAACTCACCTGTGGCAAGGGGGCTCCCCCTCTGTGCAGAAGATGCTGGTGCTGTTGGTAGCTTAGCAGGGAATGGGCTGAGCTCGAAAGACCAGAGGGAGGGGCCTGAGGCATTGGTGGGAAACATGATCGGTCTGGCTCTGCGGCACCCACTCCAGCGATGGCGGGATCTGAACCCAAAAGAAGACGAGTCAGAGACTGGGCCAGATCACCGCCACCACGCTCTTCCAGGCCTGGAGGAGGCAGTGTTGACGTGGGGGGACGGGGCAAAGAGGGGAGAGGAACACTCCCAGGAGGCGGTGGTAGTGGGGCGCTGGATGCATCGCCCCCAGCCAGCCCATCCCGAACCCTCTCATCTAGTTGCGCCAAGCGTGCATGCTCCTCTTGCCAGTCATCATCTGAAAAATAAAACCCTCATCATTGTGTGTTCACATTTTAGTTTTCCCTCCTCCACAAAATGTCCCAGCAGCCCTGAAATGACATCTGATTGTCTCAGAAAACTGTGTACTCACCAACTGCACCGGCTCCAAAAGTGTCCTCATTGAACTGGTCGATGTCATCTTCTTCCTCTATCAACCCTTCCTCTTCCTCCTCCAGAGTACAGTCTTCATCCAGGGACTGCAAATGATTGATGGGGAGAAAAGGAGAAGACAGATTAAATTCAGTGCCGACCCTCAAGTAAACACATTAGCAAAAACATGAAAATGGACTTCTCAATACTCCACGCATCTCAGATTAAGCATTCAAGATTTGTGCTGTCGCTGAAACAACTAATTACTACAAATCAAGAGTCCTGACGTAACGTCTAACCGAGGTAGAGGTTTATAGGCAAGGCTGTAACCTGTAACCACAGGCTGCATTCTGCTTTTTGTCTAACGTTATATACTGATATAGCACACTTACACCATCATCGCACTGGGTGGCTGTTTAATTTACACGGCTAATCGGTCACAGGGAACATGCAACGTAGCTAGCTGTCTGCCCCATTTTTGGGCTGCTTCACTGAGGAATTTGCTATGTATATGCTACAATGTGTATACAACGATGGAAAACTTAACACGACCGCCACAATCAGTGGTGAGTCCAAAGCAGAGTTTACGTGCGTCGCCACAGCGAGGTAGTTTGCTTCTTAATACAGTGTGCATTGATTAAATAGCATGTACCAGAGATAGCTAGGGGTAACTAGCTAGCTAAGTGTACAATTGACGCAACAAACATCAAAAGCATTTTTAACGTTGGTCATTCATATCGACGTTTTACAGTGGCTTACGGGCGACCTAAAAGCATAAAACTATACAGGATCCAATTAACAATCTTACTAGCGCTATAGTTGCCTCAGGCCTGCTAACCATATACGGACGGAGTGACATGGAAGGGCTGGTGCTCATAGGCCGCACGCAACGTTAGGAATTTTTACTGCTAGCTAGCTGTGAGCAGCGATAAACAAAGCCTGAACGTTAACCCAACCAATATCAGCCCGGTAGTTTATCCCCAAGCGTTGTTAAGAAGAGACCAAATAAAGTTTTAAAAACACAGAGAGAACAGAAAAATTCCAAGTTACCTGAAATCGGAACATGTAGCCTATCCTCACAGAGCCTGTGGAAGGCAGCTAGATTTCCCCTCTGTCACAACTGCGAGCGGCGCGCGAATTACGCAGCAATGGGGCTTTTGTGCACGCGCTCGTGGTGACGAGCTCACAGACTTTGGTGTTCTGATGAGGTAACCCTTGTGCAGCCCAGTTTTTCAAATCTACAAATGATATGGAATTTTAACTAAAAAGCACACATTTTACTTTCTAATAGTCTGGTAACTCAGAACCATGTCTTCAGTTTGGTGGACAATTTTCCCAACCTTCAACCTTGGTTAATATGCTCCGAAAATAAACGATAACTAAATAAAAAGCAAACTAAATATACATGCTGGTGACAAATGGCCATCGACGAATTAAAAATTAAAAACAAGTCAGGAAACAACAATGAATATAACCTAAATTGCATCTCTTAAAATTTCATACAGAACACTGATAGATGTGTAAACAGTAATACACTTGCAAGGAAATCCTGTAGCAAACCTAGACCTTGTAGTAGGTCTTTTTTTTTCTATTTCCACATCTAGGACTATAAAAAATGGGTAATTGTGAGGACCCTTAGAACATTATGTCAGAATTGAAGACACAATAGTGGTTGAACAAAGACAAGCATGCATGTGTCATATCCAGGACTGTGAAATAACAAGTAGCCTACTTCAGTGAGCATTCTCCATTTATTTACTGACTGCTATGCGTCATGTGTGTGCAGTACGACCTTTCAAAAACAAAGTGGTACGAATCTGAAAATTCGTTGTTGTACACAGAGATGTGGTTCTGTGCAACGTTCTGATAACTGTTGTTTTATTTTGTCTGGCAGGTACGTTATCTTGTCCTAACGTCATGAGTGTAGTGCTGGAATACCCCTTCAACCAGCAGGGGGCATCGTTTATGTGCTGCTCTGCAGCAGCAGTAGGAGTAGTACACTGCTTCTCTTGGTCGGTATCCTTGGCAACAGTTCACTCCTGCTTCTGTGTTGAAACCTGGTTGAAGCCACGTTTGCCCGACACTGTTACGAAACCTTTTTGTTTCTGCGTTGTATTCTCTATGTGCTTGCATTTCCACTAAACATCATCGATGAACTGACATCAGATAACTCTATCAGACTAAAACGTGCTTGTCGAGATTGGCAAAGCTTGTAGGTGCACTAGCGTGCTTCTATCCAACCACAACAATTTGCTGAAGTAGCCTGCATACAGAGCCAGCTGTTCATTCACAGCCCTTGCGGTCTTAGTTGACTGGACGAGAGCAGTGTTTGCATCGCCCGTATGCCTCTGCGTCGACCCAGACCGATGGATACAGTCCCCTTTCGTAAATTTATCCCTCCGTCCCAAACGCTATTTCTGTCGCTTTTCTACTTCTGTGCGTCTTTAACGCAATACGTCCTCTAGAGGGCAGTGCCGATGTTGTACACATCAGAGCCATAGAGAGTTTTCTCTGCCGCTCTGGTACACATCAACAAACATCGACCACGGATAACGTTTTACTATGCATTGTTATGCATTTTACGCAGTACTCAAGCGGTGTGGATTCACAGTCACCACATCTGGAGAATGCATCTCTGTGGTGTTACCGATGAGATAAATAGACGGCCAACAAAATTTCTACTTTCAGATGTCCAGCGCATTATAATTTCCTCTGTCTGGTAGCCATTCAAATAAAACATGCCGCGTCCCACTGCGCGCATGTGAGTAAAACTGAGTGTCTGGTAGTTCTCCGTTTTCTGGCAGCAGGCAGGAATAGGCCAGCAATGTCGGCAGTCAGTTACAAATTAGACACTGTAGAATTAGACAACCCCTCACGTTAACCAGAAACAGGCCTATGTGGTCGCATGCCTTGCGACGCGAAGTAATGCACTTGTTTTGTAGGCCTACGTCGACAACAATGGGTGAGAAATGGGTGCGCAAGATGCAATAGCCTATGTCCCCAAGAGATTACGTTGAATGACCATTCGTATTCGAATAAATTAAAATATTTAAGTTGCTTGTAATCTATTGTTAAACAGTTGTCATTTTGTGCGACAATATAAGGACAGCCAATGTCAAACAATTATTTTATCCCTTTGGCTATTTGCCACCAAGATGTTAGGCCAGCCTTAACAGAGGACACTGTATGTGTCAGAGGCTGCTGACAGCCAGTCATACATATCCCAGAGAGACCTGTTGAGCTAGATCTTGCATAATGCTATATGCACCATATGAAAAGTAGGTTTGTTTATTGAAGGGAACCCATATGATGATAGCAGACATCCAAGAGGAACAAAAGAGCGAGAGAGAGAGAGAGAGAGAGATAAAGTTGCACGAACTCCAATGTTTCATCTCAGCAAGCCATACACACCATGGATCACATCACAGAGGACACCTATACCAACCTCCAGGAAAATGAGAGAGATGTGGGTGGAATTTATGAAATGTTACAATTTAAAACAGCAGCAATGGGAAGAGGTAAGAAAAGCTCACAGTTGTAAGCTCACCAGTTATATGGTTTGAAATAAATTGGTTAACCTTGGCGAGTTCAAATTTGTCTCAGTTGTTCGTAACTGACATATTTACTATAAAAACATACAAATAAATACATTATTGTTGTGTTGACGCATTTTTAAGATACGTACATAAGATACGTATACGTATCTTCAAAACTTGTTCAACCTGGTCATCACAATCTCAGCTTTATTTAATTTCTAACGCACCTATCGGGGAATGTCTCTTAAATAGATGAATGAATGAGGTAGATTTTCAAATTTATGATGGTGTGGTGTGAGAAGATTTCTAGAAGAGAACTAAGCCTTTAGCCTACTGAAAAAGTAAAAATGAATCCTGTCCAAATATTTGCAAATTCTCAAAGTAATTTGTAATTTTTACTTGAGACACAGACACATTTTAATCATTGTTGTTGGCCATTTTTATCAGACAATTAGATGGCATATAGTATACATGGTACATTTACATTATGGCATTTTGACCATGTTGTGCTTTTAATCACAGACCTGTCATTCTGATGGCACTGACATGTGACAAAAAACATTTGCCTGTATAAAAAAGAATTTTGAGCAACTAAAATGGACTTTCGTAAATTGATGTTTGCATGGTTGAGACATACAATATTTCACCAATGATAATGATGATTCAGGAAATCTATGTGAAAAAAAACAACAAAAAACACTAAGTACAAAATACAGTTTGTAAGGATCTTGATAAAATTACTCAAGTGAAAATTGGATGAACTTCCTTGTTTAAGTCTAGTATCTGTCTGCAGTGGGAAGTGAAAATAAAGGGTTCAATCACAAAAAAATTCTCTCCTGCAGGTGTTCCACCAAAGAGAAAGGTCCACATTCCCACAGCAACATGTCTCGGATTACTCTGTGTAGTTTTTGTTATTGCTGTTATTTGTCTCTGTGTCAGGGGCACAGTCGTTAAAACACAATTAGAAAGGAGCTTCTACAATCTAAGCCAGAAATCAGACATATTGGAGTACACCCTTAGTGAACTGAAGCAGGAGAAGGACCTGTTTTACAAATCAGTCTCAACAACTTGACCAACGAGATTGTGAAACTACAGGCCATAATATCTAGACTTGGTAAGAAAATAGTCTCTGAGAAAGTTAACTGGAAGTTATTTTAATGAGAATGGTACATGTGTGAGTGTGCATGGGCACATATTTGTACTTGATATGTGTGTTTTATATGTGTTTTTGCAGAAGGCCACTGCCCGGAAAGTTGGTGGAGATTTAGCTATAGCTGCTACTTTATCTCTGCTATGGCCACCAACTGGAATGAGAGCAGACGGAACTGCAGAGAGAAAGCTGCAGACTTGGTGATCATTAACAGCAACGAAGAGCAGGTATTAGAAAAAAAAAGGGCCAGGGCCATGGGGTAGACAAAAGCAATGTGTGTGTGTGCGTGCGTGCGTGCGTGCGTGCGTGCGTGCGTGCGTGCGTGCGTGCGTGCGTGCGTGCGTGTATGTGTGTGTGTGTGCATGTGTGTGTGTGTGTGTGTGTGTGCATGTGTGTGTGGAGAGGTGAATAAAAATGACTTGATTCCCTCCTAGGTGTACTTGAATAACATGGTCAAGAATTTACAGGAGGTTTGGATTGGCTTGAGTGACAGCGACACAGAGGGGATGTGGAAATGGGTGGATGGCACTCCACTAACTGAGAGGTAGGAGACTTTTAAATGCAAGATCACCTGATTTGTCTCACATGGCTAGCTTTTAAAAAAGCATATTGATTAATACAGTATCATCATGTGTTTTCACAATAGCCTCAAGTTCTGGAGATCAGGAGAGCCCAACAACAGTGATAGAAATGAGAATTGTGCTGTTCTCAGTAGAGTGGCTCAATCAGGTTTCCAGGACTTCTCAGTTACAGGCAAACCAGCAACCCTCCAGGCATGGAATGACATTCCCTGCTATCGGTCCATGCCTTTTATCTGCGAGAGGAAACTGTTGTGACAGACAGTGCCATCTATCAGCCTGGGTAAAAGTACTTGGTTGCCAAAAAAATCTTAATAACATAAATAACTGAAAGATTGTATCAGTGTTCTGGAAACAGATGATGTTTTGAGTTGAGTTCAAAATTCAAATTAAACATCTACAAAGTGTTACCAAAGCACTATGTCCCCTTTAAAGCTAAATTGTAGGAGTACTGTGGTGTAGTTTTCTGTGAGATATGGATGCTTGGTGCTTTTTCTTGTATAACAAATATACAGTTAAGCCATGTTTATGTGAAAAGATGGTATCAAATGCTCAAGTGTTGATGTTATTATTTTATATTGTACTTCTCTGTAACACTGAGAACATATCCACATTATTTTGTTTCCACCGCATCAGAACCAATACAATCTCTGTCCGCACATGCCATTTCTATGTCCATTAGCAAAACCTTCCTTGTTCAACATTGGGCACATTCAAGTTTGCTTTTGTCTGTCTAGCTGGCTTAACATTGTGTTAAATGAGCTCGGATGAGATTTGCCAGCAGCTATGGGTAGAGTAAACAACATACACAAATAACTGCCTCAGCTTAACACATTTAATGCCTGAAACCTTGATCACACGACCATTCATTGAAGTGTCACATGACTATTCATGCATACAGGGCATACCTGGCCTTCTATTTAAGTACATTCAGATACATAGCAAACAGCACAATTGAGATGCACTCCATGGGGTACCAAAAACAACAAGGTCAACAAAGTGGTAACTCCATTGCGCATTCAAAGCTAACAGTAACAGCCAAATCCATTGATGAGAGTTGAGAGCAATTTATTAGTAGCTGCATTCAAGATCAGGCAACTCTTTGCAAAGCTGACTAAACATTAGGCAAGCTGGTCTGAAATGTTGTCCAAAATGGCAGTATGGGAGTGATTTGGGCTATATATTGCCTTTCCACATCACTTTAACTTAGCAAGGGATCAGCAATTAGATTTTGTAGTTGCTCTCCTCTCTCTGCTCCATCATGGACTCATCTCTATTACGACCATCTCAAGGTCTTTGCCCTAGTTGTCTTTTATGTGTTCTGACACATATGACACATTAGTTACATTGATCAACACATATGTTACATTGAATTCCAGTATCCATAATCACCTATCTGTGACAACAGCCCTGCTTGTCAACTCTTCTGGTAGTAGAAAGTCAATTCGACAGCAACATTTATCTCTGCCCCTGGAACTACCAGCACATCTTGTTGATGGCACAATAACTGTCTTGAACATGGCTATTAATGTCTTCTGCAGTACACTCTGAGAAAAAAGGTGCAGAATTGTACTTTTAGGGGTACAAAAGCTTGTCACACTAGCAGTACCCTCAAAGGCACATAATTGTACCTTTTAACCACTGTTTTACAACTAGTTTGTACCTTCTTCATAGGTACACATCAATACCTTAAGCCCTTGGGGGTACATAATGCTGACTGTACGTTAAGATTTGTACCCCCTACTGTACAGTTATTTATGAGAGTGTAGTGTTTTATGGCCAATATCACGTCAAATGAGCGCAAAGAATCAGGCGTTAAAAACAGGCATTATGTTGGTAAATGTAGGGATGTCATTATGTTTTATGACTTCGGAAGTACTGGAGTGGTGTGGACTACAGGTGCAAATGTAACATTGTTACAGATTCATGTGAATGTGGTCTGAGTCATGTATTCCTGGCCCTTCCGGGTCCTATCTAGTGCTCACCTATTCCTGCAGTTAACATAAAAACTGTTCCTTTATCCTTTAAAAGCTCTTCACTCAATTTACTAGTATAAAAGCTGCACAAAGCTGCCATGTTCTTTATGCAGAAGTAAACTTTTAGCAGACATGCTCTCAACACTTTAATAAACTCCACAACTGTGACTGTCTACTGGTTCTACTTAAACATTTTGTGTATAATTCCATTTTAAGTTCTTTTGACAACTTTGTGATAACATGACAACAGTGCACTGAGTGACTGAGCTTGGATACTGCTGGGTATTTGGGGTTACCCTAACTATGAGTTGAAAATGCACTAAACACCAATGTACGGTCATGGCTAGGGTTGAGAATTACAGGATACCTCATGATACGTTACAATATGATATGATACACAATAAATGGCCCATGATACAAATAACATTCCAATGCAACAATTCTGCGGTAATCCATATACATTCACAATATTTAACTAAAAGAAACAAAACACCAACAAAAAGTTAGTGCAGGAATTCGGTTTTTGTGTCCGTCTCACTCAATTTGAAACAGAAATCAGGCTGATCAGGCACCTTAAAATCATTTTTTTTGCATACCTCATAGTCTCTGTCAACCTCATTTGTTAATAATAGATATATCTAGAACAAGGGGGTAAGCCTACACTTGTTTTCATACAGAGGTCTGATGCTGCTTCCATCGACATGGTTGACTTTTGAATCTTTACGAAGAAAGGTGTTAGTGAGCGATGATGTCAACTTTGTGTGATACATTTCAATTATAGTGTGTAGGCAGGCTTAAAGCCAGGATTATTGCATATGTCATGACCAGACGTTAGCAACTGGGTAAATCAGAGAGCACTGAATAAGGGCAGATCCAATCGTTTTAAACTTCAGCAGAGTCTTCACCTCCAAAGAACAAACGTTTCTTAGTGCAGCACAGCCAGGCCCTCTCTATGAAAATAAGTGTAGTACAAGGGGCTGGTTTACCAGGCTATCTGGTGCACCTCCTTGCATAAGTTTCTCTGCCATTTTCCTACAGTAAACCTTCTCTTCATCCAATTTTCACTTGAGTCTCAACATAGGCCTCGCCACTTAGGCCATTTAAATTCCATTTTGTTGAAGCTCTGATCCAAAGTGATTTACAGTGATTTAGGTATAGGACTGTTACCCTGATGCGTTGTGTAATGTATTGATAAATGTTAAGCTCAAGGGCACCTCAGCCGTGGATGAGGGTTCAAGAGGGTGATGGTTATTCACTCTCCCACCCATGTTTTTATTATAGTCTAGCAATCTAAGCAATCTAAGCAAATTTCAACCCTTTCAATCATCCAATTCCCAAACCTACTCATCAACAGTAAGTCAACAGCTTTCTAGAAGTTATATGGTCAAATACACATGATTATTAATCTTACTTGGTGGATAACAATTTGGTATCCAGCTTTGTTGTTTTCTATTAAAAGGTAGGTAGGCAGCTCACTTTCCAGCAAGAGGTGTGCTCCTTTCTACAGGACCACATGAGAGGAGGTGACTAGCAGAAATACAATTTCATGATGTGGTGTTTTTCTTTTGCTGTTTTGTGCCCAGGAAGATGAATACAAAGTGTAGGCTGCCAGTGAATTAACTCATTTTATAAACTGTCAGTTATTAAACTGATTTTAATGTATTTGGGATAGCCCATGGGTCACTGCAGATGGCCTGCCTCAGGTGGGACCCAACTTCAAATGACTGCCAACCTTGTGGATTAAGGCTAAGATAACTGTGTTTTAAACCACTAACTTATCCTTGATCAGATACTTATAATAACTTATAGTTAAGTTGGTGAATAAGTTAACAAGTGTGTTTAGCACACTGTTAATGTTTTGATTATGTCCTCCATATCTGCCACAAACACAGCATATTTTTTCAGATGGCTCAGTGGCCTTTGATAATGATTAAAACTAAACCCATTTGCTGAGTACAACTGCTGAATGAAATTATATATACACTGTAGTAATGTACCATATTAATATATGTTGGGTTAAGCTTTACTTTTCCAACAGGCCTATTTAATAGCATGGGGAGAAATGCAGGTGTCTGCGGCTTAGGCTGATGGAAGTTTCACTTGACAGTTTCTTGCCAGTAGCAGGTGTGCTTTAACCTCACTGCTGTCCTTTTAAACCATATCTTATTTTACGCATACAGGTGCTAACCATGGGAACAAGCATGTTTGTTTGTGGAGAGCAGATGCTATGTGGTTACTGTGTTAGCACACAGTCAGCAGTCAGCAGCCATTTTGTCTTTGTCTCTGTTTAGTTATCTCAGAGTGAATAGCGAGGCCTTAAATAATGACGTGTCTTTGCACATTCAGTCAGCTGCTAAGCAAGTGAGTTGGAGGGGAGTCAAACCACGTTGTTGGAAGATGGTAGTGCCTTACAACAGAGCATGAAGTTGGCTAGTAAAGGGAGAGATTCTGAAACCTCCTGTAGTTTCCTCTTCTAATGCTAAAATCATGTCAGTATCCCCAGGGTGTTTGCCTATCACTAACATCACAGTTATGTAGAATCCTGTGCACTCCCCAGTCTGCTGCACACTCAACGTAGGCCTGTGGTGGACGAGCCTGACCACTCGTAATTCTTGTTTCCTTACTTCAAGCGTACTCATGTCTGCTTCATGGCCCAAGTGAACTAATTGCTGTGCCGTCCAGGTTACAATTGGGTGGGGAAGGAGGTGTCTGTGGGGAGGCAATTTGGGACAATTTAACTACAACCAGGCTACATATGTTTTTCCTTTTTTGTTTTCCTTTCAGGCTTGTTTAGGTTTCTCTTAATTATTGAGAGAGTGCCCCAAGCTCATTGTACAGTGACCACCCGTGTGGTGTGTTTTAGTACTGGTGTTTGCTTGTTAAAGTATTTAATGGTTAGTGTAGTGTAGTCAAAAGAGCTAAGTTGTATGAGACTGGATTTCTTTTGGAGCTTGAAGATGTTTCACCTTTCATCCAAAAACGCTTCTGACAGTTCTGTCCTGATGATGGGAAACCATGGATATCTCTGGACCACTGGAGGTGGAGCTGTATCACACCCCTCATCATGTGACAAAAGGGTCACAAGAGCCACCCATTAATATACGTCAGGCTGTGGATTGGAGAGTCCGTATGATCACAGGATCCAGAGAATGTCACTGGTCTTGAAGCAACACGCTGACTGACCAAAATAACATTTCATGACTTCTTGTGAGGATAGCCAGATTGCATGTTAGGATTATGAAGTGCACTGACAGACAGTTAGAGCTCCAGTGATGTCAGTATGTGATTGAATATAAATAGACTTGTCTTGGAATACGGGGCTAAAAAACTAGACAGGGTCCTAACTAGGTGCAGATCCTCCTTGTCTTATTTGTTTTACATATACTTTGCTGCAAATTGCTGAAGGATTTTATGTGTTTATTATTAAGATATAAATGAAAATAAATGAAGAATGTAGATTTGGCCCTATTTGCTCCACTCAATCATGCTCACAATATACAAAATCAGGGTTGTGTATGAACACCAGAGTGTTTTGGTGCACACATATTAATTAGAATCAGAAGGAGCAATAAAGTGGTTGGATTTGACAAAGGATCTTCTCTGCTGTCTAAGTGATAATTGCAGTAGCCTACATCATGTTCTTATTATGCCATGTTAGGGGCTACACACACTGCTTGCTACCACTAGAGTGCAGCAATATCCTATTAACCAAGGCTGTGTTGTCTCAAGGTTTTTTTATGCATTTGTGCCATTGCCAGCTCATAAGTTATCATTCAGTGAAGTTAACCTCTTCTATTCACATACTCAGGACAAAGGACACCAGGATGTGACATAAGAATTTACATTTTAAAAAGTACAACATTATTTATTTGGCTTATAGTGATGCAATATCCTTGTTTCTAAAGAAAAAGAATACAATTAAAAAAATAATTTGATGGAATCTGTATGTGAGTATGCTGTCCCTCTTGCTTGGTGTACACTGTTTTAATGGGTTAATTCTCACGTGACATGTTCCGTAAAAAAACAACTTGTTTCTAATTTTTTTTACCAATGACTTATCTGAGTCCTCATGATATGTGGTACCATACAAGGGGGTAAAGGAAATAGGAAATCCTGTGTGGGCGTGTCAACACAATTTGCTGGTATAAACAAACTCCACTGAAGTCCAGATGCAGACATAAACACTGCAGAAGACAAATCTCCTTTTTCAATGATAACAAAAAATACTTAACTTGACTTAAAGAAAGACAGACAATATAACTGTTTTTAACAAAGATGTAATTTATTAAATAATACCAAAAAAGATGAAATGTAGAAGTGATTTTCTTCTATGTGGGAAATGTCAAGCATAAGCTGGGGGGGAGATATGTCTGAAAACCTTGGATGCATTCTTGCTCAAATTTGTCTGCCCACAGGCAGTCAAAAAGACAACTGCTGTGTCTGAAATCTTTTTTTATATAGGGCACTTCGTAGGATGTGTTGCTGGTTCCCTACATAGTGCTTTATACTGTATAATAGGGGGAACAGGGGTTGGCAACATTGCATGAAATAGGCTTTTAATTTTACAAACTGTACTATAAAACTCTGTGAGGTGTGGGCAAAATGTAACTTCCAGTGAACATGTATGACTACAGTATATGGTCAGTGCATAGTGAAATGTACTTTCAGAGGCGACCTAAGACACCACTCCCCGTCATATCACTGTCTGCACCAGAGCAATGTGGCTGAATTTTGGCGTAGAGGGACGTTAATGTTGACTCTTCATTCTTGGCTGCCAGTTCTGGTACGTCCTGTCCTCTTCCCTGAGATGAGGACAGTAGAGCAGGAATAGGGAGGAGGTATAAAAGAGGGAAAATCCAAGAAGACAGGGAAAACAAAAGAGGTGCCGTCAACTGTGTCATGTGATACGAGACTGGGACATTTTCACAGCCTTGAGCAAGGTGCTTTCTATTGTCACACATTTCACATGATCTGCTGCGACCACCTAGACTTGTCTGTTGTTAGCAGGAAATGACATGTGGTTCTCTAGATGTGCATAAGATGCTCTGAGGCTTTGCTATGTGGGTGCGAGAGAAAGACCGAGCTCAGCTCTGCTGAAACCAGGCTGAATCCTCCTAACCCTGTAACTCATGACAAAGTGCATGCTGGTTATGTCTGGGTAAGATGTCCTTCAGTATGTGGCAGTAACCAACTGCACGGTAGCAAGTGCATGCATATTCTGCTTTGCATAATAACTCTTGCATAAATTTCCAAATGAGTGCTTCTTGAATGTATTTAACTAACGTTGTTACTAACCTGTCTGGGTCTTAAGTCACTGTGCAAAATCTCTGAGTACTCAACGTCATTTTGTAGTTCTTCATTTGTAGATTGAGCTAAAAGATAAATAGATGCAGGTTACCATTGAGGCTATGAGAAATACTACTGACGAGTTTATGGTACTAACACAAGCCACTCATCAGGCATATTATAGATTGTGGTGGCGCCAGGGTTAAACTATATACTGCATGCTGTAATCGGAGATGCTGAGTGGATTTATTGCAAACTGTAACAGGAACTTCTGCTTTGGGTGTTTACAGAGCAAACATAATGACATAGTGATGTTACGGGAAGTTCCAGATGGAGTAGACACTGTATGTTTCCGATGTCCCCTTAATGTGCTTCTAAGCAACTTACAGATGGGTGCATTTACAAAACTACAGCATCCGTGGTGCTACATCACCTTATGCGTTATGAAACTGTAAAACCAAACATACTGGACCTATACAGTAGTACAGCCCAGAAGAAAAATGTTTGTCTTCAATCAGATATAATAACTTTTTGGATGAAATTAAACATTTAAATGAGTGTAATATCAACACAATATCATTTTAATATGTATGTGTTCTACTATGACAAAGAAAGTCAATGGGCTAATAGCTACCTGCCTTTTATGTACTGGTTTCTTTTCCTCCAACAGACAATTCCTCCTACTATTGCCATACAGACTGTACAGAGAACGGCAACACAGATTATGATGTGGTTTCTGTCATTTGTTTCACCTGCTGAATGAGAAAATAAACATTTTAAGTGCACAGTACTTAATGTATTGGTAATGCATGTCAATTTGTTCATGACCTCAATAGGTTTTCTTTTCTCTATCTGATTTTCTTGAGAGAAAATCCTGCACATCATTAAAGAAGATTTCATGCAACATAGACCAAATAATGAACTGGTAGCTAACACTAACTTAATGTGATATAGAAACTAACTTTCAGTTTCATTTCCCTATGCCCCATACAGTTAGTGTTAGCTATCAGTTCATTATTTGGTCTATGTGTCATCAAATGTTCTCATTCTTTTTCCTGCCAACAAAACTCTGTGACCTCTGTGAACAGGGCTATGGCTTGATTCACACCAAACTTTTCCTTTAATTTGAGTGGCTGTTGAGCCAGTCACTTTGATATCATACCTGCAAGGCACTCCTTCTTTATAGTATCATTCAACAGCTGGATTGTGTGATTGATGGCAGGGTTGGAGGCCACACACTTATAACTGGAGGAGTATTCACTTATATGGTGAAGAACATAAGTGGTGTTGACAGTGTGGTTGGCAGTCTCGTTGAGAAGCACATCTTCTTTGAACCAGGCCAAAGACACATTTCTGCCATTCTTCTCATAGCACATCCAGATACAGGAACGCTTGTCATACAGCTTCAGCTGAGGGTTTGGAACCTCTGGGGAAGAATAAAGTTAAAAGTATTGACGTTAGTCGTGAACATCTATCAGCATAGTTCAGTATCAGTTGCTCAGTTGGCAGATCAACCTTTTTTTCCAAATATGCATCTAAACACACATGGACTAAAATTACCTTTGAGTTCAATTTTGACTCAAGAATCTAAAGAGGAGGTTATTTGCTTCCACTGGTTTTCCTATGTCAGTGTGTTATGTCCATTATATTTATTTAAATGTAAATGTTATGGTAGTACTGTGGCTATGCATGGCTTCTCTTTACGTTTTGGCCTCCCTGTTTGTGTTATTTTCCCTGAGCCCGAAAAAAAAGTATTCAGCACAGGTAGTAACTGTTTTCCACAGAAACTATTTTTCTTTAATGCCTATATGTTCACTGCAGCTCTAGCAGCTTTCCTCTTATTCCTTCGAGTGCAAGATAATGTCACCTACTAGTCCCTTTAAAGAGTAAAATATTTCTTCCACTAGAAAAATAATAGAATCATCTCATCAAGTTCAGGTTAAACTTCGAAACACTTTTCACACATGACAAAGATGATCTCACTCATTGCCCCATTGGAAGACAGAATAAATTCAGTTAAAATGAACATTCCTCCTACATTGTTTTTTTTTTTTAGGCCATGGCATCAAAGAGAGACCTATTTGTGGAGGATGTTTTTGCTACCTTTGAACAGCTAACTGAGAAATGTCATCCTTCCCCAATCTCACTTTAGCAAGTATTTACATGTTTAACATGTTTTCAAAAAAAACCTGTAAAAAGTTTTTACCCATGCCTGTAGATATTGCCATTGATAAGATGAAATGTACCCTTAACAAAGAAGGGTGAGGTCTCTTCACTGTATGGTAACAAATTATCTCTCTGTTCTACCTCAGACAAGACTGTTTTAGCTCTTTAGGTTTGAAGATTTATATACTGATTTGACATTTGCTTGGAGATCTATTCTTGGTCGTGTCCACTTACCCTCAATATGTGCTAATGTATGGACTAACATTTTCAAAGGTAAGATTAGGCCCTTAAAGGGGTCCTTCCGTCAAAAAACACTTTTAGTAGCTCTATTTACAATGTGGTGGGTCACAACAAGCAGTATATGCACACAGAATTCCAAGACGTGAAATTCAATCCTCATGGTTTTACTGGTCATTGAAGGGTCAAGCTAACCAAAATGAGCGGATCAGAGCAGGCTAAACCTATCTACGTCACTAGGTCGTAAGCCCCGCCCAGAGCCATGTATGGCACGCTCACATCCCAGAGGAAGAACAGTGGACAGAAGCTAGGTGAGCGAAAGACAGAGAATTTGCCCAATCAGAGGTGCCTTATTGACACGTCATGGATATTCACGTGGGACACCGGAAAAGCCAGTCGTTCAACCACTAGACCTGTTCTAGCTTACAGAAAAGAGTGTAAAACAAGAGAACTAGGACATAATCTTTCACAGAAATGACGCACAATGCATTCAACCATAGTGGCGACACAGAAATATGAATAAAAATAACGAGGGAAGGACCCCTTTAAAGGCAGATCTGGTTTCTAAATCTAATGAATTTTGACCTACAATCTCCATAAGTTAACCTGGCAATACCTTGATCACACCAGGTACCATATTCAGTGAATACAGTGTGAAAGTTCATTCTAAACCTGTAAGCATATGTCCCCCCCCCCCCCCCCCCCAAGTAAACCTGTTAGCATACGTTTCAGCATTGCTGTGGGCCAGCAGGCATTTTCAAAACGATTCGTCACTCTTTTTCTGTGTGCTACCTGTCATTCATAATTATTATCTATTATTATTCACTAAACATTCACTTTAAGTTCCAAATGTTTTGCTACTGAGAGATCACTGAATATTTCTATATTAAATAATATGTGTGCTTCCATGATTCTCAATCATGCTACATTTATGTTGGCTAATCATTGCATATTTATTGTTAAGTTTCCGAAGTGTGAGTATTACAACTGTGCTAGATGTAATGCCACCATTAGTTTGAGAACAAATTTCAACCAAGTTGACTGTAGCTTTAGCACAAAGAAGAAGATAGGTCATTTGTAATAGAAAAAGCAAAACATATCACATCTTTACTGTCCTACAAGTGAATAGGTCTTGTTTACATCTTATGACATAAAAGATTCACTATACTGTCAGGAATGGTTCATTGGAGGAATGTTGGAGATGGGAAAATCATGTACTTCCACATCCATCATCCGATAGGCCTATTCTAATTCACACCAGAAAAAAATGTGACAGCGTTCAGTCTGTTTTTCTACAACATATTTTTGAAGTATGTATGTATTTATTCACAACAGTTTCTGATGTAAAACATCTATACTGAGCTGGGCATAATTTGAACATGTAAAATATTGAATAATATTTCTATTTTCTAAAAAATAAAATAAAATAACAACTACAGCAACGAACAGAAATTGAATGACTGTGCTTATTGTAACACTACTAGCCTACTGAAACTTCTGTTGGTACCATGAACGCAAAGTGTGTATGTCTTATATAAGGGGCCCTACGTGACCCTTTCCCTGTCTCAGCTCCAAAATATTAAAAGCACACAATGTAGGCTTTAAGTATGAAAGACGCAGCATTTTAGTAGAATATTTAGACACACAGTACACACAGCTTCCAGGACATTTTGGAATCAATCAAGTGCAATCAATACAGATGGGTTCACATACACCAATAGTCTGTATACTTTTGTCAAAACTGAAGCCTTGGAATACTTTGGTGGCTGTCTTGAGAAACAATTTTTCCAATATTTTTATAATAGGTGTAAGGTGGAGTTGAGATTAATAATGAGTAATAATAATAATGTAATGGATGCCAGCTAGCACAGCTCACTGATGCAGAGTCAGCAAATCTCCCGTCCGAAACCTGGCTTTTAGCTCTCAAGCCGAAGTTGGTGTTAGGTCGCGGATTTTAGCCTGGGGCTTGACTGCACAGGAAGACCTCGGTTGGCACGAATGCCAGCGAGCACAACTCGGTGTTGGAAAACTAGTAAACCTCCGTCCTGACACCCCAAAAGGATACACTACTGATTTAGCTAATTTAGTAGCAAGTGTGTCTCCCAAATTGGAGTTACTCTGACATTGCAGTTTTGAGCCTGGGGTTGGAGGCGTTAATCTGACTTCTCCTGACCTCTATGATCTTCAATCATATGTGGTCTAAGATCAGCTGCCTTTTTTAACTAATGAAAGAGCATGTCATCTGTGTTGTCAAACACAAACTTAGGAACAAATGTAAACCCATCACTGTTTATAATTAACATTAAACTTACCATATACATCGAGCTGATAGTGCTGTTTTGTTGCACTCTCTGGGTTTTCTATGATATATCTGCCTGAGTCATGAGCCGTTATGTTATGAAGAGAGAAATAGCGATTCTGATTGTTCCACTGAAGACGATTTCCGTAGTTTAAGTAAGTTTTAATTATTTGACCATTAATGACACTTGCAAGGGTCTGTCCTCCTTCAGTCTTTATATTAGCATCTCCAGAGATCTCTGCTTGAAACACAACAGATTTTCCCTGAAGTCCAACAACCAAGGTCCATTGTGGGGTGATGCTGTTTTCAGAACAACAGAATTCTAAAGAGGGAACAAAATAGATATTCATGAATTGGCACCATGCATTTTGAATTCATGTTTTAGTGGAGCTCAGTTGCTGCCCTACTGTAAATATCTCTTTTTTTAAGACCAAGGGAATTACACTGACTTTAGACTGGCATCTCACCATAAGCATTACAACAAATGCATGCTGCACTTTCTTTCTCTGCATACAACTTATTTTGTTCTGTTTTGTACAGATAAAAATCACTGCAGATATAGACTATAGTCTTAGGCAATCATTTCTGTCATTTAACGGTCAAGCTGTCCTCATTGGTGCCTGCTAAATCAGTTTGCTTGGACTAGATGTTAGTCGGGAAACAACACATGGCATCTTTGCCTGTATTTCTCTCTATAAATATTTAAGTAAATAATTTTTGTGTTCATTGATTTCTTCAGTTGCTGTATATTTAGTGCTCTCTAACAGCTATGTCATGATGTCTGTATTTCCATGCAGATCATCACTGTGTACTGTAAACAGGTTTTTGTTGATGCAACATGTTTTTCAGAAGGTTTTATTCTTCAGATACAACAGTTGTCTTGACTTAAGCATTTAGAGTTGCAGTAATAGTTGTCATTTTGCTGTATACAACCTAATAACACAAAACTGCTGAGTTAATACTGTTTTAAGTGGCAGTTTGTGTCTTTACAGAATTATCCGTATTGCATTCAAAGGATTTAGAAAAATCTTCCACAGTTGTAAGGACTGAACTAAGCTTCATCATAATAAATAGAACATTCAACTACACAATAGTACTGTATAGTAAAGGACCAAGAAGAACTACCATTAATATGTACTTAACTAAAATGGCTCCTACAGTCTCACAGCATATTGACAGTTTGTCTCAGCTGATGATGGGAGCAGATGGCAGATAAGGTGAGGACTACATTTGTTTAACAAATACTGTAGTCCTAGCAACTATGATGGTTGATGGTAGTGTCAACACTACCATCTGCCCAACGGTCTGAATAGTAAAACATCAAACTGCAGAAACAAAAAGTTGTAAATATAACATCACCACAACACTGTTTACAGCGTATACTCACATTTAAAAAAAACATGCCTAAGAACCTGTATTTAAATAAACTTTAAACAAACTGTTTATAGTCTCGGATTGATGTTTTGGTTATTTTTCCATGTTTTATCAAAGCATAAAGGCTATAATTTTATAGTATTTATGTTGACTTACCCCCACAGAAAAACAACAACAAACAAGCCTTTTTCCAGCATATCCACATATTTACATGATAGAGCATTCCTTTTTCACATCTCCGTGCTCGACAACGTCCTCTCAACTACTGGAGGGAGGGAGGAAAAGGGAGGAGCACTATACACATTTAGTTCCTTGTCTTTTGTTAGTATGTCCATATGCAGTCGCTGGTTTAGTACATGGACAGAAAAACAATAGGCCTAATCTGAACAGTTTGAGGCTAATAAATTAAAACCATTCTTTGTAATGTTTTTTTCCGTTAGCAAAAATACTATTTGTATTCATTTATTATATCAGTGGTATGTTTGTTTGGAACTGCTGACCTCTGGTGGAAGATTCTGTCATTCTTATCTGTCTTGCTTGAAGAGAGGAACCCTCTGTTCATTAATATCAACGATACTGGCCAGTATGATTTATGGACATGTGCAATTCAAAGATTCCCTATTTAGTGAGGCAGGACTAAAAGGAAGTAAAACTATCTTCAGGATCTGAAAAAACAACATTTTGAGAAGTTGTTTTAGGAGCTGACACTGCTGTCTACAAAAAGAATCCACGTTTGCCTAAATAATAATAGTTGTTTTTTGGTTAAAGTAATCAGTGCGCAATCCCTTAATCCCTTTTAAGAACATGGTGCATTCCTAGTTGGTGGGCTCCTACTGTAAGCACGCATAAACAGAAGCTGTGCATGGATATGGGCCACTCTGAAGTTTGCCTTCAAGAGTTAAATCAGACGGTTAAATGTATTTAAGAAAGAACACATTTTTGTTCACAATGTTTTCATTAGCTATAGATTTTAGTGATGAAAAACCCAGACACCTGGCAGTTCTTTAGCTTTAATGATGCTACCCAGACCTTTGTTTCGATACAGTTATACATGTACTAGCAGCCTATAACATGGCAGGCAGCACAGGTTGTAGTGTGCCTGCACAGAAGTGACTTCGCACCCATTTTAACCACAGGGTTAAAAATCAAGTGATGGTGTGAAAACCAGTGTGTGATCTCAACATGTGTTTGGTTCATTATTTCTTGGTATTTCCTTACTTCCTCATTGCCTAGCTCTGACATTCTGCAAATACTTACAGTATATTGTACAGTATGTTGCAGTTTATCATTATATTACTATAATTCTACTAGTATAATTCTAAGTTGTACTCATTAAAAAGCCTAGAAACATTGCTGTGACAGCAATAGGGGGCAACAGTCCCATTCTCTCTTAACTAGAATGCTGTGACCCTTACAACACTAGATGTGCGTCATCATGCAGAAAGTGACTTTGGTTTTAGCTGTATGTGGTTTGTGGGGGCCTCTTATTCTTGTAGAAACAAGAAACTGAATGTGTGCATGAATGTGCAAGCGATGGACCAAAAGTGACTCCAGTTTTTACTGTATGTGGTTTACAGGGGCCCTTCTAAAAGGAAGACACTGTATGTTTGCATGAATATGCAAGTAATGGGCAGTTACTCTAATTACTGTGGTTTATTCTTAAATCAATAAGAATACCAAAAATACATGAAACCCTTTTAGTTCTGACAGAGTCAGCAGACAATGCTCTTGCAATACAGTACATTTTATTTTGCGGCTTGTAAAAGTATAATTCTCCAATTACATATTTTATTTATTGTGTAATCCACAGGTACATATGGTGTTCCAAAAATGAGCCCCAAAAATGTATGAACAAAACACATAATCATCTTCATAAGTCAGTAGATGCTTAAATGAGGTATACTGCTGCTGTTTTAGTTCAGTTTCAGCTCAACATTATTTTGTCTCATCTGGCCTTATTTCCCATAAGGGGAGTATAAAAGACATTGGTGATCCCATTAACAGCTGATTTACTTCTTCAGACAGAGAAAAGGCATCTTAAAGACAAGACGTCTCTCAGGAATCGGATCTCTATGGAAAAGTCAAGTTTTTCCCTGGCTGACGCCACTGTACCTGCAGCCCATGAGAAATCAGAAACCTCCATAAGATGTACTTTTGACCGAGCTGAGATTGGATGTTTCTTCCCTTTATTACCTTGGGTGAGGTGGGGCAGAGAAGACATCATTTTTATTGAGGATGAATAATAAGAGAAGGGGAAGCTGAAGCACAGAGATAAGGTGTTTCTATACCCACACTGGTGGCAGGTGTGGGTAATGATTAATTAGACTTCCTCATTGAGGCCTGCTGCCTCTGCAAGGCTCTGCGCTGGCTTCAGGGGGAACAAGAAGTCTCAAAACACTGTACATATAGAAAATCTTTTAATTTTGTACATGTACAAACATTTGCATTTAAAATACTGTATGTTACTAACTGGATTGACCCATACCACACACATGGAATGACTACATCAGACTATACAGTATCTTCAGTGCATGGTGAAATGTAATTTTAAAAGTGACCTAAGACAAGGCAGGTATGTTACTAATGACTCTTCATTGGCTGCCAGTTCAGGTGTGTGTGTGTGTTATCTTTATCCCTGAGAAAAGAACAGAAGACATGGAGTAGGGGGGAGTAAAAAAGAAGGCAGGGAGGAAAAGAAGTTCTGTCAACTGTGTCATGTGATACTAGACAAGGACAGTCTCTGTGACCTGCTGTGACCACCTAAACTTGTCCGTTGTTAGCAGGAAATGATTGTGGTTCTGTAGATGTGCTCTAGTCATTATGGGGCCTCACTAGGGGCCCTGACTGACAGACCAAACTACTTCAGGGCTTGGCTACAATGGACTCCTTTTTTCCTGTGACTCTAAAAAAGAATGTATGTATGAGTACAATGAGATATCAGTCAGAAATAAACTTCCGAAGGAACAACTTGTGTTACTGACCTGTTAAATCACTGTGCAATACCGCAACATACAGAACTTCAGTTAGTAGTTCTTCATCTGTTGCTAGAGCTAAACAATAAACAGGTAAGTGTTTACATTTAGATCAGAGATACCACTGACTGTATGACACAAACTGAGAGAAACTATACAACAAGCCAATTATCAGTCCAGGGTTCCAGTGTTACTCTGAGTGCAGCACCATGCTGTTTTCTGAGATGTTCTGTAGATTCATTGTAAACTTTAACACTTAGTTCTGCTCTGGTTGATTACAGATTACAAACATAATGACCTTATGAGAATTTCAAACTGTGGAGATAGTTGATGTTCCCTTAATTTGCATCTGAGCAACAGGTGTGTATCTCCCTGAAATTCTTTCTGAAAACTGCAGTATTCAAGATAATCTGATGCTTTATGTAACTAGGAAACTGAAGTAAAATATGTTTGTCCTAAATTTGGAATATAATTTTAAAAATGAAAAATGTACATAAGTATAATACTAACAGAACAACATTTACATAGGCTGTGTATGTTGCTATAACTGAGGGGACAATATGGGCAAATAGCTACCAACCTTTTATGTACTGGTTTCTTCTCCAACAGACAGTTCCTCCTGCTATTGGAATGCAGACGGCACAGAGAACGGCAACACAGATTATGATGTGGTTTCTGTCATTTGTTTCACCTGCTGAATGAGAAAAATAAACATTTTAAGTGCACAGTACTTAATATATTGGCATTGCATGTCAATTTGTTCATGAATAGGTTTCCATTTCTCTGATTTTCTTGAGAGAAAATACTGCACATCATGAAAGAAAAAAGGTCATATTCAATGTGTGAAAATGTAATTGAAACCATATCACCTAGCATCTTATAGCTGGACTATTGACACATTATGTGAAACTGCTACACTGCAATTTAAGATGCTGTTCTTTATATGAGCACAGGAAGAGAAGCATTAGAGGTGTTAATCAATCCATAGCCCTGTTGTTTAAGGGCACCGAGAGCTGTTGGTAGAAAAAAGAACAAGAAAATTTGATGCAACACAGACCAAATAATGAACTGGTAGCTAACACTAACTTAATGTGATATAAAAACTAACGTTCAGTTTAATTTCCCTTTGCCCCATTCACTTAATGTTAGCTATCAGTTAATTATTCGGTCTATGTTGCATCAAATGTTCTCATTCTTTTTCCTGCCAACAGAACTCCGTGACCTCAAACAACAGGGCTATGGCTTGATTCACACCAAACTTTTCCTTTAATTTGAGTGGCTGTTGAGCCAGTCACTTTTTGATATCATACCTGCAAGGCACTCCTTCTTTATAGTATCATTCAACAGCTGGATTGTGTGATTGATGGCAGGGTTGGAGGCCACACACTTGCACATCTTCTTTGAACCAGGCCAAAGACACATTTCTGCCATTCTTCTCATAGCACATCCAGATACAGGAACGCTTGTCATACAGCTTCAGCCGAGGGTTGGGAACCTCTGGAATAGAATAAAGTTTAAAGTATTGATGTGAGTCATGAACGTATATCAGCACAGTTCAGTATTGCACAGTTGGCAGATCAACCTTTTTTTCCAAATATGCATCTAAAAAACATGGACTAAAAATACTTTCGAGTCCAATTTTGACTCAAGAGCCTAAAGAGGAGGTTATTTGCTTCCACCGGTTTTCCTATGTGAGTGTGTTATGTCTTTTACGTTTTTAAATGTAAATGTTATGGGAGTACTGTGGCTATGCATGGCTTCTCTTTAAGTTTTGGTCTCCCTTTTTGTGCTATTTTCCCTGAGTTATGCATTTGCAACCAAAGTTATAAAAATCCAAGTACTCACCAGAGGTAATAACTGTTTTAATCTGAATTCTCCTAATAATTTGCATCTTCACTCATATGTGGTCTAAGATCAGCTGCCTTTTTTAACTAATGAAAGAGCATGTCATCTGTGTTGTCAAACACAAACTTAAGAACAAATGTAAACCCATCACTGTTTATAATTAACATTAAACTTACCATATACAATGAGCTGATAGTGCTGTTTTGTTGCACTCTCTGGGTTTTCTATGATATATCTGCCTGAGTCATGAGCCGTTATGTTATGAAGAGAGAAATAGCGATTCTGATTGTTCCACTGAAGACGATTTCCGTAGTTTAAGTAAGTTTTTATTATTTGACCATTAATGACACTCGCAAGGGTCTGTCCTCCTTCAGTCTTTATATTAGCATCTCCAGAGATCTCTGCTTGAAACACAACAGATTTTCCCTGAAGTCCAACAACCAAGGTCCATTGTGGGGTGATGCTGTTTTCAGAACAACAGAATTCTAAAGAGGGAACAAAATAGATATTCATGAATTGGCACCATGCATTTTGAATTCATGTTTTAGTGGAGCTCAGTTGCTGCCCTACTGTAAATATTTCTTTTTTTAAGACCAAGGGAATTACACTGACTTTAGACTGGCATCTCACCATAAGCATTACAACAAATGCATGCTGCACTTTCTTTCTCTGCATACAACTTATTTTGTTCTGTTTTGCACAGATAAAAATCACTGCAGATATAGACTATATTATTAGGCAATCATTTCTATCAATCATGTATTTGCCAAGCTGTCCTCTTGGGCCCTGGTAGATCATTTTGCTTTGACCAGATATTACAGTCTTGGCAACAACACATAACATTTTTTCCTGTATTTTTGTGGATAAATATTTGTCAATCATTTTCATGTGCATTCAAAGTATTCAGAAAAATGCTCAGCAGTTGTAAGGACTGAACTATAAGCTTCATCATAATAAATGGAAAAACATTATAGTAAAGGACCAAAAAGGACTACCATTATTACCATAGCAACTTAATGTCAATACTTGTGTCAAACTGCACAAACAAAAAGTGTTATATGGTGCGAACAATGTTACACACCCAAATACTTAAATAAACTTAAAACAAACTCTTTATAGTCTCAAATTTACCTTTCAGTTAGTTTTCCATGTTTTATCAAGCCTGTAATTGTATAGTATTAATGTTGACTTACCCCCAAGGAAATACACCAACAACAAATAAGGCTCTTTCCAGCATATCTGCATATTTACATGGTAGATCATCCCTCTTTCATATCTCTGTGCTGTATAATGTTCTCGCCTCTACAGAGACTGGAAACAGTCCACACAAGAGTGTGGAGCAATATACAGGGCTGTTTCCTTTTCTAAAATGTCGTATGTCCATGCGCAGTCTCGGGTTAAGTACATGGAAAGAAGAACAATAGGCCTAATCTGAACTGTCAATTAAAACCCTCAAAATCAGTGGATTTTTTGTTTGAAAATTCTGACCTCTGGTGGAAAGTTTCAGCATTAGTTGTTTCTTGTTTGGAGAGAAAGAACTTTCTGATCATAAATATCAACCATATTGGCCAATACAATTTATGGATGTGTGCAATTCAAAGATTTGCTATTTTGTAAGACAGGACTTAAAAGAACAAAAACTATCATCAGGATCTGAAAAAAAAATGAGAAGTAGTCTTAGGAACCAACACAGCTTTCTAAAAAAAATCCTTATTTGCCTAAATAACAAGAGTTGTGTTTTGGCAATATCATAAATTAAAGTGATCAGTATAGAATCCCATAACCCCCTTTAAGAACATGTATATTCCTGTAGTTGTGGTGTCCTATTTTAAGCACACATAAACACCAACATTTTTCTAGCTCATGCACAAGGATAAGATCCTTTCCGGTTCAAGTTTGCATTCAAGACTTAAATCAGAACGGTAAGTGCATTTAATTAAGGACAAATTACGATTCAAAATTTTGCACCATCTAAAGATTTTAGCGATGAAAAACTCAGTAGTCACCTGACAGTTCTTTAGCTTTAACGACCTTTGTTTGGATACAACATGTACTAGCAGCCTATAACATGGCAGGCAGCACAGGTTGTAGTGTGCCTGCACAGAAGTGACATCACACCCATTTTAACCACAGGGTTAAAAATCAAGTGATGGTGTGAAAACCAGTCTGTGTGTGATCTCAACATGTGTTTATTATTTCTTGGTATTTCCTTACTTCCTCATTGCCTAGCTCTGACATTCTGCAAATACTTACAGTATATTGTACGGTATGTTGCAGTTTATCATTATATTACTATAATTTACTAGTATAATTCTAAGTTGTGCTCATTAAAAAGCCTAGAAACATTGCTGTGACAGCAATAGGGGGCAACAGTCCCATTCTGGCTTAACTAGAATGCTTTGACCCTCTGCACACAACACAAGACACTAGATGTGCGTCATCATGCGGAAAGCTGTGGCTTAGCTGTATGTGGTTTATGGGGGCCCCATATTCTTATAGAAATAGGAAAGAACAGGTTCTCATAAAAAGAAGGCACTGTATGTTTCATAAATATGCAATGCACAGTTACTCTGTTTATAACTGTGGTTTAATACACTTTATTAAACAGACTCAACAGACTAAGAGACATTCACAAACAGAGCATACACAAACAATATACACACACCAGGCAGAAATAGATTAAAACATTTACAGTTCTTTGTTCCAGTATCTCCAGAACACAGAGGGCCATGTGAGAAACATACATCAAACCCTTTTAGTTTTGACAGTTTCAGCCAACAGACAATGCTCTTTCAATACAATACATTGTACTTTGCGACTCGTAAAAGTATAATTCGGCAATTAAACATTTTATTGTATTTTGCAACATTTTATTGTATTTTGAAAGTTTGACTGTAAAATACAGTATTTTGTATTTTGCTGCTTGCCAAAGTATAATTTGCATTGAAAACCTTATAAACACTGAAGTGTTTGCATTGGGTGGCACATATCATTTCCTGGCTAAAGTAGGCCAGAAGCTGTGAGCTGTACAAGCAAGTAAAGCGAGACACTGTGTGCATGAATATGCAAGCAATGTTACTCACACTAGCTGTGTGTGGTTTACTGAGCCCCCCAGTTCTTAGAAAAAGTTATGTGGCCTTACACATGCACCAGATATTGCATGTAGGCATTGAGGCATCATGTAGCAATTTCATATTTTGCCTGATCACTTACACCTTAACTGTAGCTATAGCATGATGACTAAGAAAAAAACGTATAAATAAATTGTGTGATTGCTGGGGGTAAGGAACAAGATGGCAAGATGCGAAACACCTAAAATTGTGTGACTGGTTTGAGAACACATGCAGGTGCCCTGAATAGCCATGCACATATATCACCACAGACTATTTTCAGTTGGATTTGACAGATCGACAGTCTGAGAACCATCTTGGGAGATCATCTATCTCTCTCTTTTCTATTCTTTCATCTGCACATTACCTCACTTTGTCTCTGGAGTTTGGGGTTCTCTCTCCCTCCCTCCCTCCCTCTCTCTCTCTCTCTCTCTCTCTCTCTCTCTCTCTGTATCATCTGTGTTTGTTGTTTTTGTGCTTCCACACCCTTACATTACCTGTGATGTCCCATGCTGCAAAAAGATACATGCAAAGTGGTAGCCCCTTCTGAGATTTTAGACATTTCATGTAGTGCTTTTTGCATTAATAAATTGAACATGTGAAATGAATGAAATAACATGTATGTCTTAAAAAATATAACAAAGACAAATGTTCTGCTTTTGCTGGCGTATCAGGCAGTGTATCTTCCACCTGATATTTTAAAAGCAAATATGGGGTGGTGAGATAAAACGTTGATGAATTAAAGTGAAATGTCAGTCTTAATGCTACATCCACAAACCAGGATGTGTAGCTACTTTGGACATCACTTAACATGTGTGATGTCCCAAAGTGTCCTTTTCTCTGCAAACCTTGGAGTGTGATAGGGAGCTTAAACACATATGCCCTGTTGATATCAGCTGTGGATATGGCAGACCCAGCACATGTGAGGATACATATGAGAAATGACAACCTCCATTTTGTGATGACAAGCCCCTTCAAATAATACAGGTTGGCTCACATGCACTCCTTTTCAGAAGCCATGGACAACTTTGGAAACTGTCCTAAAACAACAGCCTCCCTCACACACACAAGTGGGACACAGCCCTCACATCTGTTACTTTCCCATGCCTACCCCCCAATAGCATGAAGGAAACAGCCCTCGTGCACCAACCCGCCACCACCCCACACACATTTACACGCCCCTGCCACTGGATGTCACTAAATTACCCACCCCAACAAGCTACCTCCTCCCCACACGCATTGCCCCATCCTCGCTCACAGCATCACCTCGGCACTGCTGGCTGCACACACAGTGCTCCTTCCCTTCCACACACACAGCCCATCATGGGCCACTGAAGCCATTCCTCCCTTCCAACCCCAATTGCACTTTATCACACCTGCCCCATCACCTATTTTACCTCTGCCCTTCAACAGGTTGCCATCCCCCAACTGCATTCTACGCACTGTACTCCTCCCTCCCCATGCACAGTTTTAGACTAACAATCACCAATTTTACTGTATGTCCTACTCTACCCAGTATGTCAATGCATGTGACAATACCATCCTTGTATCCTTGTAACAAGCGTTAAGGTTCTAGTGGAGATTGCTTTCATTAATGCCTGTTGGGGCCTCGCCCCGTTTTCTGTTGCCTCCCATTGTCCTGTTATCCCCAGGTTTTGTTCTGTATTTCTTGCCCTCTTGCTCTGGCTCCATATCGCTGCACTGGTTGGGAGAGTTGGGTCTCCAGTCCGTGTGTCATCACTTCTTGTCATCGCACACGTTTCTACATTTTTGATGTAGAAGACATACTCTGCACTACATTTTTCTACATATCGCTGACTTTCTACCTTTTTAATGTTGACTTGTTAAATTAAAAAAATATTTTTTTTTATGGAACCAAAAGCTGTAGCGTGGTCTCCCAATTAATGTTGCAGCTACCGTGAGCCAGGTGGTTGTAACACAAGTTTAAAGCCAGTTGGATTCTCCCACACTGCATATGTTTTTTTCAAAGTGCACACAATGACAGTGTCTGTTCCTAAACCTCCATCTTTAGTCAAGCCTAAAGAGGTTTCTCTATTTATGTTCAATGTTCTTGGATAGTAATGTTAAATATTAACACCTCTGTAAGAGCATTACAAAATGAAATCTTTTGTGTGTGGACTGGGTAATGTGCTTCGTTTCCTGCCTTGTTGTGTCTGAATTTAGAGCAGCCAAGTTTGGTCTGGTGCCTCAATAAAGGGAAGCAGCACAGGATGTGGTCAAGTCAGTAGGAATAAACAACCCAGACAGACACTTCAGCCTTCAGGCATTCCATCCCACTTAGATCTTCTAGTTTATGACACACATAATGGTATGCACTCTAATGAACATCATACACAACATATTCTGATTAAATAAAAATCCAAATGAATACAAGATGTATAAATTCTAACATTGTCTTAACTGTACTTTGTATATTTTACTGCTCTGAGTTGGTTGGTACAATATTATTTCATTGCTGTATCCAGGTTTAAGAATTTAGGTTAGACCAGCTTTGTGAAAATGAGTTTACTATTAGTGACAGGCTAGGTTTAGTGATGGGGTCTAGCAAACAATATCTGACACTTCTCTAGTACAGATGTCTGTTTGGGCACAGTTATCAGAATGGTTGAACATGGTGGGTGGCAGGCAGCACCTCACACAGGATGTGGTGGGTTCACAAAGAATTAAATGTACATCGCAAAGATTGGTAAACCACAGTGTTAAAACTGTGTGAAAACATGTATATGTGGTCTTCAACACTGGTTTTAATCTGTTTTAGCAGTGGTTTGTTACCTCTCTGGATTTCCCTTGATTTCCCATAGTCAGTTCACTGTAAAGCTAAAAAAAGTACATGCTGTTAAGGGAAATACATCACAAACAAAGATAAAGAGGGAAAACATCAAAGCCTCCTAACAAAGCATATAAGCAATCTACATGGTTTTTAAAGCATAACTACATTTCTAACGTGATGTACAGAGTTGAGGTCTCAATCTGACCCTGTGTGCTGTAATGCAGAATTTCAGAGCTATCCATCACATCTGTATGAATTCCGCACGACAGCATACAGTATTCTGGAGGTTATAACCTAGAAACATTGCAGTCACTGCACTGGTTTGCACCTATCACTTCCTGACTAAACTAGGCCAGAGTGCCATGATGCTGCACACACAACAAAGACAAGACCCTGTACGTGTGCATCAACATGCAGACAGTGACTCCGGTTATAGTTATATGTGGTAAATGGTGACCTCATATTCTTACAGAAACTAGACACTGTATGTGTGCATCAACATGCAAGAGATGGTTGGAAAGTTACTTTGGTTATAACTGTGGAAACAACGAATGTGTGTGTGTGTGTGTGTGTGTGCATGTGTTCTGATGAGGGGTAAACACCCAGAACTGTGTTCTTTTATAATAATTATCTGAATTGTCTGGCTTTTAGATTTGCCTATGTTCTATAATAACTTCAAAAAGCAGTCAGTTTATTTTCTTCCCTGGGTCATGCAACAACCAAAATTGGTAGTGACTAACACATGCATGCACACTCTTAAGTTGGAAATCCCCCAAACTCCCAGCCTCCCAAAACCACTGCCCACATGTCAACGAGGAAGAAGAAAGAGCAATATAAGAAATATTAGATGTTTCGGTGGTAGAGGTTAATGCATGCTCGAGGTGGTAATGTGGTCAACACACAGTTCTAAATTAAATACACTAAAAACTAAAGGTGCTCAAATGGTTCTTATAATCTCTGCATAGTTCAATGGAGAGTGAAAACACTGTGTTGAACCATTATATTGTGTCAAAGGTTCTTCACATTAGAAATGGTTCTTCAGAGTCTCAGATTATAATGGGATCTGGTATGTCATATCAGCATCAAATGATTCTTTAAAGAATTGTTGATTCACGGTTCCTTGAAGCACTGAAAAGGTTGTTCTATCTATGGGATCGCTTTGAAGAACTGGTAGCCTACTGGCCCATTACTTTCTAGAGTGTATAATTTAAGTTGTGGTTTACCAATTTATTTAGACATAAAAGCGTTTACAGTAATAATTAACTGTCTGAATGCTATTAAGCAAATAAAAGTTATATTTAATTCATATACAACAACAGTTGCTAAGCTTCATAGTATATTAATCAAAATGCAATGCGTGAAATAAAACCTTCAAAAAATTACGATTATTAGGCTTTAAATAAGCTGTAATACATTGGTCTTTTTAGCGGAAAGGGTAAAACAGAGAAGGCACGGTGTTGATGCTGAATAGTCCAAAATAGTGTCATAACATATTAATATAATCTAGTAACAGTCATATCAGGAAATTGTCTCCCCCTGCTTGCTCATTGTGAACTCCAGGATATTTTCTTCAATTTTCGCGGGCATCAGGGAGCTATGCTGAAACTCCCTGGAGAGCTGGGAGCTGGGACGTTTGCGTTTGTTCACCATAAAACGGTTTGTTTGACGTTATGCGTCTTTCCTGTCGTGGCAGCAATTCACTCTACAAAGTTAGACTACTGTGCATCACTGCCCTGAAGAGGGTTCCCCCTAGTTATGCTAAACCCGAAGGCGGAGTGAATGAGAAAGAGGAAGAGAGGGGTCTAATCCAGTTTTTTGGAGATGTTCAACGGACAGAAAATGCCATACTAGTTACGCGATGATTGTCACGCTGCTGATTATTTTCACTTATGGTAAGCACTGTGCTTGCTTTTGAATTTATATGTTGGTTAGTTTGTATGGTTCATTTAACTATATTGTCGGATTTTGCATTAAACAATTACGATTTCATGTTTACAGCCGTGGCCTGTATCAAAAGACTCATTATGTTGTATTTATTTTTCAAAGCAGAGACAACACAACTGGCTGCTTTTTAACTACTGTTCTTTTAGCAACTCTCCAAAACCCCTATTTTATCCGCCTGTATCAAAAGACACACTATGTTGTATTTATTTTTCAAAGCAGAGACATTGGCCGGGTTTCCCAGTTAAGAATCTTCTTAAGGAGTTAAGAAGACTGTTAAGAAGAGGTCGGCTAAGACGAAACGTTAAGATAAGAATGTTTCCCAGATGCCTTCTTAACGCCCTTCTTAACGTGCGTCTTAGATGCTTCTTAAGCCACGCTCAGACTACACGACTTTAAAATCGTATCCGATTTTGACGTCGGACTGTAGCTCACACATAAAGAGAATCGGAAGACAGACAGTTTGTTGGCAAGGATCCCTCTCGCGGTTGCCCGACGTTCTATTTCCAGTCGTAAATATCAAACATGTTTGATTTCTACGATTTCCAGTCGGCGACTAGTTGAGCCGGCAAAATTCCATCTTAGAACGTCGCACACGACGGGGGAAACTTGCCCGACAACCCGATATCGAAACTGATGCGTCCTTAAACCGACGCAACACATATGCACTGAAATGCGTCCGATTTTTGACGCATGGTCCATCATATCACACATGCGCAGTAGGCGACACTGCTGAATCTGGCTGCCTGGAGCCGCCATTGAAACGACTGGACTTCTTTAAATCTTATAAAACAAAACTTTAATGCTGCTCAATATACAACAGTATATGCCAATAGCACAACAAAGTCTACACTATTCATTACTGTGCTTGTATGGGCTATTTAACTTACGTCTGCCTTTTGTTTTGCAGCCAAAACAGTTCGCCAGATTAAAAAGAGCAGATTCAGCACGGTATAGCTATGAAAAATTGCAGAAATATTTTGAGTACCAAATAAGAACATTCTTATTTTTGGAAGAATATCTACTATGGAATTTTGAAATATAATATACCCACCAGCACACCCAGCTAATAATACCTGTGTGGCGAAAGTCCAGATAAGCTTGAAACAATAGTATTAGCCTACCACCAATAATGATGTCATTTATTTGCGACAATTTGCTCTGCTGCTGCTGTTGCCTGCATGTCAATATGGCTCTGCAATGGGCTCTACCCGAACCTTCTGCCTCAACGGGTAAGTTAATTAGATTAATAATATTAATATTTCTTTCCTGGTTTATTTAAACGCACAGCTTTAAGACCGCACCAAGCTTAGGTTTTCATACGTCTTCAAACATTTGCTTCTCGTTTCGAAGAGATCAATGGTAAGCTAATGTTTATCAAAACACCGTTGGCTTACTACTCAGAAAGCAGTATTTCACTGTCTAACTTTGATGTGTATAAAACGACGGTGAAAATATGTCGTAGAGTTTACCCCTAAAGATTTCATTTTGAACCTAACTTGAACTAAAGGATAACAGATTGAAAGTAGTTACACCAACTAATGTAGGATTATTATAATGAAGGTAGCCTGCTTAGCATTTTTGCTAATTCACAGATGTGATTGTACAATCGATAATGCAGTATTAAAAAGCTCTGCCAATAAAAGAAAATAGGTCATTCCCCACCTTCGCAAGTTGGATATTTTTAAGCCCCACCTGTTCCTAGTGTCCCAGCAAAATATTATTCGCCACGGTTTTACAGACCGAATTCATGTAATATTTTTGTTTACTGCCCAGGATCTGATCCGATTCTTACTTTTGATGTAGGTCTATTGATAAGTTTGCTTGCTCGTGGCTGTTTGGTCTTGTATGCACTCTCTATGTCAATGAAAAAGAGCTTTACTTATGTCTGTTTTCATTCTTTTGTATATATGTTATACTCGCTACATTTTGTCCATTCGTTCGTAGTTAATATCTCTTTCCAGGTGTCCCAGAACTTCCAAATTAATGTGGTGTTTTGAAGCGTCTGAGACATGATTGTGACCAAGAAAGGTTAGAAGGGCAAGATCCTCAGGCTGAAAGCATGCATTAATACAGGTCAGTAGCCAGTAGTCTGATTTTAAGCTGTTTCGAACTCATCTCACAATATCTGTACTCACAAAGCACATTCAAAGGAAGCACTTTCTTACACAGCCCTGTCTTTGTAAAATGCAAATAAACAAAAGTATTGATAAGTGAACAAAAGTATTGATAAGACCATACTTTAATGCATGGTGTGATATGATGTGTAGTTTGACTGAAATTATGGTAAACTACACATAAATAAGTCATTATTCAGCTGTAAAAGTGTAAATGTATTTGTCAATGAATTCATGTTTACACAGATGCACCAATCCAATACTGACATAGCAGGAGATTGGGTGTCAGTGACGCACAACTTCAGGTTATTGTGTATAATTGTGCCAGTCTACTGAGTACAACTCTGAGACTTAGCAGAAACTCTAAAAACTTCAATGTTTTTTATTCCACAAGCCAGCACAGAAAATGTCTTTTATGCTCAGTATTAGTCTAGATGAGATAAGTAGCGGTGAAATGGTGTAGCCTGGTAAACTACACTCTTTCACTTCATGTCACTTTTGAGACTTAATAGCCATACATTTACTTTCTTGCAGACATGTTCTAAGAAGGTTAAAACTATTGGAGTTGCATTCAACCAAGTGCAGCTGCTTCAATTTAGCATACATACTTAACGCAAGGGATCAGGTCAGGACTAGAATGGCCAGTTTCAGCCAATTAACAAGCCACTTAAATTAAAAAATACTTTTCCTTTCCCTATGTATGATTTTACTGTTGCATGTCATGTGGCACCTATTGGAGACATCCAATACGCATACGCAAGATGGTGGTGTATTCTACATTTCCTCCATCAGTAAAGTGGCACCTAATTGACTAAAGAATGCAGTGGCTAAAATGCATTCATATTTGGCCAATTTACTTCGGCTAACATGGGCCGTAGTGGCCATAGAAGCTCATTAGCATATCGGGAAAACTTGTCCTTAAAAAGAGGGCTTTACCACCAGGGGGTCAGACAGGGATTTTTTGTGCTATTTTTGTTCCAAAATGCTACAATGATTGCGGAAAACACTAACACGGTGGGAGGACTCCATATTTTGATTCTGATTCTGAACTGATATTAGTTTCATGCTAATGGAGTGTTCTGACCAATTGCAATTTAATGCAAAATGGCATGTGATTGGTCTGTGGACCTATAGGTGCTGATGACATGTCTTTTTTCACAATATACTGAGGCTAAATCATAAATGTGCGTTATTGTGTTGCTATACTTTACAATCACTACTAAGCTCTTTAAAACATTATATTAATAAAAGCCATGCAGTAATTAATTAGCAGTAAATTAGGTCAGTAGCCCCATGTTTCAGTAGCATTGTGTTTGCCTAGGCTAAATCAAATATTTTCAATGTTGGTGTAATTATAACTCAAATATACTAAGCAGACTCACCACACCATCACTTTGGTGTGGCTAACATGCAATACTATGTCTCTGGTCATATATTGGATACGGATGAATAAGAGTGTAATCACTTACTGTTTCACTTCAAACACTAGTTTCATACACATTCGTCATTTGATGCAAATGTTGTCATATATTGATTTGTCCATCAAAGCAAAAACAGTTTAAAGAGACTGGGCCTGATTTAAGAGAAGGTGTGAGCTGTCACACCTTTGAGCTGTGGATGCAGAGCAGATGAGGAAAGCAAGAATTACTCTAGTCCAACATGTATGGTCCTTATACATGGTAACAGGTGAGGTTTTAGAAGAACATTTTGCTTGTTGGTAGATAGAGTCTTTCTTGGGTAATTATGGTATAGAGAGGCAAAAAAAGAAGAAAAAAACATTGTTGGTGACATGCGTCAATTAGGTGTACTGCACACCTCGATACTTTGTGGTACTGCTTTCCTGTGCCTCCCATCTACTGTCCAGTGGCACTGCCCTTTTCTGTTTGCCTGCTATCCTGTGCTTTTACACTGTCTTACACTTTTACTAATGGTATCAATAGTGTTACTGATTATTTAATTTTGTCTATTCTTAATTGTGCTTTATTCCGCTATGCCAAAATATAACCAGGCTGGCCTGGGGGATGTGCAGGTTCTGATGGAGGAGGTTGCAGAGGAGATTAGGAGAGAAAGCAAGACTGTAGTCCATCATGTGAGATCCCAGTGCACTGATGTATGGATATCTATTAAAAGTAAGTTTTGTTTTTAAAAATATGAGTCATTTAGCTGTCCACAGTGCATAACATGAAAAAGGAGTTTTCGCACACTGGGATAACTGTGCTATCTGTTGCAAGTCAAGTCAGCTTTATTTGTAAATTCTTCACATGTGCTAGACATTCAAGAAATTGAAATTGCGTTTCTTACTGTCCCATGTGTAGACAAGACAGGACAACATTAAAGAAAGACCTTATACATTCAAATATTAAAGTGTGGGTCAGGACAGGACATTGGACATTAAACATTAAAGTGCACATCGACGGTTCACACATTTGGTCCACTTCCGATGGCCTCACGGCAAGCCATCCCATTTCTGACACCATTTGTAGCGAAGAGGAGGAGAAGTCATCCCACCCGGCTTCAAACCCAGCTCTGCGGGGGTACCAAACATGTGCTTTGACCGCTATGCCAAAGACCCATGCTTGTTGGTATGGCAGTCAGAGCACACCCACAACCCTAGTGATGGTCACTCCATCACACTGGTTAAAAAAGCAAAAGTATATTTTTAACCACAGTGTGGATACTTTCTCCCCTGATCATTTTGACAAAGTGTGTTGTCACAACTACTCATGTGCACTTACTTTTCATTTTGTTTTGTAGGTGCAACCAGGGAAACAAAGCGATGAAGAAGAATAGTGCCCAGCGTCAAGGTGCCCAGCGTACCCCCAGACAGCAAGGATAGCTCTGACTCTGCTGCCAAATTGGTCATACCCAAGACAGCCAAGTGGCTCGACTGACTTTTCCAGCACTGTATGTCTGTAAATGTTTCCTTCTGATTCGGATACCACCATTAGTGGTCCTAGTGCCAGATTATGGATTCAAGTATGCTTGAGAATGACCACCCATATTATATTCATATTTCTCTCCCCTCCCTGCAGCCCTCTGCATTGCAGGTGATCCCACCCACCCATCCAACAGCCTCTTCAGTCTGCTGCCAGGAAGAAGAGTGAGGAGCCTCCGGTCCAGGACCAGCAGACTGAAAGACGGCTTCATCCACCAAGTTGTCAGGATGTTAAATTCTCTCCCTAACCTGCCCTCCTTCCTCCTTCTGACCCCCCCCCATAATGTACATTATAGTAATGTTGGATATGTTACAACAGATTGGAATTTGAATGAATGATACCCTAGCATCTTGCTGATAATGAAGTGTGTGTAATTTTTAATGGTAAGCACTGTCTACTAGCACTGTCTGTACAGGCTCTGTTGGATAGGGTCTGAAACACACACACACCCACACACCCACACACAGTACTCCATTCCCATTATTCAGAGTCTTAGTGTAAATGTCCCAGCCTGGTGAAGCTTACCTTAAGGCACATCTGCTGTAGAGTTCCTCTTCCACTGCTCCACAGTAATTTCAATGTATACTTTTTTTGCACTACAACTTCATGAGACTTCTGCTTAAATGGTAACATTTTGACACATTTAAATGTATGAACAATGCATTAAAACTACTTGCATTACTCTTTCATCCAGTGAAGTGATGCCTTTGTTGTTGCCCCCCAGAGCTCTTGCTTAGAAGTAGAAGGTTTATAACCAGTTTTTTTTTTCCAGCATTTTTTACAATATGTAACCATAGTCTATTCAGCTTTAATTGGATTTCCATAATTTACCCAAATGCTTAGAACTGTTAATTGTCGGTGTGTTTTATTCTGTCTGAATTAAAAAAATAATGGAATTAAAAATGGAGAATTAGAAATCCTTAAAAGAATCTGTCTTTATTCATAATGCTTGATTATAAACAGTTGTCGTTCATCTAAATTAGTCAATTTTTTTATCGCTGAATAATTGTTCCAGGTAAGTGTGTTTTCGTCCCACATATGTGCTTGTGTTATAAAACACGTCATAATAAGTGTTCTCACAATGAACAATATTCTACAGGTCTTGCATGCATGTGTTACTTACTAAAAGCAAGGCTGTCCAATTTGGCCCGTTTTTTTCACATGATTGTATTTCCCCCTCCTTTCTCCCAGAATCTCGTTTTAAATGTTTACCTTTGCACTTTCTGTCCTGACCACAATTTAACATTGAATTAGGCGCTGTTTAGCTCTCGCCATCTTAGATCCGGATGTGCAGTAATTTTATGAACATTACACAAAATTACTTTGCAGGAGTGTTCATTTGCACAAGTCTGTTACATAGACATGTAAGTATAGTAGCATATTGCAACATGAATGTGGGGGAGGTGGACATGCCCACATAGTGCGCTGTGTAGGCTAATGAATGCATGAAATCAAGTATAACTATAAAATCTATTAAATTGTACAATGTACAGTGTACTGTCGTTGCCAAGGAAGTTGGGGACGTTAATAAATATGGGGCAAATCTCAATGTAGTCTATTTAACTATAGGCAAAGTGCGACTATAGTTCTGAGCTAAGCCGACAGTGAGTTGCATAGCAACAGTGGTTCGCAAAGCGCGTTTTTTATAGCATATTTTGTCAAACTCTGTTATATCGTATAACCCACCAATGTCGTGAAGAACGTGTCATACCTATTTTTCTGTCATTTTCACTTAACAAAACTCGCCCATGGCACTGTTTGCAACCCTAACCCTAGAGGGTTTTTTTTTTTTTTTTTTTTTAAACCAAAACGGCTTCAGTGAACTACAAATTTCAGCGCCATCGTTGTAAGCACTGTTCGAATGAACGTTGCACGTGACGGGAAATGTAGTCAAACCACAAAAATGCCTTTATTTTTAAAAGTATATAATAGTTTTATATGTATCATTGCAAACATGTGCAAATAACTAGTATGTATCACTTGCTTACAACATGATTTCAAAATCTTGCAATAATGTTATTATTATGAAATAAACATTATTTACACATGTTTGCACTCAAAGTAGACCAATGACAGAAATATTATTTATAATACATATCTTCATTGGTTACCATACCAACTTTCTGCCCGATCTGACCAACGGTTCAGGAATTACAGCCATTCAAAATGTGCAACTTTTACAAGATTGTTGGGGCTCCTGGGGTAACCGGGGGCCCTGGTGCAATACAAAATTCTCTGATGCTTCCTTGCATCAGGGTAAATAACATATGCTCTTTTATTTCACACTCTAAAATTTTTCATTTTCCCTTGACTAGACATACATGGCCTTATGCTATACCACTGCAAGAGCATAGACACTAGAAGAATAGTCAAAAAAAAAAAAAAAACCCTCTAGGGTTAGGGTTGCAAACAGTGCCATGGGCGAGTTTTGTTAAGTGAAAATGACAGAAAAATAGGTATGACACGTTTTCACGACATTGGTGGGTTATACGATATAACAGAGTTTGACAAAATATGTATGCTATAAAAAACGCGCTTTGCGAACCACTGTTGCTATGCAACTCACTGTCGGCTTAGCTCAGACGAACTATAGTCGCATTTTGCCTATAGTTAAATAGGCTACATTGAGATTTGCCCCATATTTATTAACGTCCCCAACTTCCTTGGCAACGACAGTACACTGTACATTGTACAATTTAATAGATTTTATAGTTATACTTGATTTCATGCATTCATTAGCCTACACAGCGCACTATGTGGGCATGTCCACCTCCCCCACATTCATGTTGCAATATGCTACTACATGTCTATGTAACAGACTTGTGCAAATGAACACTCCTGCAAAGTAATTTTGTGTAATGTTCATAAAATTACTGCACATCCGGATCTAAGATGGCGAGAGCTAAACAGCGCCTAATTCAATCTTAAATTGTGGTCAGGACAGAAAGTGCAAAGGTAAACATTTAAAACGAGATTCTGGGAGAAAGGAGGGGGAAAATAGCAATCATGTGAAAAAACGGGCCAAATTGGACAGCCTTGCTTTTAGTAAGTAACGCATGCATGCAAGACCTGTAGAATATTGTTCATTGTGAGAACACTAATTATAATGACGTGTTTTATAACACAAGCACATATGTGGGACGAAAACACACTTACCAATTCTTCAGCGATTAAAAAAATGGACTAATTTAGATGAACGACAACTGTTTATAATCAAGCATGATGAATAAAGACAGATTCTTTTAAGAATTTCTAATTCTCCATTTTAATTCCATTAATTTTTAAATTCAGACAGAATAAAACACACAGACAATTAACAGTTCTAAGCATTTGGGTAAATTATGGAAATCCAATTAAAGCTGAATAGACTATGGTTACATATTGTAAAAAATGCTGGAAAAAAAAACTGGTTATAAACCTTCTACTTCTAAGCAAGAGCTCTGGGGGGCAACAACAAAGGCATCACTTCAGTGGATGAAAGAGTAATGCAAGTAGTTTTAATGCATTGTTCATACATTTAAATGTGTCAAAATGTTACCATTTAAGCAGAAGTCTCATGAAGTTGTAGTGCAAAAAAAGTATACATTGAAATTACTGTGGAGCAGTGGAAGAGGAACTCTACAGCAGATGTGCCTTAAGGTAAGCTTCACCAGGCTGGGACATTTACACTAAGACTCTGAATAATGGGAATGGAGTACTGTGTGTGTGTGTGGGTGTGTGGGTGTGGGGTGTGTGTGTGTTTCAGACCCTATCCAACAGAGCCTGTACAGACAGTGCTAGTAGACAGTGCTTACCATTAAAAATTACACACACTTCATTATCAGCAAATGCTAGGGTATCATTCATTCAAATTCCAATCTGTTGTAACATATCCAACATTACTATAATGTACATTATGGGGGGGGGGGGGGGGGTCAGAAGGAGGAAGGAGGGCAGGTTAGGGAGAGAATTTAACATCCTGACAACTTGGTGGATGAAGCGTCTTTCAGTCTGCTGGTCCTCGGAGGCTCCTCACTCTTCTTCCTGGCAGCAGACTGAAGAGGCTGTTGGATGGGTGGGTGGGATCACCTGCAATGCAGAGGGCTGCAGGGAGGGGAGAGAAATATGAATATAATATGGGTGGTCATTCTCAAGCATACTTGAATCCATAATCTGGCACTAGGACCACTAATGGTGGTATCCGAATCAGAAGGAAACATTTACAGACATACAGTGCTGGAAAAGTCAGTCGAGCCACTTGGCTGTCTTGGGTATGACCAATTTGGCAGCAGAGTCAGAGCTATCCTTGCTGTCTGGGGGTACGCTGGGCACCTTGACGCTGGGCACTATTCTTCTTCATCGCTTTGTTTCCCTGGTTGCACCTACAAAACAAAATGAAAAGTAAGTGCACATGAGTAGTTGTGACAACACACTTTGTCAAAATGATCAGGGGAGAAAGTATCCACACTGTGGTTAAAAATATACTTTTGCTTTTTTAACCAGTGTGATGGAGTGACCATCACTAGGGTTGTGGGTGTGCTCTGACTGCCATACCAACAAGCATGGGTCTTTGGCATAGCGGTCAAAGCACATGTTTGGTACCCCCGCAGAGCTGGGTTTGAAGCCGGGTGGGATGACTTCTCCTCCTCTTCGCTACAAATGGTGTCAGAAATGGGATGGCTTGCCGTGAGGCCATCGGAAGTGGACCAAATGTGTGAACCGTCGATGTGCACTTTAATGTTTAATGTCCAATGTCCTGTCCTGACCCACACTTTAATATTTGAATGTATAAGGTCTTTCTTTAATGTTGTCCTGTCTTGTCTACACATGGGACAGTAAGAAACGCAATTTCAATTTCTTGAATGTCTAGCACATGTGAAGAATTTACAAATAAAGCTGACTTGACTTGCAACAGATAGCACAGTTATCCCAGTGTGCGAAAACTCCTTTTTCATGTTATGCACTGTGGACAGCTAAATGACTCATATTTTTAAAAACAAAACTTACTTTTAATAGATATCCATACATCAGTGCACTGGGATCTCACATGATGGACTACAGTCTTGCTTTCTCTCCTAATCTCCTCTGCAACCTCCTCCATCAGAACCTGCACATCCCCCAGGCCAGCCTGGTTATATTTTGGCATAGCTGAATAAAGCACAATTAAGAATGGACAAAATTAAATAATCAGTAACACTATTGATACCATTAGTAAAAGTGTAAGACAGTGTAAAAGCACAGGATAGCAGGCAAACAGAAAAGGGCAGTGCCACTGGACAGTAGATGGGAGGCACAGGAAAGCAGTACTCAAAGTAGCGAGGTGTGCAGTACACCTAATTGACGCATGTCACCAACAATGTTTTTTTCTTCTTTTTTTGCCTCTCTATACCATAACTACCCAAGAAAGACTATCTACCAACAATCAAAATGTTCTTCTAAAACCTCACCTGTTACCATATATAAGGACCATACATGTTGGACTAGAGTAATTCTTGCTTTCCTCATCTGCTCTGCATCCACAGCTCAAAGGTGTGACAGCTCACACCTTCTCTTAAATCAGGCCCAGTCTCTTTAAACTGTTTTTGCTTTGATGGACAAAGCACAATCAATATATGACAACATTTGCATCAAATGACGAATGTGTATGAAACTAGTGTTTGAAGTGAAACAGTAAGTGATTACACTCTTATTCATCCGTATCCAATATATGACCAGAGACATAGTATTGCATGTTAGCCACACCAAAGTGATGGTGTGGTGAGTCTGCTTAGTATATTTGGGTTATAATTACACCAACATTGAAAATATTTGATTTAGCCTAGGCAAACACAATGCTACTGAAACATGGGGCTACTGACCTAATTTACTGCTAATTAATTACTGCATGGCTTTTATTAATATAATGTTTTAAAGAGCTTAGTAGTGATTGTAAAGTATAGCAACACAATAACGCACATTTATGATTTAGCCTCAGTATATTGTGAAAAAAGACATGTCATCAGCACCTATAGGTCCACAGACCAATCACATGCCATTTTGCATTAAATTGCAATTGGTCAGAACACTCCATTAGCATGAAACTAATATCAGTTCAGAATCAGAATCAAAATATGGAGTCCTCCACCGTGTTAGTGTTTTCCGCAATCATTGTAGCATTTTGGAACAAAAATAGCACAAAAAATCCCTGTCTGACCCCCTGGTGGTAAAGCCCTCTTTTTAAGGACAAGTTTTCCCGATATGCTAATGAGCTTCTATGGCCACTACGGCCCATGTTAGCCGAAGTAAATTGGCCAAATATGAATGCATTTTAGCCACTGCATTCTTTAGTCAATTAGGTGCCACTTTACTGATGGAGGAAATGTAGAATACACCACCATCTTGCGTATGCGTATTGGATGTCTCCAATAGGTGCCACATGACATGCAACAGTAAAATCATACATAGGGAAAGGAAAAGTATTTTTTAATTTAAGTGGCTTGTTAATTGGCTGAAACTGGCCATTCTAGTCCTGACCTGATCCCTTGCGTTAAGTATGTATGCTAAATTGAAGCAGCTGCACTTGGTTGAATGCAACTCCAATAGTTTTAACCTTCTTAGAACATGTCTGCAAGAAAGTAAATGTATGGCTATTAAGTCTCAAAAGTGACATGAAGTGAAAGAGTGTAGTTTACCAGGCTACACCATTTCACCGCTACTTATCTCATCTAGACTAATACTGAGCATAAAAGACATTTTCTGTGCTGGCTTGTGGAATAAAAAACATTGAAGTTTTTAGAGTTTCTGCTAAGTCTCAGAGTTGTACTCAGTAGACTGGCACAATTATACACAATAACCTGAAGTTGTGCGTCACTGACACCCAATCTCCTGCTATGTCAGTATTGGATTGGTGCATCTGTGTAAACATGAATTCATTGACAAATACATTTACACTTTTACAGCTGAATAATGACTTATTTATGTGTAGTTTACCATAATTTCAGTCAAACTACACATCATATCACACCATGCATTAAAGTATGGTCTTATCAATACTTTTGTTCACTTATCAATACTTTTGTTTATTTGCATTTTACAAAGACAGGGCTGTGTAAGAAAGTGCTTCCTTTGAATGTGCTTTGTGAGTACAGATATTGTGAGATGAGTTCGAAACAGCTTAAAATCAGACTACTGGCTACTGACCTGTATTAATGCATGCTTTCAGCCTGAGGATCTTGCCCTTCTAACCTTTCTTGGTCACAATCATGTCTCAGACGCTTCAAAACACCACATTAATTTGGAAGTTCTGGGACACCTGGAAAGAGATATTAACTACGAATGAATGGACAAAATGTAGCGAGTATAACATATATACAAAAGAATGAAAACAGACATAAGTAAAGCTCTTTTTCATTGACATAGAGAGTGCATACAAGACCAAACAGCCACGAGCAAGCAAACTTATCAATAGACCTACATCAAAAGTAAGAATCGGATCAGATCCTGGGCAGTAAACAAAAATATTACATGAATTCGGTCTGTAAAACCGTGGCGAATAATATTTTGCTGGGACACTAGGAACAGGTGGGGCTTAAAAATATCCAACTTGCGAAGGTGGGGAATGACCTATTTTCTTTTATTGGCAGAGCTTTTTAATACTGCATTATCGATTGTACAATCACATCTGTGAATTAGCAAAAATGCTAAGCAGGCTACCTTCATTATAATAATCCTACATTAGTTGGTGTAACTACTTTCAATCTGTTATCCTTTAGTTCAAGTTAGGTTCAAAATGAAATCTTTAGGGGTAAACTCTACGACATATTTTCACCGTCGTTTTATACACATCAAAGTTAGACAGTGAAATACTGCTTTCTGAGTAGTAAGCCAACGGTGTTTTGATAAACATTAGCTTACCATTGATCTCTTCGAAACGAGAAGCAAATGTTTGAAGACGTATGAAAACCTAAGCTTGGTGCGGTCTTAAAGCTGTGCGTTTAAATAAACCAGGAAAGAAATATTTATATTAATCTAATTAACTTACCCGTTGAGGCAGAAGGTTCGGGTAGAGCCCATTGCAGAGCCATATTGACATGCAGGCAACAGCAGCAGCAGAGCAAATTGTCGCAAATAAATGACATCATTATTGGTGGTAGGCTAATACTATTGTTTCAAGCTTATCTGGACTTTCGCCACACAGGTATTATTAGCTGGGTGTGCTGGTGGGTATATTATATTTCAAAATTCCATAGTAGATATTCTTCCAAAAATAAGAATGTTCTTATTTGGTACTCAAAATATTTCTGCAATTTTTCATAGCTATACCGTGCTGAATCTGCTTTTTAATCTGGCGAACTGTTTTGGCTGCAAAACAAAAGGCAGACGTAAGTTAAATAGCCATACAAGCACAGTAATGAATAGTGTAGACTTTGTTGTGCTATTGGCATATACTGTTGTATATTGAGCAGCATTAAAGTTTTGTTTTATAAGATTTAAAGAAGTCCAGTCGTTTCAATGGCGGCTCCAGGCAGCCAGATTCAGCAGTGTCGCTACTGCGCATGTGATATGATGGACCATGCGTCAAAAATCGGACGCATTTCAGTGCATAGTGTTGCGTCGGTTTAAGGACGCATCAGTTTCGATATCGGGTTGGTATGTATGTATGTATGTATGTGTGTGTATGTGTGTATGTATGTATGTATGTGTGTGTGTGTGTATTTGTGTGTGTATGTATGTATGTGTGCATGTATGTATGTATGTATGTATGTATGTATGTATGTATGTATGTGAGTATGTATGTATGTATGTATGTATGTATGTATGTATGTATGCATGCATGTGTGTATGTGTGTGTCTATGTCTGTATGGTATGTATGTATGTAGTATGTATGTATGTATGTATGTATGTACAGTATGTATGTATGTATGTATGTATGTATGTATATATGTATGTATGTATGTATGTTTGTGTATGTATGTATGTATGTATGTATGTATGTATGTATGTATGTATGTATGTATGTGTATGTATGTATGTATGTGAGTATGTATGTATGTATGTATGTATGCATGCATGTGTGTATGTGTGTGTGTATGTCTGTATGTGTGTATGTATGTATGTATGTATGTGAGTGTGTATGCATGCATGTGTGATGTATGTATGTATGTATGTCTGCAGTACTGAACCTCCTCTTAGCCACCTGTACATTAGCAAACAAATATTGTAAGTGAAATTGTTTGTTATTGATGTCATTTAAATCATTAAAATTTTTAACTGACTCCAAAAAGCACTGTATGATACCCTATTTAGGACAATCTACATAAAACCCAGGAAAATATAACTATGACCAGTGATCAGCCAATATGGATATTCCTTGAAGTCATTTCAATCTATAATTGTGTATTTGACTCATCAAAACACTGCATGATGGCCTGTGGAAGACATAATCCATGTAAAATGCTGGACAAATATACCCATAACAGTTGTTGATTTTATGGCTAAATACCCAAAGTATCAAATTTGATACACCGATTTTCTGCTTGATATAAATACAAACTGTAATTATGAAACTGAGTAATACCATGTTTTAAGGACAAACTAACTGTTCATTTAAAAATATTGCTAAGTATTTCAGAGAAATTGTCACCATAAAAACCATAAAATGGCCAAGTTTCTTGACCCTGAGAAACACAGATGTGTGCTAGCGCGATGCGGCCATTTTGAATGACAGAAAAAACACACATCAAAACATTGGGAAAGCGAAGAATGTGCACCAGGGGTCAGAATACAAGTATAAGAGTTCATACAAAAGGGTTTAATGCAAAGTTTACGTTTGATGGTGATGCAATGAGTCCCAGAAATGTATGTATCAATATGATACGTACGGGCTCACAGGGTTACAATAAAATGAATGTTCTAAATCTATTAGTGTGGCGCTTCCATTGCCCCCACTGACTAACTGACTGAAATAAAATGATGGGCTGTTACACTTTAAACGTATGTTGCACTGCATTTTGCAGTAGCAGCTATTTTAAGTACATTCATTTTGCATTTGTTTTTTTTGTTTTTCATTTTAACTATAGAACAACAGGCCATAACAATAGGTCATTGTTTGGAAAAATGAACGGGAGCTGACATCAAAAGAAATATTGTCGTCATCGTTGATGCCCATAAAAGGGTAATACGATATACTGCGAATAAGAAACATGCCTCATTTCTGAGCCACTTCCCATCTGCTCGGTACTTCTCTATCCACCACTTAGGGTCCATTAATACTCTACTGATTTTTCTGATGCTTCCAGATTTGATGGGATGGTAATTTCAACCTTCGACTGTTTAACTGATGTGAGTGTATCTCATGGCAAAGGCACCTTACAATTAGTCATGCATGTGTACCATTGTTTCACCTTTTTAGCATACCAGTACTCAGAGACCATGAAATCCCTTATAAGACTGTATACACTTTGTCCTAAATTGCAATGGAGATCATATGAATGTTTTTATTATAAATGTTGTAGGGATCATAGTTTGGTAGAGGAGGAAGAAGTTATTTTTGTGTCATTCTGAACCATTTTCTCAGGAGAGACCTGTGCTCAGCTGTGCATTTATGTAAACACGACTGTACGTTAGAGTCACCTTTAACTACAGCACCAATGTAACCACCAAGTCTGTTACAATTTGTTTTTAAAGTATATATTTTTTGGCCTTTTTTGCCTTTATTATGATAGGACAGTGAAGATGGTGACAGGAAATGAGTGGGAGAGAGAACGATGGGGTAGGGTTGGGAAATGACCAGGCCAGATTCAAACCTGAGTCACCATGGGTACTTGCCCATTTATGGTACGGGTGCTCTACACGTTGCGCCACAGCCCCCCCAGTCTGTTACATTTTACTATTGTGAAACCTCGGTTCTGAGGGATGCAGCAAAGGAAACTCCTTTTATTAAATGTAATGCCACATAACATACAGACAATGTCAGTGCAGGTTAAAATATGCTTTTGGCTGATAGCAGCGGTAGAACTTTTACGTTTTTAGTAAAGATTTGTTCCTAAAGGGAAATACAATAAAGAAAATGCATGTGCAATAGCCATTGTAAGTACATTAGTACTGTGTTCATTGGTATGAATTCACTTTTGCACCAGTCAGGTTTCAAAGAATGAATAAGCTCATTTGGCTTAGAGGTTTAACACTAGATTCTAGGAATATCATCTTAGTAACCAGATAGGTATTGACCAGCTTAAGCCCTGGCACAAAGACATTCCAAAAACAAAATGAGTGTACCATCCAACCTCTCGTGACACTGCACCAAACAGGGGTAAACCAGGACAGGAAATTGGATTTCATCATGCCACACCACCAGGTTCATGCAAGCGATAAACAACCACTGCTAGCTGTGTAGCTCAGTCCTGAATGTTAATGTAATCGGCATCAAACTAGCGAGAAATCTGGCAATATTTTTCAATTGGGAGGAAAGTTATACAGAAAAGATCCAAAATTTAAACATGTGCAATGGACCAACAATGTGTCGATCTACAGATGTCTTGTATGAACCTGCCACATGTTCTGACTCTACCAACACTTGGCCTAGCAGTGTCTTAAAGTTCATAACTGTTGGTATAGTTTGGCACTGAAAATGTCATTATCAACACTTAAAAAGAACATTAAGCACTGGTTGAGATTATGGTGTTGAACCTCATGAGGACTGATCATTATGCAAAAAAATGAATGTACTTAAAATACCAGCAAGCTACATACATGTTAAAGTTTCACAGGGTGAATTAGGATCTCTTCAATGTTGATTCTAAGATGTTGGTGTCTTGTGAATTGCCCTAACTAAAAGACTTTGCAATTTTGCAAAATGACAGTCCATATGGCATTTGGTATATAAAGTGAACAAACTTATTTTTGGGTACTTTCCATCCTGTATAAAGCCGTGAAGGAGTCCATCAATCTTTTTCAGTCACGTAGTGATCGTGGTAGTAAGAGCACCACAATAATAGATTTAGCTCAGGGCAGAACATTCATTTTATTATAAGAACTGAAAATGTATTTCTTGATTTGGTTTAACTAATTTCTAGAAAGCTTTGTATTTGTGAGGGGTTTATGGCACAGGGGAAGATATGACTAGAAGTGTTCCTGAGTGTACATTGTTATTGCTGGTATTAGAGAACTAGTAAACTTCAGTTTGAACTCGTGTTGTCTGCAAGTTTATTTCACTACACCAGGAACCTCCTTTTGAGGAATGCTTACATCAATATGGAAAGATAGTTTGTGATAAACCTGACATTCTCCTTCAATTAGTGAAATGTCACTTATATTTTTTTTATGTGACAAGGGGCCTACATAGCTAAATTCTGATTTGAAAGTAATTAGTGCAGGGGCGGGGGTTGTTTTTGGTCTTATTGTTTGTGACATTAGTGCAGATTAATTGCAAATAAATGTTATAACTGCAAAATAACACATTATTTTAAACAATTACACCAGAGTTCTCACCAGAGTTTTTCTGGAGCTGACACATGTATTATCATTTTTATACTAGGATATAACACGACTTCATACCTTAATGGTCATAACAATAACATAACACTAAGCCTAATGTTTTGTGTTTTCACATAAACACCTCAGTGACAATGAAATAAACTGAACAGAATGAAGTATTCAGAAACATTTATTTTCTTATATTAGACACAAATTAAAAATATCCACATTTTAGAACACGATTTATCAAGTCTTGTGTGTTTTAAAAACAATACATTACAATAACCCCTTTAACATAACATAACACATTGCAACCAAAGCAAAAAATACAAAAACACTCAAAGTTACTGCAAAATTTTTGCATGTGACTGACATGAGACAGTGCAAACAACCATCATATAATTTTTGTTTCATTCAAAAGAGGACCTTGTTATCTTTTCCCTATAACTCTGACAACAGCAGAGATATTTAAAGGACTTTCTGCCCTTCTGCTCAATGATCTAAGTATGAGTAGTCTCTACTAGTCTTTTTTGTTTAGGAATGTTCCTAACTGAGAAGATTACCACACCTAAGTTTCAGCACATTGTCGGTATTTTGAGAGATAACAGACAGCTGATTTATTAAAATTGCTTTTTTAAGGGTCAATCCTTTTAAAAGTTTGCTTGCAGACCTCACCCTCACAGTACAGCTCCTGGAAAAACAAAACAGAGGAGATGTTGAAATGCTGAGTTTTAACTCAAAGGATTTAAGCAAGCAATAACAAGACTGAAATATGTTGTGCATACAAAATATAATGTATCATCCTCAATCCAGTGTGCCCAGCCACGGTTCTGCTTCTCTCCCTCTTGAGTGCAAACCAGTTTATTCCCTTGCCATGTCACCACAGACTGCAGAAGACAGGTATTATCATGAATGTCACAGGATTTAAACTTTGTAAACTTTCTCGTCAAAATAGATGTGTGTTTCATGCGACATAGGATCGTGCATGCAAAAAAGGGAACAAAGCAGAATCAGAAGATGGAAAATCAGTCACACCTTACAGTGTCTGTCATCCATGCCTCTGGTATATTCCTCAAATTCCTGGTCTAACTTGAAGGAGATGATGTAGTTCCTGAAGATGCTGAGGGTCTTGACAATGTAGGTATCGCCATCCTGTTCTATCACTTTCTTCTGATGCAGCAATGCAGCAATTTTACGCACAGCATAGCTAATATCTGCAGGAAGACGTTGAACCAACATCAATTACACAATCCTAGTTTTCATAAGAAATCATGTAGACTTTTAGAGAGAAACAAGTACTGTAAGCATGCTTTTATAATTGAAAATTTGAGAGGTTTATGTAGAAGAATGTGTAGTACACAATTCAGAATTCAATGCACTACGTTGTAGTAGACATAACAGTATAGCCAGTGTTCAATACTGCTGTATGCTATAAACAAAATAGTCGATTGTCCTGTAGGTCCTACCCCACTACAACTAGACAGTACCTTTCCTAACTGATTTTCCCTTCATGCTTTAACGTTATGTATGAACATACTTTCTATGCCTAATACACATTCACATTAATCCATTCAACAAAATGAAGAACTATAACTATGCATACTCACCAAGCGCAGTCATGAATCCCTCAAAGTTGTCATTGCTAATCATGTCCCAGGACCCGCAAAGACTGTTGTCAGGCATCATTACTGTGTATGTGTGTATAAGTCTTGCAGAGAAGACCACTTGAGTTGCTGTGCCAAACAGAATCTGATGCTCAGTTGCAGCACAAGGCCTTTTATACATCCTGACCCAGAGTATGAGTGGTGCTTTAGGTGGATTACCATCACAGGTGGCTTTGGCTCACGACTCAGTAAAGCTCCTGGCTATGTTTTGATTGCTTATTTGTTTGTTTTTCTTAAACAAAGAGGAACATAGGCGGGTCAATGAAACACAGGAGGGAATTAAAGCAACAAATTGCAATTTTAAACAATCCAATATTTGATCTTCACAAAGTGTGAGCGTTTTCCCTTTCTGAGACAGGAGAATTTCAGAACACCCCCCTTTAACTACAAAACAGTCAGATTATTGAAAAATGTAAATATGCTACAGTTGTTAAAAAACAGTGTTAAAAAGAAGAGAATGGAGAACTAAAAGTGACTACAACAGAAAATCATGCTGATTGGGTCTTGTCACCTGTAGTGACAGGTGTGGGAAGACACCAAGATGAAAGCCAAATGTTCAAGAAAGATACTTGGAACACAATCTGCACTGCAGCTATGCTGTCATTGCCATCTATTTTTTTATATTGACTATCAATTTTATTAGTTCTATTAGAATTGTATTTTCATTTTTAGTTTTGTACAACAACAGGCCATAACAACAAGTCATTGTTTGGGAAAATGAAGAGGAACTGAGATCAATAAAAGAGATTGTTGATGCCCATAAAAGGGTAATACGATATACTGCGAATAAGAAACATCCCTCATTTCTGAGCCACTTCCCATCTGCTTGATACTTCTCTATCCACCACTTAGGGTCCATTTATACTCTACTGATTTTTCTGATGCCTCCAAATTTGACAGGACAGTAATTTCATCCTTTTACTGTTTACCTGATGCAAGTGTACCTCATGGCAAAGACTATTACAATTAGTCATCATAGTTTCGCCTTTTTCACATACCAGTACTCATGGACCATGAAATCCCTTATAAGAATGTATACAGTTTGTTCTAAATTCAAATGCAGATCATATTAATGTTTTTATTAAAAATGCCATTGTGATGAAAGCACAATCAAAGCATATTGCAGAATCATATTGAATCATAGTTTGGCACAGGAAAAAAAAGTTATTTTAGAGTTACTGTGAACCATTTTCTCAGGAGAGAGTTGTGCCTCAGCTCAACATGATTGTACATTAGAGTCATCTTTAACTACACACCACTTACTTGTTTTCCCAAATAGTCCTTCATTCCAACCAATAAAAGTTGACCTTTAAAATGTCCAGTGTTTGTTTTGCTCTGCCGTAAACATACTACAGGGCGATCACTAGTAAATAAAAGTCAAGAAGTAATCTGCAGAAGCACTAAAGGACCCTTCTGTGTCATCTGAACCCCCCTGAGATCACGAGGTGGTGCTGTATCTCTGCAGGGGTGCGAGCATGACCCCAGCGTTCTTCTTCTCGCTCTCTGCGCTGTACAGCCCCCTCTGCTGGATGTACCAGAGCACAGGGTCGGGCAGCAGGTATCGAACGCTCTGCCCGCGCCGTAGCGCCCGGCGAACGTGCGTGGCCGAGATGTCATTGGTCACCCACTCGCGTGTGACACAAATGTTCTTGCGGTTTTCCCACAGCACGTCCGACTGCTGGATGAAGCGCTCAGCGTCGCTGCCTCCCCGCGTGATGCACACAAGTCCGTGGCCCACGATCTCCTCGATGTCTTCGGGCTTCCAGAGGTTCGGAACACCAAAGGACTCCAGCACATCCGCCCCACACAACAGCTTCAACTGAGGCACGTCTGTAGACACAACAGCAACATTTGAAGTCAATTGGAGGTCAAAAATCAGAAGTCTGTTACATTTTACTGTTGTGAGACCTCAGTTTTGAAGGATGCAGCAAAGGAAACTCCTTTTATTAAATGTAATGCCACATAACATACAGACAATGTTAGTGCAGGTTAAAATGTGCTTTTGCTTGCTGCATGAACAAAAATTTGTTCATGACGGAAAATACAATAAAGAAAAGTCCAATATCCATTATAAGTGCATTAGTACTGTGTTTTTCATTAGCAAAAATTTACTTCGCACCAGCCAGGTTCCAAAAGCATGAATAAGACCATTTGGTTTAGAGTTTTCTGGGAAAACACTAGATTCTAGGAATATCACCTTAGAAACCAAAGAGGTATCGACCAGCTTAAGCCCTGGCACAAAGACATTCCAAAAACAAAATGAGTGTACCATCCAACCTCTCGTGACACTGCACCAAACAGGGTAAACCAGGACAGGAAATTGGATTTCATCATGCCAGACCATCAGGTTCATGCAAGCGATAAACAACCACTGCTAGCTGTGTAGTCCAATCCTAAATGTTAATGTAATGGGCACCAAAGTAGCTATAACTAGCAATAGTTTTCATCTGGGAATAACTTTATCCAGGTTGACTGCAAAATTGAAACATTTTACCAACAAGTTGTCAATTTACAGATGTCTAAAAAACTCACTACAGGTGTGCTGAGATGTTCAAATGATTCAAAATGAAATTAAATGTAGAACAAAAGTTGCAGTTGGTCTGTGATGTTCAGCTACAGTTAGTTATGACATTTATCACCATTGCCCCATGGTGTTGGTTAGGCAAACTGCCTTACCATCCTCTGTCAGCCGATCCTTGAACTTCATAGCTTATTGTACAGTTTAAATGACATTGGTTGACTTTTGTGCATCAGCCTCAGGGTGGCAGGATCAATCATGAAAGTAGAAATCCCTTTTGCCCACTGTTATTGATATATGTTATGTAATGCATTTCTCCTTTGATTGTTGTATGAACAACCGTGCTATGGTATTGCTGCTTTGATTGGTCGGAGTGCTATCCTGTTGCGAGCAAATGCAGTTTGAAAGAACCGTTGATGTTGCCCCCTTGAAATGCACCTGGCCTATTCATTGTGGCCAGACCACACAATTTGATGTGGGCTGGCTTGTCAGGGTAAACTTTGACAAAAAAAACTGATGGCATCCACTTTTTCTGGTTTAAGTGCCTGGTTTGCTAGCCTCATTATTTAGTTTTTCACAGTCCTCCAAGGCTGCAATTGTCCCCTATAGCATATCCACATTAGAGGACACAGTCTGTCCACACACAACATTTTTACTTCCATATGCAGCCGTTTTTAAATGGCTCCATCACTGCATTCATCTGACTGTTAGCAACAGGATAGGGCACTAGGAAATGTCCGTGTCCTCCTGACAAGGATTCCAGCACCACCATCATCATCATCACCACCCTGCCTTGCAGAACAACCATGATTTGTCACATTAACACGTTTTACATGCAATAGTAATTTTGACGGCAGAGCTTGGGTACCTTTCCTTGTGGAGCAGCCAGAGGAGCTTTCATTCACACACTCAGGTTCCTCTATTCGTCTTCTCTTACCAATCTTCACAGTGTCCACCACATCATCATCATTCTGCTGCGTCGCCAGCAATGTTGAATGGTGGTGCCTAAAAAAAAAAAGAAAGAAAAAACAACATTGATTGTTTGATAAAACATTGTAAGACGTCTTTGGAGGTTTTGAATATAATTACTATAAATCTGAAGTAGCTTAAATTTGCATGCATTGACCTTGAGCTGTGCCGGTATGTCACATATAGTGTTGGGGAGTACTGAACAACATTTGAAATTAATTTAAACGAGCCAGAAGTTAATTTACATTTTGCAGTAGCTTTCAGATAGTTCAACGAATTCAAGTACATTTATTGGCGGTTCAAACAATTAAACTACTTCTTGCCGTTTTTTGTAAAGTTCACTACTGAAAATATAAAAATGAAAGAAAAGGAGATTGTCCATCTTTCTAAAGTCCCCAGATACATACCCACTAATAAGTGTAATCATGTCTGCCAAAAAATTCAACAGTGCTGTGCCAGTCAGTACTGCATGAGTGGCAATGCAGTGTTGGCAATACTCATACCGCCAAAGGTAACTTGTTGCATATCAATAACTAAAGTGACTAAAGTGGTCCTGACTGAACTCGTATTTGCCTTTTCAAACAGCCTTACCTCACAACCTTTGCCGTCTCCACCCACTCAGATTGCTGGCTCTCCCAGTCGTTTACTCGGATCCAGTCTGAGCTCTCGGTGGCTAGCCGGGCCATTTGCACCCTGTGATGGGCCTCAATCAGACCCTTCTTCTTGTATCCATCCCCAACCGGAGAAATTATGCCTTGTATGACCTTGTACTTGCCTGAGATGGGTGTAAACAAAAACATGTCAAAAATTACTTTGGGATGCTGTCTTGTACTTAAATATTTGTATTCTATCTGCTTTTGTACTATTTGTTACTCAGCTTTAAGGGAATTAGTTATTTTGCTTTGTGACTAGATTGAGTTCAATTTAAGGAAAGGTCTAGAAATGCTTGGCAAACATATCTGCAGCCAGTCACAGATACGAAGCACAGTTACCTGTGTCTTCAAGGTGGTCACGGGCCAGCTCGAACATCCTCAAGTGCATATTGGTAATGGGGTTGAAGGAACCACAGGCCAACAGGACGACTCTGATCCTCTCCACTGGCTCCATGGTGCAGAACTGGGTACTAAGATGAGCAAAACAAAACTACCTTAAAAAGTGCTTATTCATCTTAATGCTATCTGTGATGGATAATACAGCACCATTCAAACAATATCATACAGGTCAGCACAGAAATAACTGTTCACGTTGTGAGAGTAATAGATGAAAATTGCTTTCTACTGTTACTGTTACTTTGCAGCTAAGTCTACCCTCTATCTCTGAGTCTACCACCAAAACATCACGAGACCTTAAAGCATGCCAAGATTTAAAATAAACTGCTGTCAGCAGATCAGTTATGGGGTCATCTATAATTCTTACCACTAGGATGTACTGTAGAGTAAGTAGGCTACTGTATATGGTCCACAGAGTATAAAAGAAACCCTGGAACCTTTGCTTCACTGGCACTAGTCCGTGTTCTCTCATTGCTTTGTAAAGTTCATGACTCCAACGGAGCAGAAAGGGATACCATGGCATATTTATGAGTCATGCTTTCCGTGTTCTTGCTTTGATTGTAACCAAGTGTACCTCACAAAGGTATCCTGGATAGAAACGATGTGAAATTGGAAGCTGCTGCATAGTTTTCAATAGTGTTTTGGTGCTACATCTAGGACGTTTAACCAAACGTAGTTGGTGTACATCAGACTGACATTCGGTACAACCGGAGGATATCATGTCAAAATGCTCTACGTTGTGGTAAATTAATTTTCCGTCAGCCAAGTCATGTTACCAGTTAAGCTGCAAGACGTTCTAATGACCAATCAGTATAAACTACACAGCCAACACTAACGTTAAATAAGCATAAGCCGCATTATTTCAAACTGAATAAAAACATTAAAATACTTTTAATCATTTCCTTCATATAAAAGTTAAGGATAAAATGGGGAAACGTTTTATTCACCAACTCACCAAGGTACACCATGAGCAATGACCGACTAGACATCTTCCTGTTTGTAATAACGCCAACCCCCATTGGTTAAACTGTGTTGTAAGGTGTACTTGGATTGGTTTTAATTTTACAGCCCCGCGCTTTATGTGTTCTCAACTTCATGTGTGTTTGACCACCACGGATCCAAGCCATCTGAACGTCACTGCCTAGAACTCTGCTAACCTATCCATAGTAGTATTGATCAGTGCAAGATAGTAGCATCGTCATTTCACAACCACAGTCAAGCAACAGCAGTCTAACAAAAGGTCTGGGGTAAGCGCGTTATTGTCAGAAGTCACATAGTTTTTTGGTGGTGTGGGTTGTTCTGGGTTTACGAGTTTATATTGTATATACTAACTTAGCACTGTGCATGTGAAGCTAAGTTTTCTTGCACTTGTGGACTTCTCACTCTGGTGAAGCTAACAAAGCTAATATTAGTTAGCTTAC